>QLOH01000700.1:0-511746 GCA_026901365.1 Sesbania bispinosa | reverse complement strand
AAGTTGACGTTCAGAAGCTGTCTGAAGCTGAGCGGGAACAACAAGTTTCTTAAGTAGTTTCTCATATAGTTTTGGTATTTTGGCCTGAAACCTGTTAAGTCTGGGCCCATTTTACCTCTGCCATTAGATTAATCTTGTGGTTTAGGAGAATTGTATAAATAGATGCAGCTACAATTCTGTTAGGGGGCTTTTACTCATTTTTACACAGATTGAAGTTAAGGAGACGCTTGCTCTCCCTTCTCTCTGTTTTTCTAGGTTTTCTTCTTCTTCTTCTTCTTCTTTTTCTGCATTTTCATTTTGTTGTTCTTCCTCTTATGGATTGCTAAACTCTTGAGGATTGATTCTTGAGTGATTTCCAATTGGATTCGGAGGTTTATTTCTATTCCATTTCGTATTTCAATTTCTGCAGTAGATTCAATTTCTTCTTCTCCTTTAGAATTCTGGTTTTGAATCTTGAATTGTATTTGAACGCTTGTTGATGATTCAATTCTGTTCTTCACTAAGAATTCTGGTTTAGTTTGCTTAATTCTAGACAACCACTTGTTTGCTTAATTCAAGAGGTAAAGGATTGGAAATCTCACACCAGTACGCTTAGTCTGGTCTCGCAAGTTCGCTTAGTTCTTGAGTGAGATTATTGTTGAATTGATTGACGCTTGTTCGGTTAATTCGAATCTGTTCTGGAAATTGAGTTTGATGTATTTTTTAATTGATGAAGAATCCAATTGTGAATGAACAAGAGAATTAATCAATTTTCTTACATCGTTTCACATCTTACTTTCTTGTTTACAAAATCTGTTTCCGAACAAACAACCAAAACCCCCTGTTTATGTTACGTTTCTGAAATTTTGTGTTGTTAAGACAGTCCCTGTCTTAAGACAGTCCCTGTCTTAAGACAGTCTTAAGTCTTATGACCGTCTGAAGTTCTGTCTTAAGACCGTCTTAAGTTCTGTCTTAAGGCCGTCTTAAGTCTTAAGACCGTCTGAAGTTGTGTCTTAAGACCGTCTGAAGTTGACCGTCTTAAGTCTTACGACCTTCTGAAGTTCTGTCTTAAGACCTTCTGAAGTTCTGTCTTAAGACCGTCTTAAGTTACTTGTCTTAAGTTCGATCTGAAGTTCTGGTTCTAAAATTTTGGGTCTGAATTCTGATATTCTGAATTGTTATTGAATTCCTTGAGAGACGACTTTGGGTTATCTAACCCTCACTACACTTAATTCATATTATTTGATTGGGTACGGCCTCGATCAAATTTGGCGCCGTTGCCGGGGATTTCAATTCAATTTCAGAATAAAGTTTTCAGTTTTGTTTGTGACTTTCTGAACTTCTGTTTTTGAGTTTTTCTATTCCGTTTTGTGTAATTTGAGTCTGTTTGGTATGTGTAAGTTTAGAGTCAATTTTCATATTGTGTTTTTGTTCAACTAACATTCAGTTTGTGTAGATTTGAGAAAGGTTCTATAATTCAGCTCTTTGGTAAGAAATTCTGTTTACCAATTTTGCTGCTAAAACTGAGTTTGGAAGCCTTGTTCTTTAATCTGTGTATGAGTCATTGTTGGTTAGTGTGCAGTTTGTGTTTTTGCTTCTTCATTTTCTTTTCATACTGATTTTATTGATTTTTTTTTTCCAATATTATGGCTGAATTGACTTTGAGAGAACTCATTGAGTGCATGGCTTCAAATAATCAAGAATATAGTACCAGAAGAAGCTCAATGATTGTTCCCGAGGAGACAACATATGCTATTGATCATAGAAGAGTAGATTACAGTATGCATGATTTAGCTTCTTTGATCAATCAGTTGGCAGTACCACAGACACATGTGGAGTTGTGTGGGATTTGCACATCACCTGAGCATCCCACAGATTCCTGCCCTACTTTGCATGAGTCTGAAGATTATTTCTCTTCTCAACCGTATGCTATAGATTTTTATGATAATTATGGACCACCTCAACAACAGTTTTATATTCCTGATCAATTTCATTTACAGGTTGCTGAGCCAAGTTGGCCATACCATCCCCCACCATTGCAGTAGGTTGCACCTTCTAAGAATGAACCTTCTTTGGAAGTGTTGATAAGACAAATGGCAACTAACAATATGAATTTCCAGCAGCAAGCAGAAGCAACATTGCAAAATCTGGAAATTCAAATTGGGAAAATGGCCACCACCTTGCATCAAATGCAATCACAGGATTCAGATTCTATGAGTTTAAATCCCATGAGTCCAAATGTTATGATTTCAGATAATATGATTTCAGATGCAATGTGTTCAGATTCTATGATTACCAATGTTATGGATTCACATGCTATGAGTTTAGATCCTAATGAGGACCATTCTGTATTTCATAATGATTTGCATGTTGAACCTACCGTTGATAAAAATTTATCTGAATTTGTAGGAGAGTTTGATCTTCCATTTTTGTCTGATTTCAACAATGATTACACTTGTGATTCATGTACTGATTCTTTTATGTGTAGTGCATGTGCTGAAATTGACAAGTGTGTGAGTATTGATTGTGATTCCGCAGGTCTTGGAGTTGATACAATAGCTACTGATTCAATAGAGTCAGAATGCACATGCTTGATTACAGCAAGTACATATAAATCTGACTTTGTTGATGTGCAGGTTGTAGAATCACCTTCTACTACCATGTTTCTCCCATTTGTTATGCAGCCACCATTATTAGAGAAGCCACTATTTAGCCACTTTGAGCATGCAGAAGTGGAGGATACACATAATGAGTATTCTCTGGTGCAAGTGATAAGGGAGCTCACCAAGTTGCTGAACACTGCCATTTTATATTCTATTTCATACAACACTTGGATGAGCCTAACACAGGTGGTTCCAAATGATTCAAGAATTCCTAGAACAGGAGTTGGATGAAGGGGAGTTTCTCTTTTCTCACATTTTCATTACACTTTCTCTGTTGATCTCTAATTTGATTATTTTTACATTGAGGACAATGTGTGATTTAAGTGTGGGGGAGGAGAATTGTAGTTTTAGGACTTTTTAAAATTGATTTTAGGAATTAGTATGTTGTTAGGATTATGTTGTTTAGGATTTTAGTAATTTTTAGGTTTGTAAAAATTAAAATAAATAAATAAATAAAATACTGTTTGCTGTTTTGCAAAAAAAAAAAACTGTTTAGGAATTAGTATGTTGTTAGGATTATGTTGTTTAGGATTTTTAGTAATTTTTAGGTATGTAAAAATTAAAAATAAATAAATAAATAAAATACTGTTTGTTGTTTTGCAAAAAAAAAAAAAACTGTTGTTACTGTTTGCTATTTGTCAGAAATTTACTGTTTACTGTCTGAAACTACTTGCTGAAATTTGCTGTTTCTGAAACGAGTAGCTGATGCGTAGCTATTGCTGTCTGAAAATTACTGTTTACTGTCTGAAAGTGCTGATTGTGCGTTTTTCTACTGCTGTTTACAACAGAATTTCAGACAGTGCATTTTATGACAGCAAAATAGAATTTTGACTGTAGAAAAATACATTTGGCATGTTTTTCATTGGATTTTTAGGATTTGTGTTGGTTGTTTGCATTTTCATCATTCTTGGAAAATTGGTTTCTTGATTTTTATTGATTGGATTCCTTGTAATTTTGTGAATAAGTTGGTTTTGATAATTATTGGGTTGAATCTTTTGTGATAGAGTTGTCCTTGGTGAGATTTTGAGCCTTATTGATGGATGGACCATTCTATGCCATTCTCTCTTTTTCTTGTGTGATTTCACTCTTGTTTGCTTGTGCTCTAGAACTTGGCTTGACTCTTTGATTTGCAACTTTGTTCACATGCATGTATTGAGATGATTGAGACATTTTTGTTGATAATTTAGCTATTAGCCATATTAGCCTACCTTGATGATTTTCCACTTGCTAGCCCCTTTGAGCCTATGGATCCCATTTCTTGTTTTTATAAGCTCATTACAAGCCTTAAAAGCGAAAAACCATGATTGTCCTTGCCTTAGAGGATAAAGGAGCTTTGGAATTGTTTTTGGAATAGGTTCTTGAATACCACTATACTACAGGCGGGAATACTTACCACTATACTACAGCCGTATTTGATGAGCATAATTTCACACATATTTTGCACCTTCAATTGCAGCTTTCTTAGAGTATAATTGTAATCAAATTCATTGTTTTAATTGGGATTTACCAAATTGGACTTAATTGGGCTTTAACTAGAAATGTTGTTTAAATTCGGAATTTTAAGCCTATTGACCTACCTGTCTTGTTTTGATGATATCTGGAGCTATAGGTGTCCGATTTGAGTGATTCCAGTGGCATTGGAAAGCTAACTTCCTGGGCTTTAATTTGATAGGTCATATGACTATATTCCACTAAGCGACGAGGTGCAGTTTTCAATTCACAGTTGACGTTCAGAAGCTGTCTGAAGCTGAGCGGGAACAACAAGTTTCTTAAGTAGTTTCTCATATAGTTTTGGTATTTTGGGCCTGAAACCTGTTAAGTCTGGGCCCATTTTACCTCTGCCATTAGATTAATCTTGTGGTTTAGGAGAATTGTATAAATAGATGCAGCTACAATTCTGTTAGGGGGCTTTTACTCATTTTTACACAGATTGAAGTTAAGGAGACGCTTGCTCTCCCTTCTCTCTGTTTTTCTAGGTTTTCTTCTTCTTCTTCTTCTTCTTCTTCTTTTTCTGCATTTTCATTTTGTTGTTCTTCCTCTTATGGATTGCTAAACTCTTGAGGATTGATTCTTGAGTGATTTCCAATTGGATTCGGAGGTTTATTTCTATTCCATTTCGTATTTCAATTTCTGCAGTAGATTCAATTTCATCTTCTCCTTTAGAATTCTGGTTTTGAATCTTGAATTGTATTTGAACGCTTGTTGATGATTCAATTCTGTTCTTCACTAAGAATTCTGGTTTAGTTTGCTTAATTCTAGTGGCCGTACTCATAATTTCACACTCATCAAATTATGCTCATCAAAATAGGTTCTTCCGAACCTTCTGAAGTGAACCTTATGAACTGTACCTTCTAAAGTACTTTCTGCTGTCTGAGTCTCATCTTCATGCTCAGATTGTTGCTTATAAGATGCTTGAACATTTTTTCCAGACCTCAAGGTGATTGCACTAACATTCCTTGGGTTGACAACTGTCCGAGCGAGGAGTTTGTCTAAACCTTGGGATTGCAGTTGATTCAGAGTGGTAGCCATCTGACCAATTTTACTTTCCAGGTTCTGAATAGTTGCTTCTATCCGCTGTTGGAAATTCAAATTATTAGCTTCCATCTGTCTCATTAACTCTTCTAAGGAAGGTTCAGTCTTAGCAGGTGCAGCAGCTGTGACTGGTGGTACATGATGGTTTTGCTATTGCTGTTGTTACTGTACATGTGGAGGTTGGTAAGGTCTACTGGGTCCAGCAACTTGAGATTGATAAGGAACATAAGGTTGTTGCTACTGTGAAGAATTGCCTCATCTCAAATTTGGGTGATTCCTCCAACCCGGATTGTACCTGTTAGAAGACATATCATGGTTGTATTGCTGCTGTTGAGGGGGTTTGCCACTGCCATAGATATTGCTGCATAAGCCTGAGGAGAAACAACTCCTTCTCCTTCGGACTCATGTAAAGTGGGACATGCATCAGTGGGATGATAAGCAAAAGTACAAATCCCACATAATTTAGCAACCTTCTGAGATACTGCAAGTTTCTTAACTAGGGAAGCCAAATCATCAAGTTTGTTTTCCAATTTTTTGTGATCAGTAGCAAATGTAGTCTCCATCTCATGAACTCCTCTAGTTAAGGACACTGAATTGCTTCTGGTATTAAACTGCTGAATATTAGAAGCCATATTCTCTATCAACTGCCTTGCTACAACTGGGGTTTTATCCACCAATGCTCCTCCACTGGTTGGATCTATCATTTGTCTATCCATTGATAAAAGGCCTTCATAGAAATACTGGATGAGGAGTTGCTCATTAATTTGATGATGAGGACAACTTGCACAGAGTCTTTTAAATCTCTCCCAATATTCATACAAACTTTCCCTTTCATTCTGCTTTATTCCACAAATTTCTTTTCTTATAGAAGTCACTCTGGATGCAGGGAATTTTTTTTCTAAAAACATTATCTTCAGATTATCCCAGCTAGTGATTGATCCAGGTGGAAGATAGTACAACCAGTCTTTTGCTGTGTCTTTCATGGAGAATGGAAATGTTTTCAGCTTTATGTGATCCTCAGGAACTCTTGGTGGTCTCATAGTAGTGCAGACAATATGGAATTCTTTGAGGTGTTTATGTGGATCCTCACCTGCAAGACCATGAAACTTAGGCAGCAAATGAATTAATCCAGACTTTAGCTCACAGGGTACATCTAAATCAGGATATTGAATGCATAAAGTCTGAATGGTAACATCAGGTGAAGCAAGTTCTCTCAAAGTTCTTTCAGCCATAATGTCAGGAACAAATTTAGTATCAATGAAAGAAGAAGAAGAAACAGATGCCCTATCACTGACAAAAATAGCAGAATACACACTATCAGGAATGGACTCACTATCACTAATGGAATTATGAACAGATTCAATCCTAGACTGCCTAACTAACCTATGGTATGTCTGATCAATTTCTAGATCAAATGGGTGTAAGAAACTTGAATTTGCTTTATTCATACACCAAATATGCCAGAAATGCTATACAGGATTGAAAACATATTGACAGAAAAAGAAAATCAAAATAGAGTTGAGAACAGAAACCTATAATCTAAAGTTGAATTGAATTCTCCGGCAAGGGCGCCAAATTTGATCGAGGTCGTACCCAATCAAATAATATGAATTAAGTGTAGTGAGGGTTAGATAACCTAAAGTTGTCTCTCAAGGAATTCAATAGCAATTTCAGATAATAGATTTCAGATAGAGTTTGAAACTACAGAACTTCAGAAAGTACTTCAGAAGGTTCACTTTAGAAAGTTCACTTCAGCAAGTACACTTCAACAAGTACTCGAAAAGCAGTTTTTCAGGAACTCTATGAAGAGTGCAGAAACGTAACAGAAATAGGGGGTTTTGGTTGTTGTTTAGGAACAAAATTTCGCAATTAAAGAAGTAAGAGTAAAAATGATTATAAGAAACAGATTGATTCTCTTGGTCATTTAAAATTTAATTCTTCATCAGTTAAAAGTATATCATCTTCAAATTCCAAACAGATTCTAATTAACTGAACAAGCGTCAATCAATTCAACAATGATCTCACTCAAGAACTCAGTGAACTTGCAAGACCAGACTAAGCGTACTGGTGTGAGATTTCTAATCCTTTACCTCCTGAATTAAGAAAACAGTAGGTTGTTTAGAATTAAGCAAACTAAACCAGAATTCTAAGTGAAGAACATAATTGAATCATCAACAAGCGTTCAAATACAATTCCTTATTCAAAACCAGAACTCTAAAGGAGAAGATGAAATTGAATCCATTGCAGAAGTTAGAATACGAATTTAAATTGAATTGAACTTCGGAATCCATTATAAAATCACTCGAGAATCAATCCTAGGAAAATTAGCCTTCCATGAGGAAGAATAGCAAACAAAAATACAGAAAGAAGAAGAACGAAAACCAGAAAACAGAGAGAAGAAGAGAGAACCAAGCGTCCCAAATCTCCAATCTGTGAAAAGCAATGAAAAAGGCTGAAAAAGTTCCCTAACAGAATTGTAACTGCCTCTATTTATACTATTCCCCTAAGCCATCAGATTCAATAGAGTAATTGGGCCTAGATTGACAAGTATCAGGCCCAAAGCATTTATATGTCTTCAACAGCTTGCTGTTCCCGCACAAGTTCAGATGGTTAACTTTAGATGACGCCTACAACACCAACTTCAGAGGGTGTTCAAAATGACAGCTCCATATAAGCAGACTGAACCATGATTCCTACATTTCCAGCATCATCAGAATGAGGCAAATGCAATAGTGAGCTTAAAAATCTGAAATTAAACAATATTTACAATTAAAGCTCAAATGAACCCAATTATGCAAATCCTGGTTAAAACAATGAATTTGATTACAATTATACTCTAAGAAAGTTGCAACTAAAGGTTCAAAGTGTGTGTAAAATTGTACTCATCACATTCCCCCACACTTAATCTTTTGCACTCCGGGCAAAACATCTCATGAAGTTAAAGATCAACTAGGGAGCAAGATGCAAATACAAATGGCATAATTATCAAGAGATCCAAAGAATGCATAGAAGTAGGCAAAGTACAACATCCAAGGAATCATGGAATCAAGAGAAAAAATATGAGCGGAATTCCCAATAATTTAACAAACAAGAGGGTAGATAAAATCAAAGGTGTGAATCAAAAGGTTCAAAATGACAGCTCCGGATATGCAAATCCTAGTTAAATCAATGAATTTAATTACAATTATACTCTAAGAAAGCTACAATTAAAGGTGCAAAGTGTGAGTAAAATTGTACTCATCACTAATCTAGTGTTAGCTATTGGAGATTGGTTATTTTGTTTTATGTGTAGGCTAAATTTGAGTTTGTAACATCCTAAATTTAATTAAATAAAATTAATTAAATAAATAAGTGAGAGGAATAAAGAAATAAATAATAGTATTAATATTATTAATAGGTTGTAATTAGGATAAAGCTATTTCAAATTTAAAAGATGATAAAGGGGGAGTTGAGGTTGGGTCCAAGCCCAATTAGGCATTCTAGTAAGGAGGGGTTGTCAGTTCACCTAATCCTTATTCGTATGATCATTAGAGAGCGAAAGGGTAAGGAGGGGAGAAACCAAGTCTCAAGAGGAGGTTGCTGCAGAGTAATCATCAAGAACCAAGAAAGGGACTTCCCTGCTGATTGATCAATCTTCACTAAGATACGGTGGGGGAGAGAGTATTGCTTGTATGTACATGTGGGGGATGCTTGGGTAGTAACCTAAGACTTTAAATTCGTATTAATGATTGATATATTGAGTATGAATGATGTAAACTATAGATTGATGATTGTTTGTATGATTCTTGACGGATCTTGAGTGGATTGAATGAAATAATATGAATAGAGAAAAAGGGAATAATGAGGATTTGATGATTTGGGGTTTTGATGGGAAAACCTTGTAAAACTGTTAAAGATTGATACTTTGGTGGAGTTTGATGAATATAAACGCATATAGATGATATTTTGATGAAAAGATTGATTAGAGATTGAATAGAGAAGTTTGGAATTGGTAGAGATCGCAAGAACTGCGATCTGCGTCGCGGGTAATCAATTACCAGGAGTGGTAATCGATTACCAGGGTGTTCTGGGCAACCAGGAGGGCTGTTTGCTCACAGGTAATCGATTACAGGGATGCTGTAATCGATTACCAGAGAGTTGGTTTGCTGGTAATCGATTACAGAGGTTTGGTAATCGATTACCAGGGTAATTGCTTGCAGGTAATCGATTACCAAGTGTGGGTAATCGATTACCAGAGACTTTGTTTGTGAGTAATCGATTACAGGAGGCTTGTAATCGATTACCAGTTTGGATTGGTGAATCCTTGTGACGAATGATTGCTCATATTGAGTTTGATGTGTTATTTATGATGATAATGATATTTGGTGATAATTATGATGATTTGTGATAATGATGATTGGTGAATATGTATGATGATACATGATGATGGTGATTGATGTTATTTATGATGATAATGAGATTTGGTGATATTTATGATGATTTTGATGATGATGATGATGATGATGATTGGTGAATATGTATGATAATACATGATGATTATGAATGGTGCTAATTATAATGATTAATGATGATGATGAGTGGTGATAATTATAATGAACTATGATGGGAATGATTGATGATGATGATGTTGGTGTTGTACCTGAGTCTAACTCGGGGAGGTGAATATGGTACCTGAGTATAACTCGGGGAGGTGATAATGGTGATGATGATTTAATTAACCTAATGATGTAAATGATGTTTGAATATATATGATGTTGTACTTGAGATACACAAGCCCAGTGAGGGGTGGGGTGTAACTCAGGGAGGTGATTGTACCTGAGTATAACTCAGGGAGGTGATTGTACTTGAGATACACAAGCCCGGTGTGGGGCGAGGTGTAGCTCAGGGAGGTGATTGTACTTGAGATACACAAGCCCAGTGAGGGGTGAGGTGTAGCTCAGGGAGGTGAATGTTGTACCTGAGTCTAACTCGGGGAGGTGATTATGGTACCTGAGTGTAACTCAGGGAGGTGAGTATTGATTATGTTATTGATTATGGTACCTGAGTGTAACTCGGGGAGGTGAGTATTGATTATGTTATTGATTATGGTACCTGAGTGTAACTCAAGGAGGTGAGTATTGATTATGTTATTGATTATGGTACCTGAGTGTGACTCAGGGAGGTGAGTATTGATTATGTTATTGATTATGGTACCTGAGTATAACTCGGGGAGGTGAGTAATGATTGTGATAATGTTGATGATTGTACTTGAGTATAACTCAGGGAGGTGAATGATGATATTGATGATAATGATGAGTATGATGATAACGATGAATATGATGATATTGATGATAATGATGAGTGTAATGATAATGATGATTTCGATGATTAATGATGATTATGATGATTGTGGTGATATTGATGATGTTGTTGGTGTATATGATGATGGTGACGATGTTTTGTATTTGATGATAGAATGAGTTATATATGATGATGTTGTTTACATGAGGGTGAGGATAGGGTAGTCTCCTATGTGTATGTATGAGTAGTATTCTTTTCCTCACTGTTACATGATGGGTTTCTGGCAAGCGAACCACAAATCCAGCAGTATAATAGTAAGAAAGAGTATCGTATCCACAGGGAACGGTTATTTATGTAGAACGAAATCGTATTTATCAAGAGAAAGCACAGTTTAGAGAGTATAATTGCAGAATGATAAAGAGAGTAGATAATTAATTGGAATTATAAAGGTAGAGTTAGAGACACTTTACTTGGATCAGGATTGGATTTCATCTCATCACACCCATTGTGCATATAAAGACTATCTATTATTTTAGGTTTACTCTATAATAATGTAGACAAACTTTATTGCTAAGGCCCCTCGCCAGCGGCCTTAACACTCAAGGATAAATTATGCGGGATCTCCCAGGCGATAGATTTATCTCGGCTTATTTCGCTCTCTTTTATTCAGTTTGTAAAGAATTAGATGATAAACGAGGCCTAGTGCTGTAGACGCGCCTTCGCTCCAGTACTGTCACTACCTTATACTCATTAGGACACGCCTATGTTCGGATCCTGGATTGACAACCCCCTAATTCTTTGCTACCGATTACTAAGTCCTATTGGTCGAATGCTCCTTCACTTAGAGTACTCACACTACCCCTCGCTCATTAGGAAACATCCCTTTTCGGCCGTCAGTAGTAACCGAGTATTCTTATTCAATCAGAGAATGAGTTTCCTATGTCTAGGCTCCCCCATCCTCACTCCTAGTAATAACTGCTTTAGTTAAGACTAACCTATAACTCCAGACACAAGCGTGGGAATTAGGAATAAGCACAGAATAAGACATACCACTATTATAGATAGGGAGCTCATTGAAATAATAATATAGAATTTATATACACTCAAGGATAGAATCAATTACATCCAATCCTACTGGAGAGTTAACTATATGAAGTAGCCATACAAACCATCGAAGACGCTGTCACCATCTTCAATCCTCGTGAAAGCGCTCCTCCTCTCCTACTCTAAACTTAGCTTTGATACATAATCACTGAATTACAATGACTGTCTATCTCGCTAACCAACTAACTAACTAACTCCTTTGACTGACGCAAGAGGTTCCTATTTATAGATTAGGAAAGACAAAGCAAATTTGGGAAGAGATCCTCTTAAAAACGACAACTGGGAAGCGATCTGCATGTTCTGTGCTTCAAGCTGCGCTACAGCGCCGCTGTAACACAGGTTCCAGAGAGTTGCGCTTCACCTGTGCTATAGCGCGGGGTGAAGCGCAGCTAGCGTCCTGCAGCTTCAACTTTCCTCTTTTATTTGTTGATCTCTCCCCGAGACTGGTTTTCACGCGTTTGCCTTTCCTTGTTTCCCTTTATTTTCTGATATCTTTATATTTATTGTGCAATCCTTGTTTATTTGGGAAGCTTGTCTGCAATATCTTTGATTGATTGACTCTGATCTCCTCATTAATGATTCAAATCTTCTTCACATCTTTAATTAATTGTCTTCAATCAATCTATAATCTTACATAAGTCCTCCTCATTTAATGCTATTTATTCTCTGAATTAAATCTTTGCAATAATCCTGCAAAAATCAGCAATAAATCTATTAAAATAGCATCAAATTCAAAACTAGGATTAATAAATACAAATTAGTAAATATTAAATAAAAAGGGATAAAAATGGGGTAAAATTATCATTTTATCCTTGATAAGTGAAATAAAATATATACTAATTTATCAACTATTTTTCACTTATCAAATTCCCCCCAACTTGAATTCTTGCTTGTCCTCAAGCAAGGGACCTTTTTGCATTCACAATCAATTCTAATCCTTAGTGTATTTTTACAAAAATAAAACTAATTCAAGGTAATCATCCCTCAACTCCTTCCTAAGCAGAAGTCACTTCCCAAACATAAGAAAAATCATAATCAAGAGATATTACCAATCAGCAGTTAGGATAGAAATACAACATCAATTAAACTTTCTCAATAATGGCAATTAAAGCAGTAAGTGATAAACCAAGGAGTAGGATTCATCAATGGGGTCTGGTGCTGGATGATCAAGAAGTGAATTGATTGCCTTTCTATCATAAGAAACCCAGAATCCTTGCACAAAGCTCTTTCTTGCACCACTACCATCTGCCCTGCTAACCTCCGCATTACTGTAGAATTGTCTGACAATCTCAGGGTTGAAATAAGGGTATGGCTCGACTATAACATTCCAATCTCTTCTTGTAAGTTCGTAGATGAACTCTGGGCAATCTTTTGGTTCGATTCGAAACGGTCTCTCTGGAAAGAACTCACAATGCATGATATAGTTGTAATGCATGCATGCTTCAATAGTACTGAATCTTCCTTCTCCTATGATAGGATTGGAATCAATCGCCTTTCTTGACACCATAGCTGTGCTTTTTCTTGCAGTCTTTTGGATACAGACCATCTGTGTGAGACAAAAGACCTTTGTTAGAATGAGGAGAGAAGAATCCAGTGTTGAAATCTCATACCAGTGTCAAGATTAAACAAAGAATGAGAGAAAAAAATCATACCGCAATACCAGCAACTCAGAGGAAAAGAAGAAAAACTATGCATGAAGTGTAAGAAAATCAAGTTTGAGGAATAGTTTCTCAGCTTTCCACGCATTTAAATAGTTTTCTGATAGCTGCGCTGCATCCTGCGCTATAGCGGGGTGAAGCGCGTAAGGCGGTGAATTTTCTTGATTACTGCGCTTCACCCTGCGCTATAGCGCGTGATGAAGCGTAACAGTCAGAGAGAAAAAGATTTGCGCTTCAAGCTGCGCTATGGCGCATATGAAGCGCGGGTAACACTGTATTTTTCACAAAAATTGCGCTTCACGATGCGCTGTAGCGCAGAATGAAACGCAAAAACCAGAGAACAATATGGGTGCGCTTCACCTTGCGCTGTAGCGCAGGTGAAGCGCAGAATTGGTGAAAACTTTTACTTTTCTTTTTACTAAAACTACTATTTATATTTCCTACATCTACACTGGGTTGCCTCCCAGCAAGCACTTGTTTAACGTCTGATAGCTCGACGCCTGGTTGTTTTATGGGTCTAGTAGATCGATGACAGACTCAGATCTGTCAAAGTCACCTCCTAGATAAGGTTTGAGTCTCTGTCCATTGACCACCCAGCAGACTTTGGTTTCAGGATCTTCAATTTCAACAGCTCCATAAACTCTGACTTATTTAACTATGAATGGTCTTGTCCATCTGGATTTAAGCTTTCCTGGGAAGAATTTTAGTCTTGAATTAAACAGCAGCACCGATTGACCCGGGTAGAATCTCTTTTTAAGGATTTTTTTATCATGATAGGCTTTGGTCTTTTCCTTGTAAATCCTTGATGATTCATACGCATTTAACCGCATCTCTTGTATCCATGTTCAGAAGCTTCAAAGCCCAGTATGCTTTATGCTCAAGTTCAACTGGTAAATGACATGCTTTTCCATATACTAGCTGAAATGGGGATAATCCTGTGGCAATTTTGACAGCTGTTCGGTAAGCCTATAGTGCATCATCAAGCTAGCTCGCCCAATCCTTTCTGGAAGAGCTGACTGTCTTTTCGAGGATTCTTTTAAGTTCTCTGTTTGAAACTTCCGCTTGCCCATTCGTTTGTGGATGGTATGGTGTGGCCACTTTATGCCTCACTCCATATTCTTCCAAAACTTGCTATAATTGCTCATTACAGAAGTGTGATCCTCCATCATTGATAAGAACCCTTGGTGCTCCAAATCTAGAGAATATGTTTGTTTTAAGAAAGAGATTGACAGTTCTAGCATCAGCCTTTGCTGTTGCTACTGCTTCTACCCATTTGGACACATACTCAACAGCCACCAGGATATACTCTTTTCCATTAGATGACGGAAAAGGTCCCATGAAATCCATTCCCCAGCAGTCAAATACTTCTACCTCAAGCATGTAATTTCCTGGCATTTCGTTTCGCTTGGAGACTCCCCCTGTTCTTTGACATCTATAACACTGTTGGACATAGTCCGATGCATCTTGGTATATAGATGGCCAGTAAAAGCCAGATTGGAGTATTTTTGCTGCAGTCTTGTCTTTGTTGAAATTCCCCCATAAGGAGAACTGTGACAGTGCCAAAGGATATTCATTATTTCTCTTCCTGCAACACATCTTCTGAGCAGATTATCCGATTCAATTTTGAAGAGATGTGGATCGTCCCATAGGTACTTCTTTGCATCTGCCATGAATTTCTTCTTTTGGGCCCACGTTAGTTCCTCAGGTAGTACTCCTGCAGCTTTATAGTTGGCTATGTCAGCAAACCAAGGCCTTTCCTGAATCATCATCAGTCTTTCATCTGCGAATTCTTCTAGCAATTCAGGCTCTGTATTAGTGACTACATCATCCACCAGTCGTGATAGATGGTCCGCTACTACATTCTCACTCCCTTTCTTGTCTTTGATGACAAGATCAAATTCCTGCAAAAGTAAAATCCATCTAATTAGTATTGGTTTAGAGTTTAGCTTTGTGAGAAGATATTTGATAGCAGCATGATCAGTGTAAATAGTGATTCTTGAGCCTATTAAATAAGATCTAAATTTTTCCAATGCAAACACTATGGCTAACAATTCTTTTTCTGTGGTGGCATAATTTATTTGAGCTTCATTCAAAACCTTGCTAGCATATTGAATAACATGAAATATCTTAGATTTTATTTGTCCTAATACAGCTCCTACAGCATAATCACTTGCATCACACATTAGTTCAAACTCAAGTGTCCAGTCAGACCAACTATCACAGGTGCAGATGTTAAACTTTGTTTCAACAAGTTAAAAGCAACCAAGCAATCATCATCAAATTTAAAAGGTGTATCCTTGTTTATCAGATTGGTGAGAGGCTTGGCTATTTTTGAAAATTCCTTGATGAAACGCCTGTAGAATCCTGCATGTCCTAGGAAGCTCCTAATGCCTTTCACATTTGCTGGAGGTGGTAACTTCTCAATGACTTCGATCTTTGCTCTGTCCACTTCTATTCCTTTGGCTGAAATTTTGTGTCCTAGGACCATTCCTTCTGTTACCATGAACTGACACTTTTCCCAATTGAGAACAAGGTTAGTTTCTACACATCTTTTCAAAACAGTGTCTAAATTTATCAAACAATGATCAAAAGAGTTTCCAAAGACAGAAAAATCATCCATAAAAACTTCTATGCATTTTTCAACCAAATCGGAAAATATGGACAACATGCATCTCTAAAAAGTGGCAGGGGCATTGCCTAACCCAGAGGGCATTTTCCTGTAAGCAAATATACCAAATGGACAAGTAAAAGCAGTTTTTTCTTGATCTTCAGGATTAACAGTTATTTGATTATATCCAAAATATCCATCCATAAAGCAATAAAAAGCCTCCCCAGCTAATCTTTCTAACATTTGGTCCATGAGTGGTAAAGGAAAATGGTCCTTTCTAGTGGCTTGATTTAACTTCCTATAATCAATACACATTCTCCATCCTGTCACAGTCCTAGTGGGTATTAACTCATTTTTATCATTTCTAATGACAGTCATACCTCACTTCTTTGGAACTACTTGAACAGGACTTACCCAAGCACTATCAGAGATAGGATAGATCATACCTGCGTCAAGCAGCTTTACTACCTCCTTTTTCACTACCTCTTTCATTGTTGGGTTTAGCCTTCTCTGAGGCTGAGTGTCAGGTTTGTAATCTTCCTCCATATGGATCTTGTGCATGCAGTACGAAGGACTGATGCCCTTGAGATCAGATAGTGACCATCCTATAGCTCCTGCATTTTTTCTCAAAACAACAAGAAGTCTCTCCTCTTCTGAGGAGGTTAAGGATTTACTGACAATCACAGGTTGATTTCCAGTTTTATCTAAGAAAACATATTTAAGATGCGATGAAAGTACCTTTAATTCTAGCTTCTGACTATCAGTATCCTTCTCCTTGGGCAACTCTTCAATTGTCGTTTCACCAGGTGGAAGTGGTGGAGAGTCGTCCAGGGTCCTTATGTATTCATATTCTTCCTCTTTAGCAAGGAGATCCTCCATTCCTGTCAGAACTGTTGCTAAAGGGTCTGTACTGATCAACTTTTGTTGCTCGACTGAAGAGTTCTCTAGTACTTCCAGCTGATGACACTGATGTTTCTCCATGGGGTATTGCATTGCATCGAAGACATTAAAAATCACCTCATCATCTTGGACTCTCACCTTTAAGTTTCCATTATCCACATCAATGATTACCTTTGCAGTCTTCATAAAGGGTCTGCCAAGTAAAATTGGAACTTCAGCATCTTCTTCCATATCCATGATGACAAAGTCTACCGGAAAGATTAATTTATCCACTTGGACAAGTACATCTTCTGCAATCCCAAATGGTACCTTTATGGATCTGTCAGCTAGTTGCAGAGTCATTCTGGTCGGCTTCACATGAGGGACTCCTATGCGCTTGAGTATGGTCAGTGGCATCAGATTGATGCTAGCTCCCAAGTCGAGCAAGGCTCTTCCCACTGCTAGATTTCCAATGGTTATTGGAATGGTGAAGCTCCCAGGATCTTTTGCTTTTAGAGGTAAGGATCTCTGAATAATAGCACTACAGCTAGCTTCCAATTCTATTGTCTCCTCAGGGATCTGTCTCTTCTTGGTCAAGATATCCTTCATGAATTTAGAGTAAAGCGGCATTTGCTTCATGGCTTCCAATAAAGGAATCTTGATTTCCAACTTCCTCATAGCATCTAGAAAGTTGAAGAGCTCCCTATCTTGGCTCTTTTTGGTGGGGATCCTGGGATAAGGTAACTCTCTATGAGGGAGCTCTGGTGAAGGCTCTTGAGCCTTTGATTCTTCCTGGCTTCTTGATCCCTCTTCTTCCTTCTCAGCTTCTTGCTCTTTCCTTTCCAAGACTTGCTTTTCTGCTGATAGATTGTCACCAATACCCTTTCCTATCTCTTTACCACTTCGAGTGGAGATTGATTTGCAAACTGATTGTTGCTCATCATTCTTTTCGGATCTCCTCCACTTGCTTGGCTAAATGCGTGAATGTTGATTGCATTAATTCCTTACTGGCTATCATCTCTAGAGTCAATTTATTTAGTTTTTCTTCAATTCTGGAGTTGATGTCCGGTGTGGTATTGTTGTTGTGATTAAGATTGTTGGGAGATGTATCAAGACCTCCTGTGCTGTTCAGGAAGCAAACCTGTTCTGTTCTGACTTCAGGATACGAACAATGTCCGTTAGGGTGATCTCCCTTACAAAAATCACATACCATTTTTGCGGGTATGTCACAAACAGCTTGAATGATCTGCTGTTGTTGGATGAGCAATTGTACTTGCTGACTTAACTTCTCCATTTGTTCCAAAACTTTGACAGATTCATGCTTGGATGGCTCTTCAGTCTGAATTGGTTGTTCCCAGCATTGATCTTGCCGATTGCTGAATGCACACTTGTCAATGACTGTGCGTGCTTGCTCCAACTCTGCTGCTAGAATCGAACCACCTGCTGCAGCATTTAGGAAGGACTTGCATTTCAGCCTGAGCCCATTATAGAAGAAGTTAAGTTGAGTAATATCATCAAAGCCATGCCCTGGGCATGTGAACAATAGTGACTTGTATCTTTCCCAGGCTACATAAAACTGCTCACTGTCTCCTTGCTTGAATGTTGATATGTGTGCTTTAGCTTTGATATAATGCTCCATAGGAAAGAATCTTCTTCTAAATCTCTCTTCAACTTCTTTCCATGTGGTGAGGCTTTGACTAGGATGGAATGTTAACCATTCTTTTGCCTTACCTGAAAGAGAAAAAGGAAACAAATATAAGTATGCAACCTCTTTATCTTTTCCCTCAATTCCCATCAGACCGACAAAGTCAAAGAATTTGGTAAGATGAGTATTTGGATTCTCGTGCTCTAAGCCTGAAAACTGGTGACTTTGAATGAGATTGACGTGAGAGACTTTGAATTCCAAGGCCCTTGTGGTTTTGGGAATGGCAATGCTAGAGTGATATCGCATTCCCTGCTGTGATACATAATCTCCCAAGGTCCTTTTAGTGCCCTCCATCTTTGCTTGTCACCTAGCTAATAGACTAAGAAGCAAAAACATAAAAAAAAAAATTATGTACACTTGATAAATGGACCTCAGGGTTCTACACAAATTAGAACCGTTCCCCGGCAACGGCGCCAAAAATACTTGATGGGTTTCTGGCAAGCGAACCACAAATCCAGCATTATAATAGTAAGAAAGAGTATCGTATCCACAGGGAACGGTTATTTATGTAGAACGAAATCGTATTTATCAAAAGAAAGCACAGTTTAGAGAGTATAATTGCAAAATGATAAAGAGAGTAGATAATTAATTGGAATTAGAAAGGTAGAGTTAGAGACACTTTACTTGGATCAGGATTGGATTTCATCTCATCACACCCATTGTGCATATAAAGACTATCTATTATTTTAGGTTTACTCTATAATAATGTAGACAAACTTTATTGCTAAAGCCCCTCGCCAGCGACCTTAACACTCAAGGATAAATTATGCGGGATCTCCCAGGCGATAGATTTATCTTGGCTTATTTCGCTCTCTTTTATTCAGTTTGTAAAGAATTAGACGATAAACGAGGCCCAGTGCTGTAGACGCGCCTTCGCTCCAGTACTGTCACTACCTTATACTCATTAGGACACGCCTATGTTCGGATCCTGGATTGACAACCCCCTAATTCTTTGCTACCGATTACTAAGTCCTATTGGTCGAATGCTCCTTCACTTAGAGTACCCACACTACCCTCGCTCATTAGTAAACATCCCTTTTCAGCCGTCAGTAGTAACCGAGTATTCTTATTCAATCAGAGAATGAGTTTCCTATGTCTAGGCTCCCCCATCCTCACTCCTAGTAATAACTGCTTTAGTTAAGACTAACCTATAACTCCAGACGCAAGCGTGGGAATTAGGAATAAGCACAGAATAAGACATACCACTATTATAGATAGGGAGCTCATTGAAATAATAATATAGAATTTATATACACTCAAGGATAGAATCAATTACATCCAATCCTACTGGAGAGTTAACTACATGAAGTAGCCATACAAACCATCGAAGACGCTGTCACCATCTTCAATCCTCGTGAAAGCGCTCCTCCTCTCCTACTCTAAACTTAGCTTTGATACATAATCACTGAATTACAATGACTGTCTATCTCGCTAACCAACTAACTAACTAACTCTTTTGACTGACGCAAGAGGTTCCTATTTATAGATTAGGAAAGACATAGCAAATTTGGGAAGAGATCCTCTTAAAAACGACAACTGGGAAGCGATCTGCGTGTTCTGTGCTTCAAGCTGCGCTACAGCGCCACTGAAGCGCAGAAATCATAGAGTTTTGGGAAAAAGCTGCGCTTTAGCTGCGCTGAGCGCAGGTGAAGCGCAGCGACGCGACTGTTGCTGTAAAAACACTAAAAACTGAATTTTGATCCATTTTCATTCATTTTTCTCCACTTCCCACTTCCTAGAGAGAGAGTTGGAGCGTGATTCTAGAGAGAGGGGGAACTAGGGCTTCTAAGGAAGAAGAAGAAGATTTTCCTCCACCTCAAGGTCTTCCACCTCCATTCTTTCCTTTCTACCACCCCTTGGAGCTTGGTCTTCATCCTCTTCCCCATCAATTCTCCATTTCTCCATTTTTGGTGAGTGTGGTTCTCACTCAATGTGTTCTTGACTGCTATTCTATTGTATGTTCCCTATTCTTTCTCCCCTTGCTATAATTGTTGGTTAGAGTTGGTTTTATGCAAAACTAGGGTGAAATCTTGGATTAATTGCATGTGTGGCTTTGTTGCCTAAACCCTAGGTTAGGAAATTGGGAATTTGAGGATTATGTTGTGTGATTGATGATTGGACCTTAATTATGTGATTATTTGAAGTTGGAAAATAGGATTTATGTGTATATTGCTTTGGATTGCTTGTTTTGGGATAGAACCCTAGGGTGTGGAGATTGGGGATTTAGTGTTATTGAATGATTGTGCAATTGGATTGTTATGAACCTTTCTTTAACCATGTATTATGTTACTTAATCATGTATCATGTTCCCCTAATCAAGTATCATGTTTTCACGGGCCTTGGGCCAAAAGATTAATCAATTAAATCATGGGTCTTCGGGCCAAGTCAGGGGTCTTCGGACCAAATCATGTACAAGAGAGGTGATCCTCATTTACTCCACGGCCAAGGAGGTAAATGGGGGTTCCTCAACAAATTAAAGTTCATGTAGTTTGTTAATAAAACTTAATCAGGGTGGCCCTGGACGACGGTCCTTGGTCACATGGCCGAGCGCTCAATCATGTTTAAAGAGAAAAGAACCTTGGGTGTTTGGGTCAAAACACTTCATGACTAACACTGCATTTATGATTGTCATTGGACGGATAAACTTACATGTCTCAATTTGCCTTTATGGATATTCATATGAATGGGTCAAGTTATGTTATATTGTTGAACATCATGTGTTTTACCTCCCCACACTGCACACACCTTTATCACACTCACTGGGACATAGTCTCATCCCACGATATGGCAAATCACTTTCAGTTGTGCAGGTTACCCCGATCCCTGGTGTTAGAGATGAAGGCATAAAGGAAGCAAGATGTTTATGCTTTATGGTTGATTTTGTACTATGGATTATGGGATTGTAATTGTTGAACTATATGTATATATGATTACATGGTACTGAATGTATTAATGTCGATGTTTTAGTTTGGCCATTGAGGTCAGTTTTTGATAATATTGTAGTATACTTTATAAACTGCACTGGTGGACTTTTCTAAGTTTTAGGTCAAGTTAGGAATTGGGTAACGTCCAGTTTTTAGGGGAAACTCTGCCGGATTTCCGGTAGGGTTTTGGCGAATCGTGACACTCCGTGTCTAGGTTCATTCCCTAAGTATTGGATTAAGGTCTTGTATTTTATTTAAAGATGTGAGAGGTTGTGAAAGCTTAAGAAAGCGTTGGATTACCTAAGCGTTTGTATGATTTGTTTACCGATACTTGAAATGGCGCGAAATAATTTCAAAAATTCGGGAATAGTGTTTCCAACGGACATTATTCTTGGAGAACAAAGAATATTGATTCGTCCAACCTATACTTATAATTAGTTGGTTACACTAAGATGTGTTTAGGATTGCCTACCAAGATGGGTAGATTGAATATCCAGAATTATTTGAACTATTTTAGGAACACATTTGGAACAGAAATGGGCCCAGTTTGGATACAACTTTTGGAGAAGAACTTCTAGAGGAAAAAAGAGAATAAATCAAAGAGTTCAAATGAATTTGACTTCTCCATAAGTAAAAATTAGTCTTTGTAGTCCACATTCTCCAAAAGCTCTCCCATTTAACTTCTCCATAAGTAATTAATTTCAACTTATGGAGAAGTTAAATTCATCTTATCTCTTTAATTCATTCTATTTTTTTTCCTCTAGAAGTTCTTTTGCCCAAGTTGTATCCAAGCTGGGCCATAATGTGTTTAGTTGTTGAGTTGAGACATTTTCCCTAAAAGGTAGAACTTGGTTGAGTTGAGGCAAAAAGGGGTCGATGATGGGAATGTATTCACTATGAGGGTGTGAAAGAGAAGGTTTAGTAATTGATTTGAGCTTGAATATCCTCTTGTCCTCAATACCATTGTGACTACCACTTTGATGCATCTTTATTTGGTTTGAACAATGACAGAAAATAACAAACTTAAGGAACCAAGTTCAGTATTCCTTGTAGGTGTAAGTTAAAAACTGAGAATTGTGAAATGTAAAAAAAAGTTAAGTGAAAAACTTGATTTGAATTTAAACAATAAAAATCCAACGCAGTGATCTATTAAGTTACCTTTTATACAAAAAAAATATGTAAAGTAAATCTGGTTTAAAAGTCAAAAGATGATCATGATAAAGTTTGGGTTAATGGCTAATAACTATAAATTTTTTATAAGTGATAAATTTTCCTAAGACAAAATATTTGTACAAGTGATAGCCTTGGAGGAAATTTAGACACCTGTATTTGAATGGTTTAACACATTGATTGGATGTATTTATGCAATGAACACCTCACTAAAAAATACCAAAAATATGAAAGCAACAAAATACAGATAAAAGCATAGGTAAAATGAGTAAATTATCCGTAGTTAATTGTAATTGTTCAAAAAGCAAAACAATACATTTGAGTTATAAATAGCTCAAATATATAATGTGTCTTTATCCCGAAGGACTGTACAAATACCACATAAATAAATTGGAACAAGAAGATAAATAAACTGTAGCAGGAACATGATCAATAAAGAAAATTGAAATGACATGTGCAGTTCAGGGGCTCATTGTCATGTTCTTCCTATTTTCTTGCATCTTTTTCCAATGGTCAGAAGCTAATCCGAGCACCTCCTTCTCCTTAATGTTGTAAGCCTTGTTCTACGCAAGGTCTGTTGGTGGTGCAAAGATATTGTTGGTTGTTTACAGTTAGCAATTGTTAGGTAGTTTTAGTCATTTTATGTGATCGAAATGTTTGCAGTAGGTAGTGTAGAAAAAAATTCCTCAAAGAGTTGAATTGCAACTATTCTCTCCAAATCTACTTCAGGACCCAACTAGCAAATAAGTATTTATTCACCTTCTCATCATAACAAAACACGGAAGGACTGGTATGTAATTTTATAAAATGCTGCACAACAAGTTGCCCTTCCACAATTTTATGCCTTCTATTACAAATTTTTGTGTATCATTGCAAATCCAAAAGAATATTTAATAAAAAAGGTTTGCTAATTACAATAATTTTACCACAATATTTTTATAACATTATTCTGAATAACACTTAGACCCAACTTTGAATTACACTTTTTCCTCATCACCCTAATAGAACTAATGTAAAAAAGAACTTGATATTGCAATTTCTCTTGCAAAAAAAAAATGAAAATTCTATCATTAATTTAAATTATACTATTATGAATAAAATGAAGCAAATCTCAAGTACAAAATATAAAGGAATGCGTTTGAAACCTAAATACGAAGTGCTGGCCTTCCATTAAAATAAATTAGAAAATGCCTTATTTCTGTCCAGGGTACCATATGTAAAACACAACTTATATAATTATGAAAATTGAAGTATAATTTAAAAAAGGCTTAAATATGATTTTGGTCCCTCTAAAATACACTCGTTTTCATTTTAGTCCCCTAATTTTTTTAGATTTTCGTCCCTGTAAAATTATTCTTTTCAAAATAGTCATCATTGTTAGACTTAGTTAACAAAAGTGCTAATATGGTCGTAACATGTTTCCTAACATGGTTTTCTCAAACTTATATGGCATAAAATATGTCAATAAATTAGTTTTGTAAATTATTTTATTACATAAAAATGGAAAATAATAAATGGGAAATTATTTTTTCCAAACCAATAAATTAAAAAAGAGATCTTTCTTTGAGACACCTCTCTTTATTGAAGCAAGGTTTCCGTATGCTTACCCTAAAAATGTTGTTGATTCTGCTTCCCCTCTACTTTTTGAGCTTGTGGCGACTACATATGCGAGTTTCAGTCCTTGCAATTCACCAAACAAGTGTAGCCAACCAAGGTTTAGTCCCTACAAATCTGAAAAGAAGTGCAACAACCTAAGGTTTAGTCCCTACAAATCACTAAACAAGTGCAGCCAACAAAGGTTGATCAATTAATGCAAATCAGTCCAAAAATGTAGGAAATAAACATTCAAAAACTGCACATTAAGGATTGGTGGTTACAAATCAGATGCCTAAATTGGTTCTAAAAATAAAAACAACCACCACTTCACGGGTAACCAAAAAGAAAACATTCCTCTACGATTATATGAGTCTTGAACATAAAACTGACATGGCTTTTATGATTTGATATTCAGAAGAAGAATAAGAAGACAAGCAACACAAACTCACAATGAGTCAGGATTAAACCATAAAGAACCTCACAGGGAATGAGATCACAATCTAACCTTGTTGGTGATGTTATAAGCACAACCCAAGATGCACCGAGTGGCAAGTGGGACCAATATATAACCACTCCCAATATGTCTTGAAGATGTCAATGAAGCACAAGGAAATGAAGACATTTGATTCTTTTGATGTGGAATCTTTTTTTTGTAAACGGCAGACTATGTCTAGTGTTGAGAATTGGAATTATTGATATTTAAACTAAAAAATGGCAGATTGTGTCTAATATAGTGAAAATGGGGTTGAAGAAGAAGGTTGCCAAGTCAGCAAACATGCTAACGACCACATCAACACTTTGTTAATTGAGTCTAACGACGTGGACTATTTTGAGAAAGAATTATTTTAGGAGGACGAAAAGCTAAAAAAATTTAGGGGGATCAAAATGAAAACGTGTGTATTTTTTAGGGACCAAAAACATATTTAAGCCTTCAAAGAATAATAAAACAATCAATCATGAGTCTTGAAATATGTCTTAACCTATTCCCCCCATTCCTCCTTATTACTTGTTGAAGCAAATCATGCCAACTTGTACCTCCAACAACATTATCAAGGGCATTTGAGTTCTGCAACTTAAAGTCAGAAACAGATTAGCATAAAATATAAATACAAACAATTCATTGAAGTCCCTAAACACTGTAACATTTTAACAACTAACCTTAGAGTTTTGTAGATTAGAAGGAACATGAGTATGGTTGGGAAACATTAGAAATATGGATTAATTGTAGGAATAGAGTTCCCATTAGAGAAAGGGACATGACCACCAAATGAAGTCTGAAATGAAAACACTATTGACATCCCTTCACGTATATGCATGACCCATAGAGGAAGGACCAATCAATGGATTATGAAATTGGAGATTAGGGCCAATGTCAGGTGCAAAAAATGGTACATTTTGTCTAAATGAGGAAGGATTGTGCTTCATTACCTAAAATCAATACCAAAAATAGATTACTAACAATTTTTACTAGACAACACCATAATACAATATGTTTTCAGGTAAAATGTACTTACAAATTCATTAACTTATCTTTGTAAAGAAGTGTTGACTTTTTTTATCTTTCCTTTCACTATTACCATTGATGCTCACCTTCTCTTTCTATCAACAAGAATATAATAAACAAAATAGTTTTATCAAATATTTTAAAATAACATAGATTTAAAGAAATTAGCAACAAAGTATGAAGTATTTACACTAGAACTAACTCCTTTGGAAAGTTGATTGCTAGCACTTATATTATTGTCTTCATGAGACACCTCTTGTTCAAATGACTAAATCAATAAAAAAAACACATCAGTGAGGAATAAAAAAAAGAACTAACTAAAGACACTAAAAACGGAAAAATACTGACAATGGGAACATTTGTAGCCATAGAATCTGTGTCTGAACTTGAAGAATGAGCTTTCTTGGCATCGTCATCATTAGTTCCATGAAGCCTAGGACATGTGGTTAATATGTCCAATTCTGTTATAGTTTGAGCATATTTTTCTCTTGGGTAAAATAACTTTTTAGTCCCTATAAAATATACGACTTTTGATTTTCTTCCTTGGAAAATTTTTCTTTTTTATTTCATCCTTATAATATCTTTAAGCTATTTTTTAGTCCCCAATATTGATTCTACTGTTAATTGTGAATGTGTTGAACATCTATTATAGTGCCCAATACTTGAGAAGTACCATGACACATTATGTAACATCCCAAAAATTAGGGCCTAGAAACAATAGTGAGAAGCTTTAGGCTGTGATTACGGCCAAGTAGCAGAGAGTTGGAAGTGGTATGAGATGTTGGAGATTTGAATGTGAATTTAGATGGGAATTTGGTAAACGATCTAAGAGGATGACAACGATGTAAGAATGAGGAAAAGATATTAGAGGAAGAAGAACTAAGTTGGAAAGGTATGATATTAGATGAGAGTTAGGGAATCGATTCAGAGTTATGAGTTTTAAAGGAACCGGGGTGGAAGATGATTTTATGGAGAGGAACAAGGGAATAGAGGAGCATAGTCTCATGGACACTTAGAACCCTTAACATTAGCCTTCTTGGAGTCAATTGATGAGTTATAACATGACTCATGTACAGCTTGCTCCGCTAGGCTTCAACCAAGGTTATTGCTTAATTTTGGGTTTTAAGCCTAATGACCTTGGTTCATTAATTATATAATATCTAGAGTTAAGTATGTCCAATTAAGGTGATTCCACTTGCATTAGAAAGCTAAGATCCAGGGCTTCAGTTTGATATGCTTTATGATAGTATTCCGAGCTCATTTGCACCCCCAAACAATGAGTTTACGCGCTCAAACGCGCTGATGCGCACTCAAGCGCGCGAAGGAGTGAAAATTAGCTTCCTAACATCATGTTTGGGCGCTCAAACGAAGCGCGTTCAACTCCCATTAAAACACGCAGATGCTTCCTTGCTTCTTCATTTCTTCATTCCTCTTCCTCCTTTAGGGTTTTTAGAGAGCAAAGGGAGTATTTTAGAGAGAGAAACCATGCTTGGAGCTAAGAGGAAGCTTGGGGAGTCAAGGATCCACCCATCCAACCTTATTCAACCTTTTTCCCTCCTCTATTAAAGCTCCATTTGAGGTGAGTAAATCTCACACGCTTCCACTCCATCTTGTGAATGTTCTCCCTTACGAACCCTACCTCTTATCTTCCCTTTCTTGAGGTTGTATGTGATTGTTTATGCCTTTCTACCGATTGTTTTTGTTGTATTGTATGTTTGATGGAGATTGAGTTAGAAGTTCCTACCTAGGGTTTGGATTTGGGGTTTTTTGCTAAGGATTGGCTTTATTGGTGATCCTTTTTTAATATCATGTGTTTGTTATATATATTTCATGTATTGGGGATAATCATTTATGTTAGAATCCCTCATTGAGGGCCTGTATGTTGAAATTGTGAATATTCTCTATTTTAGTTGTTCTTGGTTTAGACTATGCACATGTTTTTCTTTTCAATTAGAAAATGAATTTTGCCTATGGCCACCAAACCCTAATTAATCAAGCTTGACTTCGGTCCATAATAAGATTAAAATGAATTTGGCTTCGGCCCAGAATTTTGGCTTCGGCTCAGTTATTCCTGCATGAAAACTTGACTTCGGTCCAGAATAAGTGATGGGATACGTCCCCAAGGAAGAAGTTCCTTGTAGTCTGAGCTCAGGTCTAACCCTAGAATAAGTGAAAAGACCATGTTCTGTCGGGCAATGCAGAGTTACATTATAAGTTAGTTCAATTAAGCTATGATATGATATTATGACGTAAGGTGACTAGAATAGTTTATGTATGATATGAATGATTTGTTGGAATGGTATGTTGCATCTCATGTGCTTGCCTCCCCATACTGCTTGTTGCATGCTTTGCTCACTGAGACCGTAGTCTCACCCCATGTTGCGGGGATATATTTTAGTTTATGCAGGATGTCCCAGCTAGAGGTTCGGATGGAAGTGGAGCTCTTGGAGTAGATCCATCCATTCCCAATGTCGAAGATATTCTCAAGAGATAATTAGATTTAAATTAAGGATTATTGATGTATTAATGTAAACACCTTAGATTGGCCACAAAGGCTTAGTTGTAGTTGATATTGGAATTGTGCTATATAAACTGTATTGGTGGTTTTCTGGATTTCAGGTTAAGTTAGGAATTGGGAAATGTCCAGTTTTTAGGGGGAACCCTGCTGGATTTCCGGTAGGAGTTTTATGAACTAGAACACCCCAAAGTGTAGGTTCGTTCCCTATGTTTGATTTAAGGTTTTGTATTGAATGCAATGGTGTATGAATTTGTGAAAGCTTAAGCAAACGTTGGATTGCCTAAGCAACTGTGAGATTTGTATGATGATATTTAAAATGGCGCGAAATATTTTCAGAAAATCGGGAATAGTGTTTCCAACGAACATTATTCTTGAATTAAGAAATTAGGACGTTACACATTATATAAGAGTGTTACCCTCTTTAAACTCATTCAGAGAGTCAAATTTCATGCCCGACTTGAACTGAATTTCTTTGTACATTTCATCCTTCATATATATCATAAACAATCTCTGAATGAGTTTACATATACTAGCGATGTTGCATAATATGTCAAGATGATGCACATATGATTATTGACTATGATGGACATTAGACACATCCACATTTAAAAGTAAAATCAACAACATGGACTAAAATAATAACTTAAATATTTTATAAGGATGAAATAAAAAAGAAAATTTTCCAGGAACGAAAATCAAAAGTTGGATATTTTATAGGGAGTGAAAAGTTATTTTACCCTTTTCTCTTTGATGGAGCCCCTTTTGTCTTCACAACATTAGGATCACCCACAAGCTTCACAGAAACATTTTTTTCTTCTATTAGGATCTCTTCTTTTATGGTATCTTTTCTTAACTCTTTAAAATCCTTAGGATTTTTTGAAGCCATGTCACAAAGAGAATTGCAAGATGAAACTATAACAACAAAACGAGCCACCAATGTTATGTCAGGTTCCACTTCATCAAAGTCACCTAACATCAATAAATGAGTCTTCAGATCCTTTGACCAACGTTTGCAAATGAAACTTGGAGGAATAGAATCCATGTGCTCAAGCCTCATTGCACAAAATATGTGACGACAAGGAATGCCACATGATTCAAATAATCTACACTCACATAGAAATTTAATATTTTGCTTATCATATGACACAAGATGTTCTCTCCGAGGATTACAATATTGACTCAACCTAAATAAAACACGTTCACCATTATCTAAATGCTTAATAACATTCAAAGTGCCTGCTTTATTAATTCCATGTTTCACACTTTGAAGAGAAGTAGTCAATACATGTTGAGAATAAAGAGACTTGAAATCAGATAGAAATTCATTGTAGCTATATTATTCCCTAAGAGCATACTCAAAATTATGTAAAAACTCAGTAATTGTACTTTTATTTATCACACTAGCCTTAATGAGGGAATCAATGTCTTCACATTGAGAAGTAGTCCTTATGCGGCCAAAAAACTTGTCATGTAAATATGCAGTAACCCACATTTCCTTGTTGTCATATGTCTTTGAAACTTATTTGTTTTCTTCAAGACTATGTTTAGAAACCATTTCATGCCAAAAATCTTCAAATTTCTCTAAAGTAAAATTATTGTACATAGCTTTCTTGAAAGCACCCAAAAATTTAACATTATTCACATTTTCACATGCATCCTTATTCAAATGCCACGCATAGAGTCGGTAAGATACATTTGGAAATACTTGTCTGATGGTATCCCTCATGGCACCATCACCATCAGTCACTATTGCACTTGGATGCTTGTTAAACATCGCATCCAACAACATTTCTAGAACCCACTTATATGTTTCAATGGTCTCATCTACAATAACATCACAAACGAATATAATTATTTTAGAGTGGTGATTTTTACAAGAAAAATAACCAACAGATACCTATATTTGTTCTTATATGTGGCATCAAGCACAACCACATCTCCAAAAAAACTGATAATTAGCACGACTAATTCCATTTGCCCAAAATAGGTTGGTCAATTTACCGTCCTCAGAACATAGAAACCTAGAGAAAAACATTGGTTCATTGTCTACTTTTCATTATAGATAACTTAATGCAGTCATTGCATCACTATCTTTGATCTTATCTCGCTTCACCTTATCTATGTAGTTGTATAAATCCTTTTTAAAAAATCCTACATTAGTATAACCTCCCTTTTTTCTTGGTTTAACCACAGGTATCCTCCACGGGAGGCAATCCTGTTTGAGTCGGGAACATCCACATCATGGTGGGGCTAACTCTCTCAGCGGAGACTTTTTCCATCCACAAGACTCGAACCCGAGACCTTGCTTAAGGGGAAACAAGCATGTACCACTTGAACCCCCGTTGGTGCATAACCTCCCTTTTGATCTAATAGGAAACCCATTATTTGACATGGCATAACACCATGGGAATGTAATGCATCCATTTGAGCTTTATCCCCTTCGGTCAAGCCACGATATGAAGGAATTAAAGGAACAAATTTTTATCCCTCAACCCAGCTTTGCTACATAAGTACTGACGCATATTAACTTTGCCTTTCACATCTTGACCTACATCATCTTTCCTTATAGCAAAGCCATGACATTTGGCATATGAAAAATAAAAATTATAAGCATCTTCTTCATTACCAAACTCCAACCCCTAGATGTCATCACTTGACAAATCTATTATCTTGCGAAACTCAGCCTCTAGCATATTTTCTTGTACATTGTCCTCTCACATAATTTTTTCTACACGATCCTCTGACATATTTTTTTTATCATAGTACCAATCTGCTCTTCCATGTCTACATTCACTTCCATTATAATCACTAATTTCCTTGTCACTATAGCTTACATCCCTATCATCAGCCAAGTTAATAGGTAACAGTAGAATCCTCACTATTTAAATCCATATAGTCTTCTATGGAACCTAATAATGGAAAAATTATGATAGAGAGAAATCATCCTTAAATAAATCTATCAAGTCTTCTACTATTTAACCATACATTACTGCTTTATATTTTTTTAAAAAATAAACAAGGCACAAATAGTGAACAACTGTAGTTTAAATTTTTTTTACTATTCTTACTCTATTTACATTTGTGTGTGTGTGTGTGTGTGTATAATATAAAAATAAAAAAGAACGAGCTATTTACAAATCCTTAATCTTAATGTCAAGGTTATAAAACTTGAATTTGATTCATTTAAATAATCGAACCTAATTTTAAGTTTAAGTTTGTTTGTTTAATTATGGGGATTTTTTTACACGTCCCTTTTCATATCCTACACATTGCATCACTCTCTCTTATTAAATTTAAGGGAAAAATATGTTTTTCATCCCTATAATTTCGGTCAACTTTGGTTTTCGTCCCTATAGTTTAAAACCTTGGTTTTTTGTTTCTATAATTTTAAAAACCCCTAACACTCGTCCCTAACGTTAGTCTCCTCTGTTAACTTGCTTAGCTGGCTAACAGAAAATCCATCTCACCCTTATTGTGGGTCCCACTCATGTCGAGTCTTGTAAATAACAATTTATAATTAAATTTAATTATTTTATAAAATTAATTATTTTCATTTAAAAATATTTACAAAACCATATATCCCTAAAATGGAAGCATCTTCGCCGCGATTGCAATCTTCTCCATCTCCAGGATTTGCTTTTTCCTTTGTTGTTGGTGAAGTTTGCGCTGGTGCAGGATGAAAGGAGGGAGCTCGTGTATAGAGAAGAAGAGCCTCAGATGTAACTCGTCTTCTTCTTAGTCATATCCGCGAGGTAGGAGATGTAAGTGTGGTGAGAAGCTTCTGTTGCTCACTTCAACAATTTGAGGAACCCAGACAGAAGTTTCTGGAGGTGTCCCTTTTGGGATGTAAGTATTTCTTCTTCCTCTATTTGACGATTTTTCATAGCCTTCTCCACTGATCCCTTTATCTTTTTTTTCTGTGTTTGTGTCTGTAAACACAGAGAACTTGCAATTTTTTCAATGGGTTGTTGAGGAAGTGGTAGAGGAAAACTAGTTTGCACTATGATAATATGGTGGGTGATTTGAAGCTGAAGAATGATAAGCTGAAGTCTAAGCTTGTTGCAGAGAGAAAAACGGGCAGAGTGTGGTTGTGTCTTGCTGTGTTTGCTGGGACTGTTAGTTTTGTAGTGATGGTTTATGCTGCTTTAAAATGTAATTGTAGTGTGTAGTGACCATGTGAGTACTCAATAGGGATCTAGGGGAGCTAGGAAATTGGGATTTTAATGTACTCTTGGAATGGACATTGTAATGTTTGTTTTGATATCAATGAAGTGTTGATATGATCTTATCTGAAATTTTATTCTCATTTGAAAGGTTTTTATTAACATATTAATTTGATATAAAAATATCAAAGTTATGGGCAAATTATTGCAAATGGATAACACATGGGCAAATTCTACCTCCCTATCCAGTCTCTTCCTAGGTTTAGGCATGACCTCTCCTTCATATTTACTTAGTTTTTCCTTCAAGGCAGCAAACCTACCCATCACATATATTCTAATACACTCAAACATAGTGATCATTGGTTTATCTCTGGCCAATATAATTGTGCTATTAAATGACTCAGACAAGTTGTTCATGATCACATTGTACCTAGGATACAAACTAAATGCATGCTTACACCATGATTTAGTGGGAATTGCAACTAACCAATTATATGCATCTTTGTTTAATTTCTTTGAATATATTGCCTTTGCAACCCCCATCATCAAATCCCTTAGAATGGTCCCTCTTCCAAACTTTTTCTTGAAGTTAGCATAGAGGTGTCTAAGGCAAAACCTATGTTCAACTCCCTCCAGTAACTCCTCAAATACAGATATCAAACCTTGAGACAAAGAGGGACAATTCAAATTAGAGAATGGTTAAAGCAATGTAGAATGTGATATGAACAAATATAATTTATAACACATCACCTTTTGCTGGTCACTTATAAAGATCCATCTATTGGATCTGACATCACCAATGTCTTTAAGTAGTAGTTGTAGAATTCATCTCCAGGATTCTTTTGTCTCTGACTCCACTGCAGCAAAAGCCAATGGGAATTATTGATTATTTGGATCTCTTTCCACGACTATCAAAAGCACTCCACCATACTGAGTGTTCAGATGACAACCATCTACTCCTAGAAAAGGCCTACAACCTTGCAAGAACCCCTTTTTACAACCCTCCAAACACATATAAAAACTTCCAAACCTAGGTGGTAGATCAGGTGACATTCTCTGAAGTTGGATCTGACAAGTATTTCCCAAACTGACCCTCCTCATTTCTGCACTATAATCCTAGAGCAATGTGTACTGCTGGTTGGCATCCCCATTAACAATGTTCCTAGCATATAATCTAGCCTTCCAAGCATTCCACTCACTAATTCCATCACCGTAGTTTTTCTGAACATCCTCAATTATTTCAGTTAGTTTCACATTAGATGAGGTCATAAACTTGTCCACAACAACCTTGGCAATCCACTTGGAGTTAGCATGTTTATTATTAAAGACCCTGCCACACATGTGCCTTCCATGTAAAGTCTTTATCCTGAAAGTCTTAGTCCCACCGACCTTACTGCATAAAACAGTGAAGGGGAACTTCCTTGTGCACACTGCCCTTGCCCTTACCAAGTCGTTTTTTACAAATTTTACTTCCTTGTGCACATTGCATCCTTAAATTCCCCCAAACTCCCAAATTCCATCCCAACCTTCCAGTTAAAATGTTTACACATGTCTTCCTTATGAAACCTTGGGTACTTTGATCTTGCTTCTCAATCACTGCTATCAGCCCCACTAAGTAATTCTTCACTCTCATACTCCTCCTCAATGGTGTACATGTTTTCCACATTTGGTGGGGGAAAACCACCAACATTGCCCCTAATACCCTCATTTCCCCCATCCCTATCTACTCCACTTGTTTCTCCCTACCGACCACTACCTCTCCCCCTCCAACTTGTCTTTTGATAGGTGACCTTACACTGCATGAATGTTTTACCTTCATATTATTAACCTTCTCATTCAACTCAGTCTCTGCTTGACCCACTTCAGCATGGTTAAACACATCATCAGCACCTTGTGCCCTTTCCTCCTCAGAATCATCAAAATGCACATCTCTCTTTGAGTCTACACTTACATTACTTTCAGCCTCAGCCTCTACTTGACCAAGATTAGCATGAACAGGCACCTCCTCATTAACATTATCAGCCTCTCCATCATTCAACTCCTCACTGCCCACTCCATGAACAGGCACCTCCTCATTAACATTATCAGCCTCACCATCATTCAATATTTCAATTCCTCACAGCCCACTCCATGAACAGGAACCTCCTCATTAACATTATCAGCCACACTATCATTCAATTCCTCACTGCCCACTCCATGAACATGCACCTCCTCATTAACATTATCATTGACTTGTCCATTTTTTGTTTGTGTATTGTTAGTTAACAAGGGAACACTAACATTTTGAAAATTTTTCTCACTACTCAAACCATGCTCTAAATATATTTCCATCTCACAATTCTTACTTTCAGCTACAGCAGCAAGCTCAAAAGCATCTTCATCATTTTTTAACTCTCTAAGACCTCTCTTAAATGAAACCCCTTTCTGCTTCCACCACATAGTAACCTGATCAACATACCCCAAGTCCTTAGTGATAAGTGAAAATTAGATGATAAATTAGAGCACTTTTTATTTCACTTATCAAGGATAAAATGATAATTTTGCCCCAATTTAATCCCTTTTTATTAAATATTAGATAAATTGTATTTATTAATCTAAGATTTGAATATGATGCTATTTTGATGGAAATATTGCTGATTTTTTTAGGATATTGCAAAGATTTAATTTGAAGGATAGATAGCATTAAATGAGGGAGATGTCTGCAAGATTTGAGATTGATTGAAGATATTTAATGAAGATTTAAAGAAGATTTGAAGCCATTAATGAGGAGATCACTGTCAATCAATCAAGGATTCTGCAGACAAGTTTCCCAATTAAATCAAAGATTGCTCAATAGATACAAGGATTTCACCAAGAAAAGGGAAAAAAGGAAAGACAAATCTGCTAAAACCAGTCTCGGGGAGAGATCAAGATTAAAAAGAGAAAGTTGGAGTTGCAGGACGCTACCTGCGCTACCCGCGCTCTGGAAGTTGCGCCTCATCCTGCGCTGTAGCGCAGCCTGGAGCGCAAGTTACGCTGATTTGGTCCCTGTTGCCGTTTTTAGATAGATCTTTTCCCAAATTGCTGTGTCTTTCCTTAGTCTATAAATAGGAACCTCTTGCACCAATCCCAGTGTGCAAGATCATTGTAATCCAGTCTATATTTCAGTGATAATGTACCAAAGCTAAGTTTAGAGTAGGAGAGGAGGAGCGCTTCACAAGGATTGAAGATGGTGACAGCATCTTCGGTTGTTTGTATGACTACCTCGTGTAATTAACTCTCCATTAGGATTGGATGTAATTGATTCTATCCCCAAGTGTATGTAAACTCTATATTATTATTTTTGTGCTCTCTGTCTATAATATTGGTAATCTTATTCTGTACTTAATTCCTAATTCTCGCGCTTGCGCCTGGAGTTATAGGCTAGTCTCAACTAACTAGGTTAGTTTTGATTAGGACTGAGAGTGGGGGAGTGGCTTCTAAAGAGACTCACTTTCTGATTGAATAAGAATACTCGGTTAACCACTGATCAAAAAGGGGTGTTTACCAATGATTGGTGGGTAGTGTGAGTACCATAATGAAGGGCATCCGACCATTAGGCTTGGTATTGATAAACCGATAGCAAGGAGTTAGTTGATTGTGAATCCAAGATTCGAACATAGGTGTATCCTGATGAGTGAGGGTAGTGACAGTACTTGAGCGAAGGTGCGTCTACAGCTATAGGCCTCGTTTATCAACTAAGTTCCTTTACAAACTGACTAAAAAAAGAGCAATATAAGCCGAGGGTAAGTCTGTCGCCTGGGAGAGCCCGCATGGATTATCTTTGAGTGTGTGAGGCCGCTGGTAACTCGGGGTCTTAGCAATAAAGTTTGTCTAGGATATTATAGAGTAAACCTAAAATAATAAATAGTTTTTACATGCACAAAGGGTGTGATGATATGAAGTCCAATCCTAATCCAAGTAAAGTGTCTCTAACTCTTCCTTTCAATTCCATTAATATTTTATTTGTTATTTACAATTTCACAACAATATCTCTAAACTGTTGTTTTCCCTTGATAATTAGATCACAGTCTACGTAAATTGACCATTCCCCGTGGATACGATACTCTTCTTACTATTATACTGCTGGATTTGTTGTTCGCTTTCCAGAAACCCATCAAGTATTTTTGGCGCCGTTGCCGGAGAACGGTTTCCAATTTGTGTAGAACTTGGAGGTCTAATTATCAAGAATATCTATCTTAGGATTTCTTTTATTTATTCTTCTTATTATTTTAGGAAATTTTTATTATTTTTAGGAAATTTATAATCTTTCTTCCACACTTACCTTTTTTTTTAGTGTCTTGTTTATGTTTTTGAAAGGCCAGGTGTCCCCCAATCATTTACCACTTGAAGCAGAAATAGGAAGGACATCAAGGAAGAACAAAAGTAGAAACAAGGAAAGGAGACAAGGGAGAAGTCGAGAAGAAAACAAAAATATTTTATTTTTAATTATTTTATTTTAATTATTTTCAAAAAAATATTATTATTATTTATTATTATTTTAAAAAAAATATTTATTACTATTATTATTTTTTATTAAAAAAAATTATTATAAATTATTTTTTGTTATTTTGTTTTTCTCTTTGTTTGAGCATCTTGATTATTTCTCTTGAGAAAACAGGTAACAGAAAAAGGGGCAGAGCTCAAGGAGACAATTTCAACACTCTCTGATCACCCAAGAAGAAGAAGGGACAATCTCAACACTCTCTGTTCTACCACCCCAAGTGAAGTAAATGCTAAATGGATTATGAATGGCAAAATCAACCAAGGAGAACCCTTGGAGATTATGTTAGGTGGCAAGAACCAAGTTACTCCTCTCATGCACCGATTCAAGGTAACTTCTCTAATTACAACAATTATTCTAACAATTTTTCACAGGATTGGGGAAGTTACCAGAACCAGAATTTTGGGAGGCACCAAGATGATGTTTCACTCCGTATGCAACCTTCTTTTCAACTGCAGCAAAGTTACTCTTCCTATCAACAAAGAGACTCCCAATTTTATGAGTTTTTGGAAGAATTCAATCAAAGCAATATCCAATTTCAGAAAGAGAGCGAAGACGAAGCACTGACGCTTTGTTAAAACAGATGGCAGAACAAAGGGAGTTAAGACTTTGCAAGAGTATCAAAGAAATTCAACAAGGCAATATACAATTTCAGAAGGAGAGAGAAGAAGCAAGAAGAAAAAATGATGCTTTGATAGCACGACTAGCAGAACAGAGGGAGTCAAGACTTCAGAAGGAAAGAGAAGAAGCAAGAAGAAACACTGACACCTTGTTGGTGCAATTAAAAGAAACAAGAGTTAAATAACAGTCAGAACAGAGCTCAACAAACGCTCAACCCAACCCCGTAGACTTTTGTCCCACCATAATTATTAAATTAACAGGGGAGGAAATCAATGATAGTCTGGCTGATGAAAAAGAAGAAGAAGATGAAAATGAATTTGAAGAAACACAAGAAAGAGAAGATGAAGAAGAAAAGAAAGAAGAAGAAGGTGCAACAGAAGAAGAAGAAGAAAAAGGAGAGGATGAAACAGAAACGATGGTGCTTGAAGAAGAGATTGGCTGTGAAAGGGAGGTAGAGAATACAACATATGAGGGTGTACATGATCAAGAAAATGAGAAAAAGAGTGAACAAGGAGATGGTGAATCAAAGCCCGAGGAAGGAAGGGAAATGATTTCAAGAACAAACACCTTGCCTTATCCAACCAATCCTCTAACGAAAGATCAAGAAAGGCATGGTGCAAGTGATGAACCTTCCAGACCTCACAAAAGAAAGGCCTGCAATCACACTGACCAGGACAAGGCAAAGAGAAGAAAAATCAAGCTAGAATTAAATTCAGAGCCTAGAGCCAGATTGAAGATCAAGTGGTCAGGTGTGTTTCATGTCAAAGAACCCCCCGAAGCAAAGAAATTGAGAGAAATCATTTGTGAATCATTCAAGCTTCAGGAGAAGAAGACTCATGCACATGAGAGCAAGAAAATAAAGAAAAGGACAGATTGCTCCAAGGCAAGATTATGGGGAGGTTTATGGGCCAGAAAAAGGAAGGGTGCAGCACACAGGCTCACCAAAATATTTCAGTTTCAGCCACCTTAAGAGAACAGGCGTCGAGCTATCAGACGTTAAACAAGCGCTTTCTGGGAGGCAACCCAGAGATTTTTAAGTTTTCAATTATTTTCAGTTTTGTTTTATGTTCTTGTTTGTTAATTAGGATTTTTTTTAGGATTTAGGAAATTTTCAAAATTGATTGGAATAAGTTTGTGGAAAATAAATTTTTTTAAAAAAAATAGGAAGTAGCAGAAAACGTGACTGAAATTGCAAAATTGCATTCGGTTTTCTGCGCTTCAACCTGCGTTGTAGCGCAGGTAAAGCGCAGAACTGCAATTTTAGTCACTGTATTGTGCGCTTCACTTGCGCTGTAGCGCAGGGTGAAGCGCAGGATACAAAATTTTAAAAATCTTTTATTTTCTCATGCACTACTTCCTAAGCTCTCTTTTTCACTCTTTCCACTCACAAACTTCCATCAATTTTGAATCTTTCAGTTATGTTTTCTTTACCAATTGAAATCTTCATTTACTCTATTTTTATGATTTGCACTTTATGGTAGCAACCTTAGGATTGTGAATATTATTGACTATTGCTATCTTGAATGTGATTTTGGTTGTGTGGAACATGAAGAACAATTTGCTTGAATTGAAATGTTCTTTGTTTTGTGAGTTATTAAAGTTGAAAGCGTTATGCTCTGTTTCTTTCAAAAATCTTGAACTTTCACTTTCCATGGATTGATTGAATGCTTGCAAAACAAATGAGTATGATTGTTTTAGGAAGTCATTACCAAGTGCACTGAACTTTTGTTGTGAAAATATTAATTCTTTGAATTTTGCATGTAAATTGGTTAATGATGGGTTCCATGTTCTTCAAGAATTGCACAGACTGCTGCAAAGTATAAAGACCAGTTGCCCTCAAACCAATAAGGAGTACTAGACCCATACCCGAGCATGCTGCTTGAAGAGTTCCGGATATTCTTGCAGTGGCCTGGGGAAGGCCTATTTTTCCCAGGGGGGATGGAAGCAGCAGTAGGACAAGAACTCACAGGATACAGAGGATGAAGATTGATACTAGTGTTTTCTTTCTTTTAGTTTTTCTTTTATTTTCTAATAATTTTTCTATTGATTAGGTTTTTTTTTATTTTGTATTTCATATTTTTTAAAAAAATTTTAGAATTTTTAGGACCTTAGGAAATTAGGAATCAAGGTAACTTTTTCAAATTCTCTGTAAATAAGTAGTTTAACTAACCATTCTAGGAAAGATGATAGGGTCTTGTGATTAATTCCATAATCAGTTAGGATTAGGGTACTTCTCAAGAGAACCTATCAGGATAGTTAATTAAATCCATTAAGTGCTTTATCAAGGAATTTTAGCCATAACCGGTGAGCTGAGAGCCCAAACACTGATATTGAGAGCTTTTCACCGCTGCTTGTCAACTGTTATTGCTTGAGTTTTTAAATTTTTGCTTGCTTGAAGAGATATGGAAGTGACAAAGGCATATTTTGTGATTCTAATATTGTGCTCAGTGCCAAATAGCCAACCCTGATTTAATATTTCCATTTATTGATTGCCCATTTGAGCTTGAATATTTTCCTTGATGCACCCTAACCATATTCATTGAACATCACTTGTCCCTTAACACTTGGGATAGAGAGCAAGGTGCACCACAACAACATGGGATAAGAGGTTGGTCACAGAAAATCAAGAGAAGGCACAAGAAATCACAAAAGAAGGATCCTCCCCCACAAATAAAGTTTCTATGTTATTCTTACTGAAAAAAAAACTGCACAAAAGTGTGGAATTGAATAAGTTGGGGGGAGAATTTCTTCAAACAATGAGGCCAAGCTGAAAAAGGGTGACCATTCAAGAATGACCAGGTGAATTGAGAGAAGTCCCAAGCACAATCACAAGATGCTCTCTATTCAAAGTGTTCCTTGAATATCCAGAAAAACCATGATTTCTTGATAGCCCAGCCTCATTACAACCTAAGAAAGACCTTTTGATCCATATTAACTGCTTGCAGGTTCAGATTTTGGAAACGACTATCAATTCTAGTTGTTCAACAGTGGTGAAGAAGATTGAGGGAAACACTTACCCGTGAGAATGAGAGATTTCCTTGGTTTATCACTTACTGCTTTAATTTCTGTTTTTGAGAAAGTTTAATTGATGTTTGTATTTCTATCCTGATTGATGATTGGTAACATCCCTTGATCCTGAGTTTTTCTTATGTTTGGAAAGTGACTGCTACTTAGGAAAGAGTTGAGGAATAGTTCCTTGAATTTGTTTTTAATTATTAGGAATACACTGGGAATAGAATTGATTTTTTATTGCAAAGAGGTCTCTTGCTTGAGGACAAGCAAGAAGTTAAGTTGGGGGGATTTTGATAAGTGAAAATTAGTTGATAAATTAGAGCACTTTTTATTTCACTTATCAAGGATAAAATGATAATTTTGCCCCAATTTAATCCCTTTTTATTAAATATTAGATAAATTGTATTTATTAATCTATGATTTGAATTTGATGCTATTTTGATGGAAATATTGCTGATTTTTGCAGGATATTGCAAAGATTTAATTTGAAGGATAGATAGCATTAAATGAGGAAGATGTCTGCAAGATTTGAGATTGATTGAAGATATTTAATGAAGATTTAAAGAAGATTTGAAGCCATTAATGAGGAGATCACTGCCAATCAATCAAGGGTTCTGCAGGCAAGTTTCCCAATTAAATCAAAGATTGCTCAATAGATACAAGGATTTCACCAAGAAAAGGGAAATAAGGAAAGACAAATCTGCTAAAACCAGTCTCGGGGAGAGATCAAGATTAAAAAGAGAAAGTTGGAGCTGCAGGACGCTACCTGCGCTTCACCCCGCGCTATAGCGCAGGTGAAGCGCAAACTCTCTGGAAGTTGCGCCTCATCCTGCGCTGTAGCGCAGCCTGGAGCGCAGGTTACGCTGATTTGGTCCCTATTGCCGTTTTTAGATAGATCTCTTCCCAAATTGCTGCGTCTTTCCTTAGTCTATAAATAGGAACCTCTTGCACCAATCCCAGTGTGCAAGATCATTGTAATCCAGTCTATATTTCAGTGATAATGTACCAAAGCTAAGTTTAGAGTAGGAGAGGAGGAGCGCTTCACAAGGATTGAAGATGGTGACAACATCTTCGGTGGTTTGTATGGCTACCTCGTGTAGTTAACTCTCCATTAGGATTGGATGTAATTGATTCTATCCCCAAGTGTATGTAAACTCTATTATTATTTCTGTGCTCTCTGTCTAAAATATTGGTAATCTTATTTTGTACTTAATTCCTAATTCCCGCGCTTGCGCCTGGAGTTATAGGCTAGTCTCAACTAACTAGGTTAGTTTTGATTAGGACTGAGAGTGGGGGAGTGGCTTCTAAAGAGACTCACTTTCTGATTGAATAAGAATACTCGGTTAACCACTGACCGAAAAGGGGTGTTTACTAATGATTGATGGGTAGTGTGAGTACCATATTGAAGGGCATCCGACCATTAGGCTTGGTATTGATAAACCGATAGCAAGGAGTTAGTTGATTGTGAATCCAGGATTCGAACATAGGCGTATCCTGATGAGTGAGGGTAGCGATAGTACTTGAGCGAAGGTGCGTCTACAGCTATAGGCCTCGTTTATCAACTAAGTTCCTTTACAAACTGACTAAAAAAAGAGCAAAATAAGCCGAGGGTAAGTCTGTCGCCTAGGAGAGCCCGCATGGATTATCTTTGAGTGTGTGAGGCCGCTGGTAACTCGGGGTCTTAGCAATAAAGTTTGTCTAGGATATTATAGAGTAAACCTAAAATAATAAATAGTTTTTACATGCACAAAGGGTGTGATGATATGAAGTCCAATCCTAATCCAAGTAAAGTGTCTCTAACTCTTCCTTTCTATTCCATTAATATTTTATCTGTTATTTACAATTCCGCAACAATATCTCTAAACCGTTGTTTTCCCTTGATAATTAGATCACAGTCTACGTAAATTGACCGTTCCACGTGGATACGATACTCTTCTTACTATTATACTGCAGGATTTGTGGTTCGCTTGCCAGAAATCCATCACTTAGCTAATCCCAAAGGTTCGAAATAAGACCATGTATCAACATCTAACCCATGAAAAACATGAATCACATCCCCTTATAACACAGTGATGGCTTGTGTACAAAATTACCCATATGGTAAAATGCAATAGAAAAACCCATCCCTACAACACATTGGAAATCAATTGTATTAGAAAAAGAAAACCCCACATGTCCCCACATAGAAACAGAGACAAAAAAGACCTATCTTACTTTCCAAATAAAATAAGGAAACAAAAAAACATGGTGGTCCCAAAGAACTGTAACTCACACATGGAAAGCCATTCAACCAAAACAAACAAAACTCTTACCGACACCGTTCGAAAGCTTTCCTCCACGTGAGCAATACAACGTTCCAACGTCTATTCAGTAGGACCACTTCAAACACGTGTCGCCCTTCAATCTTCAATAGAGCGAACGAAAGAATTTGGAGCAACAGAGAGACAAAGAGATATGGAACTATAGAGCCGGTTTACCTAATTAGGGTTTTTACCTTTAGCGAAATTACCACGCAGAAAGAAAAAAGAAATTAGGGATTTTAAAATAATTATAATTTAATTATAAATTGTTATTTACATGACTCAGCATGAGTGGGACCCATAATAAGGGTGAATGACACTTTTTTTAGTCAGCTAAGCAAGTTAACAGAGGAGACTAACGTTGGGGACAACGGTTAGGGAGTTTTAAAACTATAGGGACAAAAAACCAAGGTTTTAAACTATAGGGACGGAGACCAAAGTTGACCGAAACTAAAGGGACAAAAAATATATATTTCCCTATATTTAATTTCCCACATTACCCTTATAACTTTAAACTGTTCATCTTCCTCTCTACTCCTACACATCCCCTTACCGGAAAATTTATGCAAAAAGATTTACACAAAACACTTACACTTACTACTATTTCTTTTGTCTCTCACACCAGTACAAGTCCTATTCACCCATCCTGTCATCCAAATCCAAATCCATCGAATCCATCCATTTGACAGCCCTAAAAACCAGACACAAGAAAGGTGAATATAAATCCACGTTTACGGGTTGGATGGAAGAGAAGTCTATGGCGGCGTGACAGTGGTCGTGCAGTAAGTTGCGCCAAACGACGCGATGGAGAGGCTGAGACGGGTGGCTGTATCGGACAGGGACACACATGTAGTGGTTCGGGGCACAGTTGTTTGGGATGTTGCAGTTCCGACTGGCCACTGGTTATCCTCTATGGTGGGTTGTCGTAACTGGTTTAGCAGCACGCGGTGGGAGCAGCCACGGTGGCGGATTTCTCCCTTTCTTTCTCACTCCTCTCTACTTCTTTCTCTGGTTTTCTTTCTCACTCCTCTCTCCAATTTTTTTCTTATTTTCCTCGTTGTTAATTCTACTTGTCATAATCTTAACCTTAACATCGTCATAAAAATATCAATCCCGATTGACGTACATAAATAGTAGCCACCATACATCTACCACACCAGATTTTTTTTTTTTTTTGAGCTTCCCCTTCCCCTTTTTTTTTTACCCACGGCTTCTTTTAGCCCCTTTTTTTAACCTTTTTTTAAATAATTTTTTATTTTTTAATTTATTAATATATTTATAATTATTTAATTATTATTAAACAAAAATATAGACTAATTAAGAAATACAATAAATGTGTGTTTTTTTGAAGGGTTGACATAAATTTCTTATCATCATTATTCTATTTTGATGATAATAACCAAATACACTTTCATTTACCATTTCTGTGAATACAATTAACCTCGTAAATTCAATTAACCAAATATTCTACTCTGTTAACCGCCAATATATACACCATTAACCTCATTTAAAAATATGTTCACCGTTTTTTGACACATAATTAACCTCGTGTTAACAGGAGTTACAATTAACCTCACAAATTCAATTAACCAAAAATCACACTCTGTTAACCGTCAATGCATACACCATTAACCTTTTTTTAAATATATTAACCGTTTTTTGATACATAATTAACCTCGTGTTAACAGGAGTTGCAATTAACCTCACAAATTCAATTAACCAAAAATCTCACTCTGTTAACCATCAATGTATACACAATTAACCTCATTTTTAAATATATTCACCGTTTTTGGACACATAATTAACCTCGTGTTAACATGAGTTGTAATTAACCTCACAAATTCAATTAACCAAAAATCTCACTCTATTAACCACCAATGTATACACCATTAACCACATTTTTAAATATATTCACCGTTTTTGGACACATAATTAACCTCGTTCTAACAGGAGTTGCAATTAACCTCACAAATTCAATTAACCCAAAATCTCACTCTGTTAACCACCAATGTATACACTATTAACCTCATTTTTAAATATGTTCTCCGTTTCTGGTCACATGATTAACATGTGTTAACAGGGATTGCAATTAACCTCACAAAATCAATTAACAAAAAATCTTTTTCTATTAACCACAAACGAGAACACCATTAACCTCATTTTTAAATATGTTCACCGTTTCTAGTTACATGATTAACCTCGTGTTAACATGGATTGTAATTAACCTCACAAAATCAATTAACCAAAAATCCTTTTCTATTAACCACAAACAGAAACACCATTAACCTCATTTTTTAATATGTTCACCGTTTCGGGAGACATAATCAACCTCGTGTTAACATGAATGATTAACACAAATTTTATGTGATCATTTATTGTATTTCTTGATCTATATTTTTATTTAATTAGATAAATAAATAAAAATAAATATAATAAAAAAATAAAAAAAAAAACTATTTTTTAAAAAAATAAAAAAAGAGTAAAAAGGGGTGGGACTAAAAAAACGCCTAAAAAGTGAGGAGGGGTAAAAAGAAAAAAAGCAAAAGAAAACATTTAAAAAAATTAGGAAAGGGGTGTAAAAAGAAAAAAGCTTATGGTAAAATTGTTGTGCGCACTGTTTATGTACGCTAACAATTATCCTAAAAATATATAGGCAACATGACAACATCGTGTAACAGGTCGGATGATGTATTTGCATTTTCTATGCCAAATGTGTTTTATATCCAGTACCCATGGTTTCTTCACAAAAAGTTTCTCTTATCATTTTATTGTTTATTTAAAATCTATTTTTTTTCTGAGTGTTGAAGGTATGTTTAGTGGGAGTTTTTTAAGAAATAAAAAAAAATATGTAATGTAGGAACAAAGGGATGTGCAAATTAAAAATTAACTCCCTTTAATTAAATAGAAGAGTTTAATTGAACATTTATAACGAGTCGAGACTAGATAATTCACGAATAATACAACTCATTTACACCCTCTAACTTGGAGTTTGAATGAATATACTCTTGTTGCATGTCATGTCTCTATCAAACAAAGTTTGTTTTAAAAAGGCAATGTTGCTACGTTGTAATTACTCCCACTATTTCTATTTATATGTGATTTAAGGTCAAAAGAAATGTGATTAATGTTTCCACGAGAGTCTTTAGGATATCAATTAAGACATCAAAAATAGAAAAATTTTATTATAGTATATATAATATTTAATGTTACAAATACAATCATTATTATAATTTTTAATAAAAAATTATTTTTTATTGATTTCTTCCGGGCACCCACATTACCAAATTTTTTTCTCAATTGCCTTTAAGCAATTTTATTATACCTTTTTTTTTTATATTTATTTATTTATTTATTTATTTATTTATTTTATCCTTTATATATTAAATGATTATGATTGGAGATAAGTGATAGACCGATTTATAATTAGGTCTCCTTTTTTACTACTTGTTGTAAAAGTTATTTTTTTCATCAATTAAATAACAAAGATAGTATACAAGATATCTTATTTTACTAAATTAAAATGAAATCTTAAAAAATAAAGTTCTTTCATTAATTACTTTTTTAAGTTACACTTTAAATATTATTATATATAAGATAATAAAATATATAAAATTATTCAACACTCAAATAAGCTTTATTAATAAACACCTCGAAATCAATTAAAAGAAGCTATAAAATAGACATTTATAAAAAATTATATAAATAAAGACAAATATAATAGTACTTTTTAAAAAATTAAGCTATCACTTACTTTAGAAGATCACATGACATAGCACGTGAACCTTTTTTTTCCGATTAAAACACTATTTTCATTTGGGGTCAACTACTTTAGTATTTGAAAGATAGAAATCGCCTTTTTTATTACTTCTAAAAGATGAAAAAGATGAACAATTTAATGTTTTTAGAGACAAAATTGATGTTAAAATAGATTAAATTGATGGGTGCTTTTAGGGTGTTTCACTTGGTTTGACACTCTTTTAATCTAATATAGTAGGTTGGGTGATTGCTGATTGGATAGAATAAAAAATTAAAGTTAATAAAAATTGTAAAATAGGCAGTGTAATCAAACTCGGCTCGGACCGGGCGATTGAACCGGTTGGACCGGAAACCGGCCATATAACCGGTCCGAGCCTCTTATCAGATCGGATGTGTAAGGGAACCGGTGAGAATCGTTTGACTCGGGCGGTTTTGAGTTAAAACCGGTGACTCGGTTGTATTTGGATGAACCGGGCGAGTCATTGATGCCAAAGATACTGGTTGGTCATTTGTTTGTGCCATCTTCATTCCCTGCAATTCGAAAAGCTTGTCTCCTTACCGGTCCTGTTCCGTCGCATTGTGCCATCGCAGCTGCTGTTCATCGTTGTTAGAGTAAAAATCATATTCCTTCGTGGTCCCGCTCCTTTGTTACACAATGGTGGAACACGTTTGGTATATCATTGTTAGCTATGAGTTTTGAATAGAACCGTAGATCAGTTTATGCGTGAGAGCTGAGAAGGAAACTAAAGCGGAAGAAAGAGATTATACTTGTGGAAGAAAAAGATTATGCGTGAGAAGGAAGTCAAGGAACAATAAAATAGAAGAAAGCTGTGTTTTTAAAACCGGACCGGACCGGCCGGTTGGACCGGGAACCGGGCCTAGGTCCGGAACACCCAATAACAGGTATGTGATAGAACTGGATTGAACCGGTCAAAACCGGTGCGGTTCCCGGTCCTGGTTCAGTGTGGATAAATTGACAGTGCATTGTTACTTAAAAAAAATAGGTGAATGGGGTTCGAACCCAGGTCCCCCACCATGCAGTGTTGATGCATTACAACTATGCTAGACACCTTGTCTTATTATATATACTACAATCATTATATATAAACATACTTTTAAATCTTTAACTCAACATAAATTTTTTTGTAACTAAAATTATTTAAATATTATATATGATAAAAATATAATTACATAAACATAAATTAGATTTATAAGTTTATAATATTATATTTATTATTAATCTTGAATGTGTCCTCATATTATTTATTATAAATATATAATTTTTTAACTAATTATTATTATTATTTTCATTTTATAATTTAACACAATATTTTAAAAAATTATTTTAATTAAAACCGGTCCGACTACGGTTGAACCAATGAACCGTGAACCAGTAGCACCACCGATTTAATAACCGGTCCGGTTTTCAAAACATTGGAAGAAAGAGAGCGGTATGGATTTGAAATCAACTTAAATTTGATCTATGTCACCATACGTCCACGGGGCTAATGACTCATCTTTTCATATTGTCAGCACCTATTCAAATTCAATAACCTTTTCATACGTCCACGAGAACTAATTGAATTCTAGAATTCTTTTTTAAATTATTAGATCAAAATAATTTATTGTTCTAGAAAAAAATAAATAAATAAAAATATTTTTGGGTTATAGATCGGGCTTCTTGGTCATATTTATTTGGGCTATTTATCACCTTGAACAGAAGAAAATACTAAAAAGATAATTTATTTGTATTATAAAAATTATATATTGTTATAATATATACCGGTTCAACCAATGACTCACCAGTTCGACCAGTGACTCATTAACCCAATACCTAGGCCGAGTCTATAACCGATCCGATTTTTATAACGTTGAAAACAGGTGCTCATGACACAGGAATCTATGCTCAGTTTCCAAAAGTACTCCAATTGCATTCCCCCCATCTTTTCTTCGTTCTTAACTCTTTCTAAAACATTAATTAATTGCTTCCCCTTCAGCTCGTCCCTCTCTTTACCGATCCCCCACCCTTTTGCTCCACCGCCGCCACCGCCGCTCGCTCCTCCGTCAACCGCTGGAATCATGGCGTCCATTAGAGAGGTCTTCACCCCCTGTCTTCATATCAAAGATCTCCCTTTCACTCTGCGCGTTCTACCTATGGGGTGTGGTTCTTGACAATTGAATGAAAAAGCTCAATATAATACAAAATTACAAATACGAACACATTCTTCTACTTTATTCTTTGTTATCTTCTGTTAATTTCTAAGATTTTCTTTTCCCAATGCACACAAAATTCTGAGTTCCGCCAATGGGGGTCTATTTCGTCAAGATTTCAAAGACTGGTCTTAGGTATCGCCCCTAAGTCCTTTCCCCTTCCACCCGAACCTTCCCAATATGGCGCATCCGAGAATTTCAAGTCCAAGAAATTAAATTAATATGGCTAATGTTGAATTCAAATAATTCGCTTGAAATTCGAGTGAAAACCACAAATTGAATTATGGGTCTTGTTCTTTGATTTCAAAAGCTTCTGTTTTTGCTCTTTACGTGCATGGTGGTTTCCTTTTTGAGATCTTTATTTTTTTTTGGGTGGCTCAAAGAATGAAACGAACTGGGAAAACACAAGAATTGAAAGTCTTATGTTTTCTGGGTTTAATTAGCACATTTGATTGGTAGCTTGTTCTTTTCTTTTACAAAGAACTCACGTCTTTCATAACGTGTATTGTACTACAATCGGCCAACATACAATTTGATCAAAGTTTATTTGTTGATAAAATTTTACTTGAGGTCTTAGATTCAAACCTCATTACATTTTTTGTTAAAAAAAAAGTTCAATTGAAATATCAAAGCAAATAATGTCTCTGCCACTAGGGATGGCAAAACGGGCTGGCCCGGCCCAGCCCTCGATCAGCCCTTCAGAAAACGGGACGGGTTGGGCTGGCTCTAAATGAAAAATGGACAAAAAATGTCAGCCCATCCCATATTTGAGAGGGCTGACAGGGCCAACGTGCCAACCCTTATAACGAACTAACGAAGTGAATTTTTTTTGGTTAAATTAATCTGTAGGTCCTTATAACTTCATCAAAATTTTAATTAAGTTCTTATAGTTTAAAATCATTTAATTAAATCCATATAGTTTTAAAACTTTGTGAATAAATCCTTTAAAATTAACCATGTAAAGTTGTGTTTAAGCTTTTATAAAAGTTTTAAGATTTTCATTATTATAGCAATACCAGACAAGTTGTCTTAAAATCAAGGCTTAAATATGTTTTTGGTCCCTATAAATATAGGTCATTTTGCGTTTAGTCCCTAGAAATTTTTTTTTGGTTTTTGTCCCTGTAAAATTTTCTGTTAGTCGATTTCATCCCTGACGTTAAGTCCTGCTGATGTGGCAAACGGGAGTGACACATCACCTGTACACATGTTTTAACCTAAGCCTTTTGCTGGTGGTTGGGCTCCTGCGAGATGGAGGGAGGAGCTGCAGCGGATTTGGTTGAGAAGTGCTAGCCGTACAGGGGTTGGAGGCGGACGGCGTGGGCCTGCTGGTGTGTCTGTGCAGGAAGGCTGATAGCTGTGGTGGTGACAGATCCGCTCACGCTGCGGGTCTGTGTTGTTGAAGAAAGCTTGGATGCTACTGCTGTGGGCGGTGGCTGGAACGTCTCGACGGCGGCGGTGCGCGGAGCTGCAGGAGGAGGCGCGACGCTGAGGGAGATGAGACAGCTAGACGTACAGAGGTGGTTGCTGGTGGTTTGTGCGACGGTGTTTGCGTGGCTGGGCTGCAATGGGGGTAAACCGATGGTTCTGGTGTGAGTGCATAGCGCACAGATCTGCATAGGGAAGGAAATTCGCATGCACGACAGTTCTTATTGGCTGTGGCGGACTTCTGCATAGTTTTCTGTGGTGGTTGAAATGGCTGCTGAGTTCAGAGGCGGCAATCTTGAGCGTGGATGGTCATTGGGGGCTGTGAAAAGGGTAAGTTAGCAGCTGTCTGAGGATACAAAGGGGCTGCTGGTGGCCATTCACGGCTGTGGGCTGCCGTGGCTACAGGTGGCTTGGACAATAGCTGGCCTGGAATGGTGGATGATGCAGCTGGTCCGCTGGGGATGGTTTGATGATGATGCTACTATAGGAAGCTACTGGTTCAATGTAGTGAGAGATGAAGTCGCGGTTGCCATAGGAAGTGGGGCTCACAATGCTTACCTGAGGTGCTGGGAATTGTCTGGGTAGAGAGCTACCTTAGCATGGTACAGATTCAAAGTGAGATGGTCGGAGGTGTGGGACGTCTGATTTAATTTGTTGATTTTGTTAGGATTGAGGCAAAAATGGGAAGGTGAGTTCTCTTTGTTCCTCTCTAGAGAAAATTCCCCTCCCCTTGTATCATTTCTCAGATATCTCATCACCACAGCCACACCTCTTCCTTGAGAATCCAGACGCGGATGAGGACTTGAAGCTTCCAGCCATGAGGGACGCTGCGCATGGAGATGTGAGGAAGAGAAATAGTAGGAATTATACGAACAAGTGAGAGAAGAATTGGGGTTTCTTTAACCTACTCAGTGAAAGGCTTAGGTTAGAACACGTGTACAGGTGATGTGTCACTCTCGTTTGCCACATCAGCAGGACTTAACGGCAGGGATGAAATAGACTAACAGAAAATTTTATGGGGACTAAAAACCAAAAAAAAAATCTAGGGACTAAACGCAAAATGACCTATATTTATAGGGACAAAAAACATATTTAAGCCTAAAATCAAATACAAAGAAACATAAAAAAAACAATGCAAAGAAACAGTAAAGAGGGGGCATAAAATCAAATACACTCCTGAAAAGGCATCGCCAATTTATTCTTCCATCCTATGGCCATTAACACGTGGCAATTCCTATGGGCTATGGCATTACAATTTTTTCATAATACAAGCACTTCCCTCGGTGCAGTCATTTGCAGATACCATTTTTTCTTTCGACAATGTCACAGACAATCAATCACAAATATTGGTGCATGTGTTTTGCAACTTGCATGGGTGTGGCTGAATCTACCTGCGCGCGGAGCCGCGGAGAAGACCGGAGACGGAGTTGCTGCTTGTCCGGAGACGCACCTGTTGCGGAGGAGGAGACACTGAGACGGAGTGGGGACGGAGCGAGCGACGCTGCAGTCGCTGCTGTGGAAGGAGGAGACGGAGGGCGGAGAACGACTTTGCTCAACCAGAGACGCACGCAGACGGCGGCGCACCTGCTGCTGCAGCAGTGCTGTGGAGACTGAGTGGGGAGGGATGGAGCGGAGCGGCGCTGTGTTCTCTCAAAAACTGATGTTGCTTGAATTGAAGAAAGAAAGAGGAGCAATTAGAAGGAACCCTAAAAAAACTTTTTTTATTAGCGCCCAGCCTAGCGGCCCACTTCCGAATTTTAAAAAAAAAAAATCAGCCCAACGGGCTGGCCCGACCCTTATACTCCTCCAGCCCGTTTTTTAATGGGCCAGGATGGGATGGGCTAGACGAGCCAATGCGTTGGAAGTCCCCAGCCCTATAAAGTTGATGGGCCGGGACGGGTCGGGACGGGCTGGCCCATCGGGCCAAGCCCGTTTTTCCATCCCTATCTGCCACATACCAAAAAGTATATATACACACAAGGATCAAAAAGCAATTTCACTCGTCGCTTTAGTAATGCAGAGGGACCGTTGCGTTATTACTCATAGCTTTCTGTTACCGGCTCCAAGTATAAAATCTTGAACGTTTATTAAAAAAATATTATATCTAACGGCTCCAAAGTTGTGTAACACTGGTATTTCACCCATCTGATAAAACACCCTAGACGCTGCCTAAATTGATAGCCTTTTTCTTCTTTCATGGACAAAAATGGTAACTAAAGTTTGAAAATTCAATGAAGTAGCAAAATTTGCTGTAATTTTGTGTTCTATCATTTTGAATCCCAACAGTTCATTCTTTAATTTTTTCTCACACCGTGGAATATTTAAGTTACTCACACACATATGATATTATTATTCATTATAAATATATATCGGCATGTAAGGTTTGGCACTGTTAATGGTTTTACACATGTCGTATCTAGAAATTTTGGGGCCTTAGGCAAAAATTAAGATAGGGGGCCATGTTAACATAGACTAATAATTTTTATGTTTTTTTTTCTGGTTTTTTGAGCTGCAAAATTATTTATTAAAGTTTTATAATCAAGTAATTCTAACATCTCACTCTCAATAGATAATATAGCTAACTCATTCAATCTATCTTGTAGCATAGTTGATATTAAATATGATTTAATCAATTTTAATTTTGAAAAGCTTCTTTCAGCGGTCGTGACAGTTACAAGTAATGTTAATAATATTCTATAAGCAATGTATGTATTTGGAAAAGAACCTAATCTTTTTATATAGTTCAATATTTTTAATGGTGTGTTAATTTCATTTGTTAGAATTTCTTTCAATAACTTTAACTCTGAAAACAAATCAAGACCATCAACATCAAAATGGTCCTCAAAACTCAAAATCTTTTCAAGATTGATACAATATTTTTTCAATTCATCTTCCCCTAAAGTTAAATAAAAAACCAAACATATGTTTTCATATTCTAAAATTATTCAAATCGACTCTCAATAGAAGAAATAGACCGATCTAATAAATACAAAAAATAATGAGATAACTCATTTCTTTTTTATGATTTATGGGCTCAGCTACCGATACAAGAAAACTTACTATGGAGTGTTGGCCCATTTATTAATGTTTGCAAATGAAAAGTTACCCATGGGTAACTTTTCATTTGCAAAAATTAATAAATGGGTTGTGGAGTTTAAATGATAAGAAAAAAAGACATATTACGATATGAGCCTTATAAAATATTGGGCCCTATCTCAAATATCATTAATTTTTTAAAAAATAATTTATATCAATAATATTACTATTAAAAAAATTAGGGGGCCTTATAAATTTGGGGGCTCTAGACAATAACCTTAATTGCCTTGTTGAATATCCGGCCCTTTACATAATAATAATAATAATAATAATAATAATAATAATAATAATTATTATTATTATTATTATTATTATTATTAATTGTGGGATATTTTTGGGTAGGAATTAATGTATGAAATGGTTAATGAAACTAAATTGTTATCATTTTCATTTTTATAATATGTATGTGTAACCAATAATTAAGAACGTAACTTAATTGAAAAACTATCATGCATGCAATCTAAATTAATATTTTTTTAATACTAAAGTAAACTCAACCTAAGAAACGATCCTTGGTGCTTTGAAAAGCCTCGTGTTTTCCTTATAGTAAGTCATACTTAGGAAACCACACATGAATCAAAGTTTTCATCTCTTCCCTTTAATTATTTGCCCTTAAAGCTAAAAAAGGAAGCTCATTTTGATCTGACTATACACATGATCGCTTTTACACATATCCGTCTTCGTTAACCACACATGAAGAGAAGATTCAACAAATTTCCATATGCCATTGAAAAAATTGCATACTTTACTCTCTCTCTCTCTCTCTCTCTCTCTCTCTCTCTCTATATATATATATATATATATATATATATATCAATGTTTTAAAAACCGGACCGGTCATTGAACCGATAAAGGTACTGATTTAAGGTTCAATGGTTCAACCAGGGTTGAACCGGTAATAATTAAATAATATTATTTTTTTTAAAATTATACATAATATATTATATAATATTCAAAAAATACAATATTTATAAATAAAATAAATAATTAAATAAATATATATTATAATAAATAATGGTAGAAAATAATAGAAAACATAAAATATGAAATGGAAAACACAGTTTATAACAATAAAATTAAAATATAATAAAATATAAAAAAAATTAAATAGCACAAAAGTGCTTGCCAGTTCATTTCTTACTTGCACCCATCCGCCCCTCAAGCTTTCTACTTTTATATTTTACAATGTATAAGTTTTCACGTCCACAATGCTTTTATATTTTATATTTAATAAGTTTTCACGTCCACAACACAGATTTTATTTTCTTTTCAACCTTTCAACTCAAAACACTAGCAAATAGCAATGAGCCAATGATATTTTTTCAAACTCTGATCATTCAACATCATCAGCAAGGGACGAACAAGCAGGGCACAGCGAAGCTCACAACTTCCACAGTGAAGCATCTGAATACAACAATGTTGCAGCGAATGGCAACGTTGGCGGTGCTTCAAATGGCGATGACAACGACTCCTTCACTTCTCACAATAGCACGCAAACGTTGAAGACGGGAGGGTTTTCTTTCACAATTTCTGGTTTAAGACCAGCAAGGAAACCCCTTCTTTCCTTCCATAATTCTTAATTTTTCTTTCTTTTCTATATATTAAAGAGCAAAACCATGGCGTCAATATGTTCACAGTAGAACCGGTTCAAACCGGTTAACCACCGATTTTTACCGGTTTTACCGGTTGTTGACCGATTTTAGCGGTTATTGACCGGTTTTTGGCAACACCGGTTTTAAGGGTTAATAGGACCGGACCTAGGTCCGGTTACCGGTTGAAACGACCGGTCCGGTCTGGTTCTTACAACTATGATATATATATATATATTTTGTATTCTAACAGTTAAGTTTTAATCTTTTTGTCAGGCTATGATTTTAAGTTACTCGCACATTACGTGAGTTCATACCAGGTTTCTAATTCAAGCCATGGATTTTGATGTTTTGTCTCCCTTCAAACTATGTTTTCCTTTCCAACTTTAATTTCACATTTTTTTGTTTTCTCTCCCTCCAATGGAAAATCATGGATGTATTTGGGGTAGAAGGGAGATTGAAAGAGATGAGAGGAAAAATGAAAGAGGGAATGAGTGATGTAATAAAAAAGAAAGACAAATAAAAAGAAAAAGAGATGGAAAATGAGTTTGTGAGAGAAGTGTGGTGTTGAAAATCCTTGTTGCACTAAAATCATAGATGTAGAAGAAGATGCAGGTGTGTGCATTTTCCTTGTTTCATTATTATTGGTGGCTTGGATAGAGAATTTTAGAATTCTGAAAGTTGTGAAATTAATAATAAATTATGATAAAAAAGAGAAATAAGTATGAGAAGAGTTGTAAAAGATAATCTAAAAAGTTAAACATAACAAAGAAATATTGAAATTCTCTCTCAATATATGTGATTTGAAATTTCTTCTATTTGTTATAAAAATGCCCATATTTGTCATTTGATACGCTTTCTTTTACTATTCTTACACATATAATCTAGTAATTCAAAATTACTGTATCCAAACATAAGGAAATAGGATTTTATGATCCAGAAACAATCCAACTTTTTTTAATGTGTTATTTGGCGTAGTTAGGTTTCCTCTTTATGACATTTTATGTATACATTTTTACTCTTGGTCTTCATGTGTTCTTTGGTTTATGCATTCTTTGTAGTTGGCAGAGTCTCAAAAAGAGGGGGTTGAATTGAGACACGTCTAAGCTTGTAAAAATTAAAAACTCGTTTCTGACTTTAGTTCTCAAGTGTTGTGCACTTGGATGTCAGAAAATCAGTCACAGACAGAAGCAATATATGAATTTGAGTTTTGGTTTAAGTGAACACAAAAAGTTTACTTTTGACCGGTTTGTGGTTAATGTAAATTTATCTTTAGTATGAATCCAAGTTCAGAATTAGTTTTATAGTTTTGGAAGAAACTCATATACACCCCTTTTTAGACACAAGCTAACAAGAATGTAAAAAGATAATGGTTAGAAGAGAAATACACGATAGGTTTATACTTGTTCACTCATATCAACCAAGAGCTACGTCCAGTCCACACCTCAGTGAGATTTTTCCACTAACTTCTTCAGAGTTACAAGTATTCTCCTTCAGGAGCCACTTCAGGCTCCTAATTATTCTCCTTCACGTGCATCTTCAGGCTCCTCAGTATTTTCCTTGGAGGGCCTCTCTTCAGGCTCCTAAGTAGTCTTGTCCAAGCCTCTTCAAGCTTCTCCACTCAACACCACAACTCAGAAACACCTTCTGACTTGGTGGAGGAGCATCAACAAGTTACAAAGAAAATGAGATTTTCTTAACTTGAGATTTCTAACACACAGAGTGTGAACAAACCGTAAGATTCTCAAGCTAAGTTACAAGAATGTATTACAAACAAAGAACCCACAATTATAACTCAGAAAGTTGATAAACAGTAAATAATGTGTGGCATTGAAGCAAAAGATGATCATAGAAATAAGCGTGGAAACTTTTCTGCAGAGTGTTAGTATTTTGGCGTGCACTCTCTCTCTTGTTTTGCTTCTGCGTTTTTGGCATATATATGTATAGAGTTGTACTGGAGAACTAACCGTTTATTTCCGTTTGCGACATCCAACATCTTTTGTCCTTTTTGTGTCAAGCACTTTTGACAAGTCATCAAGTTGTACTTGCTTCTGACTTAATGCTACATGTTTTTTCTTGGTGAGTGCTTCTGTGTCTGACTTGCATCTGAGTTTATGCGTATCTGTCTGACTTGTGTTTTGCGTCTGACTTGAGTTTGTGCTTTCTGACCTTGTCTTTTGACCTCTATTCTATGTCACAATTCAGAGGTGTTTTTTTTAGGATCATAGGGCTTCAGCTCTTAATTCGGGTTGTAACTGAACTTCAATCAAACGAGTCACTTGTTGCATTTTGATGCGTCTGACTCGGGTTATGCTTTATTAGGTGCTGATGAAGTGCCTTATTATATTTGCAATAGGGTCAGATGCTAAAGCTGCACACTCAAGCAACGTGGTTAGATGCAGATTACAACTCATAATGAAACTTGAATTATTTATTAAGTTAGAGGTGTTGCCAATCATTAAAACACTATGCATTTGAGGGTTTGACTTAACATTCTCCCCCTTTTTTATGATGGCAAAACCTTCTAAGAAGTAAAAATTTTAGTTTGTTTCTGAGGGAGGAAAATCATCTTAAGCATAATTAACTCCCCTTGATTTTGTGACTCCCCCTGAATTAGTTTACCATTATTTTTTCTAAGTTTATAGCGATATTTTTAGTTCTCAGATAAACCATATATTGCAGGTAAGTTTACATGTTAAGGCTTTAACCAGACAGTGTAAATGTTGAACTTTGACAGAAGCATTTAGATAACTGATATTTTTTTTTCTTAAGCACAAATGTATTATATTCAGGAATATGCGCAAAGAAACTTTGTAATAATCATAGATGAAAAGTGATAATTTTCTTTCATGGATTATTACAAAATTTCTAAAAAATAGCTTCAACAAAAAAATACTTCTAACTACTTCTAACTAACAAAAAAAATACTTCTAACTACTTCTAACCAATTTTTATTCTGCTACTCCCCCTTTTTGCCATCAGCAGAAGGGGACCTAGGAGGACGCGGAAGGGAAGAAAGAGTAGAAGAGGAAGGAAAATCCCTTGCATAACGAGAGAGCTAGTCTTGGAACTACGTTTTTCTAGCAGTTGACTCAGCAAAAGCTTTAAGGATGACATCCAATCCATCAAAGATCAAGTCTTGTCGCCTACAAACCTTTTGAATTTCTTTTTCAATCTTATCAATTCTTGCATTAATTGATTCAGAGGGTGACATCTCAGGAGAGTATACTGTTTCATGATGCTTCTAACCTTCAGATGCAACTTGTTCTGGTTCAGGGGATTTATCAAAGAGACCCCTTTTCCTTTTTCTTGGGGGCTCAGACCCAGATGAAGGAGATTCAGAGGAGTAATCCTCAGAAGGATTAGGGTCAGTAGAGACCTAAGGAGGTGTAGGAGCATTCACAGACAGCTTCATGGATGTAACGGATTTGACAGAGAGGGCTTTTCTTTCTTCATTCCAAAACTCTTCCCCTTCTATTGGAAGCTTGAATACATAGAAAATCTTTGATAGAAGTGTGGGGTGAACAAGGCAGGCAGAAGGGATGGTATGTGTAAGGGCGTGAATGATGTGTTTGATGATAACAAAAGGAATATTTATGGGGAGACCTGCCCTAAAATGGTATAACATGATGAGTTCAGGAGTGGTGATTTTTTCAAATGATCCACCACGAGGGATGATGGATCTTGAGATGAAGTTAAAAAGAAGTTTGGAAATATTATTCAACCTCTTTACTTTCTGTGGAGATCCTGCCATTTGAGAAGAGAAGTCTTCCTACTTCATCTTCAGAAGCGTTGATCTTCTTCATCCAGTTTACTTCATCATATAACCTTGATCCATGTTCCTCGAGATCAGTAACTAGGCATAGAATGGTCAGGTTCAACTTCATCTCAACTCCCTTCAGACAATTTCTGATCCGGGGAGAACCATCCTCAGAGGTCTCTACCTTAGAGGCAGCATATAGAAGGCTTTGACCAGCTTAGGGTCTATGAACCCTTCTCTCTCAAAGTAGCTCCTTATCTCTTGTTTGTTTGTGTATGGATAGAGGTCCCATCCACAATTTCTGAAACTGTTGAGATCTATGATCCTTTTAGAAAGAACTGTCCTATTTGCAAATTTGGTTAGAAAAGCTTTTTCATCCTCCTGGTTCATGAACAGACCATCAGAGAAGGAAGCTCTAGAAGATCCAACCTTTTCTTTTCCTTTTCTTCTTGGGTGATCGAAATCTGATGAGTCTTCTTGCCTCTTTGATCTCCTTTCTTATGTGAGATCAATGTGTACCGGTTCAGAGGAGGTAAAGGATCGGAGTACACGAAACCTAAGTCAGTCAGATGGAGGTCTTGTCCGTGTTTGGGTGTTTAATGGTTGTATGGTTGGGTTAGGCAGATATTCACTCGATGAATCTGAGTTAGATTTGGGATTTTTGACATTCACCATCTTAGTCCTCATGATTGGATTTTTAGAAAGGGATGGTTAGGAATGTGATTTTGATCTTGAGAGGGATGAGGGAGTGTGAAAATAGAGGAGTATGAGGTAGAGTAGAATGAGAGTGAAGAGAGATTTTAAGTATTGTGAAGTACTTAAATAAGAAGTGAGGAGTGGGCTGAGAGTAGCCGTTAGGATTTTCCACTTTCTCAGGCAGGGGAGGAAAACAGCTACAAAACTAGTTGTTAGACATTTTCTTTAATGGAAGAGACATGTGCATGCTGTAGTGGCAGTTGTGCGCAGTCTTTTGGGTTTTCTAACGGATATAATTACGGATTAGATGAGTTATGTTCAAATGCATCTGACCTTAACTACATCTGTCAGAGGTTCACCCATGAGCCTGACCTATGCGTCTGACCATGATTCTTAGAAATTGCATTTGAGGATCCTAGTCACAAACATTTGCTAGTGACTTTAATTAAGTCATAAAAGAATTCATTGTGAGGCACATGCATAGCACATATTCAGATTAACATAAGTGAGTCAGATGCAGATTCAGAAAATGTTTCATATTTAGCAGAGTTATTATGAAATTGAATTTATCTTTATGTAATGGCTTTGTAAAGATGTCAGGTATCTAACCTTCAATTGCAACAAATATTAATTCAATATACCTTTTTGATAATGATTTCTAATAAAATGGTGCTTAATATCAATATGTTTGGATCTAGAATGTTGAATTGGATTTTTTGTTATATTTATGGCACTAGTATTGTCACAGAAAATTGGGATCTTTGAGTACCTTAAAGATAACCCATCAACTGAGATTTTATCCATAGAATCTTACTACAACATGCCGCAGCTGACACATACTCAGCTTTTGTGGTTGAGAGAGCAATAGTATTTTGCTTCTTGCATGACCAGCTGACTAGATATTTCCCAAGGAATTGGCATCCTTCACTTGTACTTTTTCTGTCTAGCTTGTCTCAAACGTATTCAGCATCATTATAGCCTACTAGATCAAGGTCAGAACCTTTCTCAAATCATAGACCAAGGTTAGTAGTGCCAAAAAGATATCTCAAGATTCTTTTAACAATAGTTGAGTGAGATTCTTTAGGAGATGACTGAAACCTTGCACATAGACCTACTGAGAATTGTATATCAGATCTACTTGCGGTCAGATACAACAATGACCCTATCATTCCTCTATACAATTTCTTAGACATATCTTTTCCTTTTTCATCCTTGTCAACCGTGCAAGATGGATGCATAGGGGTTTTCATGGGTTTGGCATCTTCCATGTTGTACTTCTTTAGAAGATCTTTCACGTACATTTCTTGATGAATCAATATGCCTTTCTTTTCTTGTTTGATTTGCATCCCAAGGAAGAATTTGAGTTCTCCCATCATGCTCATCTCAAATTCTCCCCCCATCAGATTATTAAACTCTCTACACAAAGATTCTTCAGTAGCACCAAAAATTATATCTTCCACATAAATTTGAACAATAATCATGTGATCCTTGACTGATTTCTTGAAGAGGGTTGTGTCAACCACACCTCTACCAAAACCATTTTTGGTCAGAAAAGAGCCGAGTCTATCATACCAAGCTCTAGGAGCTTGTTTCAGACCATAGAGGGATTTACTTAGTTTAAGAACATGATTTGGATAAGAAATATTTTCAAATCCTGGAGGTTGACAGACATAGACTTCTTCTTCAATAAAACCATTTTAAAAAGCACTTTTCATATCCATTTGGTAAAGTTTAAAATCTTTAAAGGCTGCAAAGGCAAGAAGAATTCGAATAGCTTCTAACCTTTGTACTGGAGAAAAGGTTTCATAATAATCAATTACTTCTTGTTGGTTGTAGCATTGAGCTACTAACCTAACTTTGTTTCCGACTACTTTACCTTGCTCGTTCAACTTGTTTCTGAATACCCATCTGGTTCCAATGACGTCTTGGTGTCTTGGAGTTGGGACCAGAGTCCAAACTTTATTCTTTTCAAATTGCTCCAATTCTTCTTCACATATGCTACCTAGGAGTCATCTTCAAGATCTTCGTTTATGGATTTTGGTTCAATGTCAAACAAAAAGAGGAATCATATTAAGATTTCTATTGAATGAGCTTCTGGTTTTGACTCTGTCTGATGGTTCATCAATGATCTGCTCTTTGGGATGGAAGTGAACATATTTCTAGCTCTTAGGTAACTTAGAAGCATGTTTGAACTGAGTCTGAGGGTCAGACTCAGATGCATCTGAGGTTTGTCCTTGATCCTGTGCAACATTCTCTGGTTTTGGTTGCTTCTGACCATCTAGGGATAGTTGTTGGAACTCATCTTCAAGATCTGCGACCTTTCTCTTTGCAAGTGCAGGTCAAATTCATTGAAGATTACATGCATACTTTCTTCTACAACTCTATTTTTTTAGATTGAAAACTCTATAAGCTTTTAAGGTTGTAGAATACCCTAGGAAGATTCAATTGTCAAACTTAGTGTCAAACTTTCTCAGATTGTCTTTGGTGTTTAGAATATAGCAGTCGCATCCAAACACATGGAAATAAGAAACATTAGGTTTTCTTCCTTTCCATAGCTCATATGGTGTTTTGTTCAGAATGCTTCTGACTATAACTCTATTGAGAATATAGCAAGAGGTGTTTAAAGCCTCGACCCATAAATACTTCTCAATACCATAATCACATAGAAGCATTATGGCCATTTCTTGTACGGTTCTGTTTCTTCTTTCCACAACACTATTTTGCTGGGGGGTTCTTGGATAGGAGAAGTTGTGAGAGATGCCATTGGAGTCAAAGAAATCTTTGAAAGATGCATTCTTGAATTCTCCTCCATGGTCACTTCTTACTGTGCCAATGTTATGTCCTTTCCCGTTTTGGACCTTTTTATAGAAGGTTTTGAAATTTTCACAAGAGTCATCCTTTTGAGAAAGAACACACCCAAGTGTATCTTGAGAAGCCATCTACGATGACAAATCCATACTTCATTCCACTTAAACTTTTGGTTTTTGTTGGGCCAAACAGATCTACATGGAGTAGTTCTAGTGGCTTTGTGGTGCTAACCACATTTTTGGGTTTGAAGCTGGATCTAACATGTATACTTTTGTCCCATGCATCACAGACAATGTATTTTTCAAATTTAATTTTAGTAAGTCCTTTCACAAGATCCCGAGTATATAGCTGAGCAATAGTTTTCATATTGATGTGCCCAGCCCTCTTGTGCCATAACCATTTATCATTTTGTCGGGACACAAGACACGTTGCTTCTGTCAAGTTATCAAGACTAGTGGTATAGAGATTTTTGTGTCTCTTACTAGAGAAAATGACCTTGTTAGTCTTGGAATCTTTAACTTCATAGAAGGTGGGTTGAAAATTTACATAAAACCCATTGTCACACAACTGACTAATACTCAGTAGATTGTGCCTGAGACCTTCCACATAAAATAGATTTTTAATTTGTGTGTGATCTTTCTTACCAACCGATCATACTCGAAGGATCCTTGCCTTGCTGTTGTCTCCAAATGAGACAACCCCATCTTCTCTTGCCTTAAGTGACAGGAATCTGCTTCTGTCTTCTGTCTAGCACCCATAGCTGGTTCCTTTTTGCTGCTGCTAGGCGCACCTGCATTCAAAGGACATTTTGAATTAGGTACCCAAATTGTCTTGGGTCCAGCTTGGTTAGAAACCTTTCTCTTTCTAACTCTGCTTTTGAGGAATCAGTTAGAGCTTTTATGATTAAACTTACTACAATAAACACATTTTTCCTTCTGTTTCTTAGGTGGCACAAAGAAGCTGTTGTACCACACCTCGTGTTCTAATTTGTTGAATCCTAGGCCAGCTTTGTCAAATACACCCCTTTGGGATCCCAAGAGTCTTTCCAGATTCTTAGTTGCATTAACAAAGTTGGCTTGGTCGTTTTCAAGAATCCCAATTTTGTTTTCTGAGGTGTTGGTTTTCAAGCTTTACTTTGTTTACCTCAGAAGCAGAATTATCTTCTTTGATAGCTTTTACCTCTTGAGATAATCTTAGATGCGAGTGCATCAATGAATGATTCTTTTCATACAGATTATCTCTTTCTAGCTTTAAAGCACTTATTTCTTTTAAAGCTTCTGAGAGTTGAGATTTTAATTGAATGCTTTTAGTAGCTAGAAAGTTAGAATGTGTCAGTAGGTTATTAAAGGCTATCTTTAAATCATCATAAGGAAGATCAGAATCATCTACCTTATCATCCTCATCAGAATCGTCTGTATCTGCCATGAGACATAGATTGACTTCTTTTGAGTCCTCTTCATCTTTAGCATACTCTACTACTTCTGAGTCGTCCCAGGTGATCATCATAGCTTTCTTCTTATGATCTTTCTTTGGAGTTCTTTTGAGAAGGGGACACTCAGACTTTGATGTGACCAGGCTTATTGCATTTATAGCAAATGATCTGACTTATCCTTTCTTCCTTTTGAAGAGGTCTCCTGGATGGAAATCTTCTTCTTCCTCCTTTTCCTTTTCCTCTCCACAACTGTCTGACCTTTCTTGTGATGAACACAAGTTCATCCTCATCTTCTTCGTCTTCCTCATCTTCCTCTGAATCATCTTCTGACTCCAGTGATGAGGTAAGGGCATACATCTGCGAGCTTCTGACTGACTTCTTCTTATGTTAATTTTGAGTTGCCTTGAGGGCAATCATCTTGTTTTTCTTTGGTCCTTCCTCCTCTAGCAAATCTTGCTCATGAACCTTTAGTGATCTAAGCAATTCATCCATTTTTAATTTCGACAGATCCTTGGCTTCTTGAATTGTTGTGACCTTTGGTGTCCATTGTATGGGTAGGCTTCTAAGATTTTTTTCTCACTCTTTCAGATTTTGAATATTCTTTGCCTAGTGACTTTAGATCATTCACTATGATAGTGAATCTTCTAATCATATCTTCAATATTTTCATCCTCGGTCATTTTGAACAGCTCGTACTGTCTAACTAAGATGTTGATCTTGGCGTCCTTGACTTGATTGGTTCCTTCATGCGCAATGACTAGAGTATCCCAGACATCTTTGGCAGATTTGCACATTGCAACTTTATCGTACTCACTCCTGCTCAAGGCACATGTTAGAAAAAACCTAGCTTTAGAGTTTAGAAGATACCTGCTTCTTTCTGTGTCTGTCCAGGTATCTCTAGGCTTTGGTTCCAGGTATCCAAGGTCATCTTCTATTGTAGGCTCGTAAGGACCAGATTCAATTATGTCCTATAGATCCACATGTTGTGATTCTATGAACAACTTCATCCCATCCTTCCAATAATAAAATTAGTTCCATCAAAGGATGGAGGCCTATTTGTGTGGAAGCTCCTTTTGGAATGTACAGGCATGTGCTTGGGCCAACCATCTTCTTGGAACTTTTCCTCTTCACACATTGGTGTGTTCAACCCCTTAGAAATCGAGCTCTGATACCAACTGTAGTTGGCAAAGTCTCAAGAAAGAGGGGGTTGAATTGAGACATGTCTAAACCTGTAAAAATTAAAAACTCATTTCGGACTTTGGTTCTCAAGTGTTGGGCACTTAGATGTTAGAAAATCAGTCACGGACAGAAGCAATATATGAGTCTGAGTTTTGGTTTAAGTGAACATAAATAGTTTACTTTTGACCGGTTTGTGGTTAATGTAAATTTATCTTTAGTATGAATCCAAGTTCAAAATTAGTTTTACGGTTTTGGAAGAAACTCATATACACCCCTTTTTAGACGCAAGCTAACAAGAATGTAAAGAGATGAGGGTCAGAAGAGAAATACACGACAAATTTATACGGGTTCACTCTTATCAACCAAGAGCTACGTCCAATCCCCACCTTAGTGAGATTTTTCCACTAACTTCTTCAAAGTTACAAGTATTCTCCTTCATGGGTCTCTTTAGGATCCTAAGTATTCTCCTTCACGGGCCTCTTCAGGATTCTAAGTAGTCTTGTCCAAGCCTCTTCAAGCTTCTCCACTCAACACCATAGCTTAGAAACACCTTCTGACTTGGTGGAGGAGCAACAACAAGTTGCAGAAAAAAATGAGATTTTCTTAATTTGAGATTTCTAACACACAGAGTGTGAATAAACCGTAAAATTCTCAAGCTAAGTTACAAGAATGTATTACAAACAAAGAACCCACAATTATAACTCAGAGAGTTGATAAATAGTAAAGAATGTGTGGCATTGAAGCAAAAGATGATCAGAGAAATAAGCGTGGAAACTTTTCTGCAGAGTGTAAGTATTTTTGCGTGTAGTCTCTCTCTTGTTTTGCTTTTGAGTTTCTGGCATATATATATAGTTGTGCTGGAGAACTAGTTGTTTATAGCCATTTGAGACATCCAACAACTTTTGTCCTTTTTGTGTGAGGCACTTTTGACAAGTCATCAAGTTGTACTTGCTTCTGACTTAATGCTACATGCTTCTGTCCTGGTGAGTGCTTCTGTGTCTAACTTGCATCTGAGTTTATGCGTATCTGTCTGACTTGTGTTTTGCGTCTGACTTGAGTTTGTGGTTTCTGACCTTATCTTCTGACTTTTATATTCTTTGTCACAGTGCAGATGTGTTCTTTTAGGATCATAAGGCTTCAGCTCTTGATTCTGGGTTGTAACTGAACTTCAATCAAACGAGTCACTTGTTGCATTTTGATGCGTCTGACTCGGGTTATGCTTTATTAGGTGCTGATGAAGGGCCTTCTTATATCTGCAATAAGGTCAGATGCTAAAGTTGCACACTCAAGCAACGTAGTTAGATGCAGATTACAACTCAAAACGAAACTTGAATTTTTTACTAAGTTAGAGGTGTTGCCAATCATTAAAACACTATGCATATGAGGGTTTTGACTTAACATCCTTAAGATCCCCTCTTCCCCCGCCCAATTGCCATGTGTCAACTTTGGTGTGGACGAGGATTATGTGCATATAGAATAGAGTCAATAGACTATGATAATGTCAACTTTTGTTAAAAATAAATAAATAATTATCGACAGTATCTTGCTATCAAGAATGTCTTTTATTTTAACTTAAAAAATTAGATTGAAAATTTGACAAAAACAAGATTATAAGTGATTAAGAGATCAGATTATTAGTTTAAAAATATGTGCTTATCAAGGACTATATTGTGTTCTAAATGTTAGATTAATTTTTTTATTCAATAAAAGTATTGTTTATAAAGGAAATGCTAACGAGTGTCCCTTAAGGTACTGGTTAAGGAGTCGAAATAGGAATGTTTTTATTGGACTGTGCAATATTTAATACTATGCATATAATCAATGTTATGATTTCCAATAAAGATATGCTATATATAATTTTTGGGAAAAGAGTATATAAACACCCTTAACTTTTACCTTTTGCAAATAGGCACCATGAACTTTTATTTTGTCCTAATTAATCCTTAAACTTTCATCATAGTTGTCATATGTCATTTCATTAGCATGAAGTTAAAAAATTAACAAATATAATCTCAACCCTTCAAAATTATGTTTAAAATATTAAAATTATATAAAATAAAGTTTCAAAAAAATTTTAAAAAAAAGGAAAAAAAACTCTAAATTAAAAGAACACATGGTCATATTTTGCTTTTAAAATTTTAAATATACTTGAAATTTGACATAATTCAAGAATAAAAAAATGCAAAGTTTACTCTTTTATGTCTTTTTAATATTTGAAACACACAATCTCAAAATATTGATATTGGTTACGAAAATTTTTTAACTTGATATTAATGAATTGACCTATTGTAATAATGGTAAGAGTTTAAGGGTTAATTAGGACAAATTAAAAGTTTATGTTGCCTATTTATAAAAGGGCAAAAGTTCAAGGTGATTTTATACTCTTTTCCCATAATTTTTTAACCAACCTCCTTAAGAGTCACTCGTTAGCAATACCCTTAATCTTAAAAAGTTAACTGAATTGTTTTGGCAACCATAATAAGATAGTATATTAAGTGAGAAAAATTACACTAACAAATTATTCGAGGAGGAGAAATAATTTATTCTTATGATTTTATTTCGATAAAAATATTCATGGTTGGCAGGGAACGCGGGCCTAAGGTGAAAATATAAGGATCACAAAGAATACAAACTACGTGTCACTAAGAGGAAGCAGACAAAAATGTAGTGTGTATAGAAAAGCAAAAGAAGCTAATAATAAAGGAATTTAATGAGTCATAATATATCAAGGTAGAACAGAGGAAGATAATGCTAATTTATGGCCCAAGTTTATCGCTCTATTCTGGATCCTCGGTACCTGTCCTACGTCTTCAAACTGAGAGCATTTGGCACAAAAATTGTAGAACTAGAAGCATCAATTGCCCCAACAAATTGACCAGAAGAAGCAATATAAGTTGCAAATCCCAGATTGAGATTATCAAATTCAAAAGCTTTTCCCTCAGTAGCAGTACTCTGGCACTTGCTAGCTTCCTCACAGCTGCTGTCGTGATAGCTTCCGTAGCAACAGCTGAGACAAATAATTTTGAATCGGAGACTCTATCCAACATACCCCAAACGCTATCAGGTAAAGATTGCAAGAAAGCTAGAATACAAAAACCCAAGTCAAGGAAAGCTGAATCCTGCACAATTAAGTGTGTCACCACTTGCATCCGTGGTGGCGATGGCTCTCCTGGGGAAGGCCCTTTTAACGTGAGAAGGTACAAAATAATATATTGAGATTTTAAAATTAAAAGAGCTACTATTGATTGTTAGGTTAGGTAAATTGGATTAATGTATGTTTTGTCTAAATGGATATCATTGCCTCAATGTTTTACTTACACATTCCCCTTTGGAATTTTCAGACCGTTGGTTGTTTTCAAGCAAGGTTTTCGAACTCGTCAATACTGGTAAATCATGACTTTGATTAATTGCTACGAATTATGAACCAATTGTGTGCTTGGTGTCAAAATTTTGTGTTACGTGCTAATTTGATGATGGTTGCGGATATATTAACATAACAAGAAATGTATGGGCTTTTTCGTTTTTCAAGGGAATATGGGACTACCCCATCTTTAAATATAAGGGATCACATCCTGTGCTAATGCACTGGATCTCAACTTCTAAGTGCTATATAACTAATTTTTTTTATTTTTTATAATAAAATAATAGTAAAAATTGTCTCTGCTCGACCATAATTGCAGCAGATGCAGGGAATATTTAATGTATCATGTTAATAAAAGGTATTGGTTAAAAATAAAATATTTGTATTAAAAATCATAATATTTATTGTATTTATAATATTAATGCTAAACATTCTAATAAAATTTTGTATTTTAAATTTTTAAGTAGTGCTCTAAAGATATTCATTATAATTTCTCATATTTAAATAAACTTTAACATCCTATTTATTTGTTTCGAGAAAAAATAATTAAGAGGAATAAAGTTGAACATACAATAAGAATGTATTTTTTTTCTTATTTGATTTCTTTTTCTTCTTATTTGGTTATGAAGAAAAAATAAAAAGAAGAGAAAAAATAAGGTGAAACCTAAAAAGAAATTACTTTCTTTTCTCTGGTGAGAAGGAAAAAAAATATAAATTGATATAAAATGATAAATTTATTTGTGTAATTGTTTATTTATCATTGTTTTAAAAGGATATAGGAATTATTTATCTTAATAAAAAAGTGTAGTCATTTCGACTTAATATAATTTGTTAAGCTGCTGAATAGTTTTTGTTTGAAGTCATAATATAAATTTGCTTTATGCAGTGGAATGATAGTGTTTCTCTTTACTTATTATTAAGTAACACACAAAATGAATATATTAACAACTAAACCATCGATTTGGTCCTTTGCAGAGGGGATCAAATTAAGGTAAGGAAACTGTTAAACACTTAAACTGGTCCATTAATACGCTGTTTTTCCTTCAGTTTAGTCCATTTGTTATCTTTAGTCAATTAACTCTAATAATGATGTCGACGTGGCATTTTAAATGTCATGTGTACACAATGATGTAGCAGTACTATGCCACCTAATCATGATGATGTCGGACAAAAAATAGTTCATTTTAATTCCTTAATAATGTTAATGATTTCATTTTCATACATCCTACTACCATTGTCTTCAACAACGTATTGACCCCACCAAATTCAAATAAAAGAAACGTCGACCCTAAATCCCCAAATTGATAACATATTTGGATATAGTAATTAGAATATATATTTCTTGTTACTAACATTAATAATAAAAAATCATAGTAATTTAACTCTATTACATTATAGAGATAAAAAGCTAAATGATCAATCTATAGATAATTCATTCCATCACATCACATCCCACAAAATACATAACCACAAAATTCAATTTCAACAATTGTTTATGTAACATACACTAAACCTTACTTGAACAAAACCAAAGCTACAGTTGAGAGACCCAAGGTCCTACAACTCTAAACCCTCTTACTTTTTTTTTTTATGCTTAAAAAACCCTCTTACTTGAACATTACAACTAACACTATAATAATGAACAAAATTAAAAAAGAAAAAATCATTGATGTAACAAAAAGTTTGAATCCTCTAATTTCAGTCCTCAAAAGTTCAATCTTTAAAATCACATTTACCCCCCCCCCCCTCCCCCCAATTTTCTAATTCATTCACAGTGACTGAAATTTCCACAATCTCATTATCAAGCCATGCAAAATGTGACAATTGAACTCATGATCCTTCCAAACTGAAAAATATTTTCCTTTACCAATTGATAAAATCTTACAATCCAAACAAAATTTATCTATGGTTACCTATGACATAAACCATGTATAGAACGGTCTTCATGTGTTTCTTAATGTTTCAGAAGTCCACAACACAACTTTTTCTCCATAACAACATAAATGATTGTTGTTACCCTTCAAATCAAAATCCTAAGATCTAGAACCATATACCAACTACCACACTTGATGTTTTCCTATGTTGTTATTGAGCATTCTCACTTCCCCCACCCATCATCTCCCATCCTTAACTATCGCAATTGTGCCCAAGACAAAAATTAGTTGTCAATTTGAGGGTTGAGATTTCTTCTATTTGGGTTTGGGGGAAAATAGTTTGTTAAGTACAATGGTAATAGGGGGATGAAAAGGAAACCATTGAATGAGGGACTAAAATGAGCTATTTTTTATGTTACACCTCACTAAGGTTAATTAAGTGGCATAGATATTGGCACATCATTGTGCATACATAACTCTTAACATGTCACATCAGTGTCTCCGTTATAGTTAACTAATGAGTAATAATAGATGGACTAAACTGAAGGACGAAAAATACATTTAGGGATTAATTTGCCAATTTCCTTTTTTCAGCGATCAATTTAGAGGCCTCTTCTTTCAAAAATCAAATTGATGGTTTAGTCTATTAATAAATTATAAACAAATACTTATTATTTTCTCTGAAAATGATTGTTCTATTGGTTTGTTTTCTTAAAAAGCAACAATGATCATTTAGAGCATGTTTGGTTTAGTGTTGAAACGTGGTAAAGTCATATTTCCAATGCTAGAAATAGTTGCGTTGAGGAATTCAAACTTGAGTTTGGCCACTTTCAACGCCAAACACTTAATATAAAAAAATAACTTTATTAGGAACATAACAAGGTACGCACTTCTACAACTAATGCTTCTTACTTATGTACTTTTTTTCATTGTGCAGTTTGGTGGAATGTTCAGATATCTGTAATTTGATAAGTGATGCTGATGATGGACCTTAAATTTCCATTGTTACGATATTGGTTTATGATTAATTGTTACAAAGAGGTTAACCTTTTAAAATAGTTGAGTGTTTTTAGGAAAATACTCTTTGGCCCTAAAGAATACTTTTGTAAAAGTTGCACAAATGTAATTGAGTGTAAAAAAAGTAGGGCATGTAATTATTTTTTATTTTTTTATATGAATTTTATCCATGTATTGTTATTCCTTTCTCTTTCTATATTCATCTTTCCAACAATTTATTTGTATTAAATAATATTACTAGAAAAACAAAAAGTGTCACGTAAAGATGTAACATTTAACTTTATTTAAAAAACTAAATACTAATAACATAATATAATAAATATATTATACAAATATGAGCTGTGTGAGTATTATAATACCCTAACTTGCACTTATACCCTTAATATTTTTAAGATTAATTAATTTGATGGATGAATACCTTATCCATTGTAGCAAAAGAAAAACATCTCATAACTACAAGAAATTTGTCTATTATCGACTGAAATTTCGATCCTAACATGGTAAGATTGGTTGCTAGATAAATTAGCAACCCATTTAGAGATTAATTTTATGAGTTGCTAAACCCTTCGTCGTTAATGATTAATGACCAATTTAATAATCAATTTTGAGACTGGTTTAGCAATCAATTTTAGAGACAGATTTAATGACCGATTTTAGAGACTGATTTAATATGGAGAGAGAGGGGAGGAAGAAGAAGTAGACTTTTGAAGACACAACCTTTTTCTCTAGAGCACAACTTACACAGTTTATTCTTCACTTCATTCCTTCTTCACTTCATCACTGTTAGAGTTGGAGAATTGTAAATTTCGGGAATAATTTGGGAATGAAGGAGATAGGAACAAGCATTGCACATGAGGTGTCTATGTGGAAAAAATTGATGCATCATCATAAATTAATTGACACATCAACATACCTAGCTGAAACTCTATTAGCCACATTAGAATTTAAAAAAGGTGTATTAATGAAAGAAATGTATTTAAAAAAATTACATTTAGTGGGACATAAAAGAACATTTGAGAACTAAAAACATATTTTACCCTATTTATAAATTACAATTAAAACAATGGTCTATCAATTTAATCAATTTTTTAAAATTAAAAGTTTCAAATACTTATATTTTAATTTATATTTTTTATTATCACAAAAATAATCTTCTATCAATTAAACAAATCTTCCCTTCAATTATTTTTTATATTTTCAAATTTTACTGTATTTTCAGTGCAATGTATAAAATATATATTTGCTGCTAGCTTTATTAATGAACAAAATGTACAAATCATCCTTGTGGTTGTGGGGGATGATACAGTCATACAAAGTCAGGACAAAACTGTCACGTTTCCATCATATTCTATCTGCTTAATCATACACTACCTACATACAATAAATATCAGCGAAGCTAACAATGGCACATAAGGCAATCTCTATCTCAACAAAAGATTGATTAGAGAGAAATTTATCATTTATGAGGCAAGAATAAGTAGCGGAAGCGTGAATCAAAGGGAAGTATGCCACAGTTGCGTGAGCCTAGAATGCTCTGTCGCCTTTGGGATATGCATTGTTCAACAAAAGCAGCTTGAGGAGGGGGAAGATAATGTGATATCCAGACAGCCAAATTTGCATCATCCACAAAGCCTTTGGCGAAGCAGTGAAGCATTTTGGGCACCAATAATCTCCCTCTACTGCTAACTCCAACCGCAGCACGAATGAAATCACGCTGTGCATCTTCAAGCTCTTCTCTAATGTTTTTAGGAGTGTAAATCCTTACCTGCATGCATAATTTAAAAACATAATATCTATCCAGAGAAATAGAGCATAAGTTATCAATAGTCATAGCAATAAATGAGTTAAATTACCGCAGGAGAGGAATACATGCCACAGCTGAGAGCAAAAGTCACAAGAGGCTCGTAGTTATCTATTGCATACTTCTTTTGTTCCTCTGATACCTTCAACTTGTGAATGGCAAGAAGTAATGCCTGGAAACACAATACAATGTCCATATGACATGGAGTAAGTAAAGTAACCAAATTCGAAATTTCAGTCTCCTTTTGCCCCGATTAATGACTTCTTAATAGTTTTTTTGATTAAGAGGCAGACACATCATATATGAAAAAAAGGAATTGGGGTGGGAGCTGCAAAGAAAAACTGGAGCTTTAAACATAAATGGGTACAGAGGTTAAGAATATTAAACAGAATGCATGAACATGTCAATGAGCTGGGACAACCGTGACCTCTGTTTTTTACAAGTTTAAACTAACTTTTTCTTTTCTATTTGATTCATTAGCAACAAAGCCTTTACGGTCAAAGTGGTCAAGTTTATAATCCTTTTAACGAATTTGTTTAATAGATATCACACTTGCGATCCCCATCTTTAATGATAATGTGGCAGAATGGGTTCAGTGTAAGGTGTACCTAAATATGTTAAAGGGTGTTGTTATCATTCTCAAAACAAGAAAGGAGGGAAGGGTAATTTGGACGTATCACAAGGGCGGAAAGAAAAACTTACTCTACTAGTTCACATAATTATAAGGAAAAAAGAATTAAAAGACATACTATTTGAGGCCTATGAAGTGGTGGTTTCATCCTCAGAATCACATACTCAATTGCAGCTGCACTGAAAGAATGACCTCCCACAGTGTATGCAGCCTGGAGTAATAAAGACAAATCAAAATTATATACACAGCAAAAAAAAAACGAATCACTTGACATTACCCCTTTTCCATAGGTCCAAAATGGAAAAGGAAAAGGAAAAGACTCACTGGAAGGGGCTAAAATAAAAGGCACCAGAATATAATATAATATAATCAGAAACCAAACCTTTTGCAGTAAAGAGAACATTTTCAAGTCACTTTTTGGGACTCCATAAGCTAAATAAGCCTGTTCACATGGAGGGGGAAAACAGCAATAAATTTTATGATGAAATAGTAGTAATTCATTGTTTTAACCAATAAATATAAGGATACCTACATGCATGATCAATGCATTATACAAATTGATCCAAAAAGCAAGTTTCTCACTGCAGCACAAATGGATGGGATTTACTTTGGCCAGCTGTTCAACAAGTATTCTGTAGTCAATAGCCAAAATAGAAGCACATGGATTAGTTTGATCAAAGCATAACACAGATTTTGTGTTGAACTGTGTGTGACTAAGACCACTAGAGATAAACAAGCATAAAGAAGATAAAAAAGGTGGAAAATAAATGAAGTGCATAGAGAGATGAGAGATGCGGGAAAGAATGATAGGACAGAGAGAAATCCCTCAATAATTTCATAATTCATCCAGAGCTAAGAACTAAAGCATATACTAAGTGTATTTAAGACCAGCCAACAACTACGAAAAGAACAAAAGCCTTTTCCCGCTCAATGGGGTAGGCTACATGAATCAAGCGAAACTTGTGTACTGTCAGATGAAATGCACCATTCACTAATTTTCTTTCTTTTAAAAATAAAAAGAACACCCGATAATCTAATACCCCCCCTTCATTGTCTCATACAATCCTCCATCCCTCTACTCTCTTTTTCTCCTCTGTTCAATGACATTTGTTTTCTTTCCCTCTACCTCTTTTGTTTTCTCACTACAAAGTCACTAAATCCCACCCATAATACATTGAAACTTTCAACCACTAGCTCTGTTCCTTCTCTTGCAAGAGCTGTTGGGAGGATTTTCTGAATTTAGGGGGACAGTGCTCTGAGGAAAGTGGATGATACCCATTCATCAAAACTTGCTTAAAGTATACTCACAACACAAAAAAATTGAAAAAATGATTTTTAGCTTATCTTCGTTTTGGGTAAGAATATTTTGGGGCCTTGAGTATAAATTTAGGGATTTTATCTAACTTCCTTGCTTCTACCTTTTGTTAGTTTGTCCTTAAATAAATTCCTAAAGCCTTGTCAAAACATTTGTTCGTTCTCAAATCTGCTCGATACTAAATCGCTTGCTTCTCCTTGAGTTGATGAAAGTGATTTATTTGGCTCTTCCTATTTGTGAGTGGAAAAAATCATGATGGCTTCCTTTTATTGTTTTTATGATTACTTTTTTTAATCACTGTTACATTATGATTGTGTATGTTGCATGGATAAGGCACAATACCGGTACCTAATATGGATATGGGTAAGGAATACAACAATTTTAAAAAATTAATGTACAACATTAATATAAATTTATATATATATATATATATGAAATTTAAATTTTATTTAATAAATCATGAAAAATTGCATGAAATATAAAAATATATAAATTTAAAGCATAACACAATATAAAAAGGGGTAAAATAATTATATATTGTTGTTGAAACAACTGTAGTATAAAAAATTAACAAATAGTCAAATACGTAAATTAACCAAACTCATAATAATAAAAGCTCCTGCCATGGCAGGGTCTTGGGAAGGGTCGGACTGTAAGCAGCCTTACCTTGCATTTGCAAGAGGCTAATTTCACATTTCACAACTCGAACCTATAACCTCCTAGTCACATAGCACAGCACTATTAAGAGGAAAAATTGTTGAATGGGTTCAATTGAGTAAGAAGACAAGTGAGAAGCAGATATAATGGGAAAAAAACTATCCTTAATAAAAAATGGTGTCATTTCTAGAGAAAAATGGCTTAGCCGATACCCAAAACGTACCCAAGATACACTTCCCATCCGCATTGCTTAAGCCATTGACCTTTTTGCTCTCATACCCACCATCATTGCAGTGTTCTAACACCTCTATTCAAGTCACCATCCTTTAGGCATTCGAAGTTCTGCACCTCCCAATGCCTAAATGCCCTAAATCTCCCTCAAATGACAAGGCATATACTGTCAGTTATACAGTTAAATAGCAGGCCCACTGTAATTGGGAATCATTCATTTATTTTGGAAAAATCAAAAACAGAACCATGGCTCAGATGTTAGGGGAAACCCTTCAGAGAAACTCTCCCAGTTCATCACTTTATTCTCTATAATATACACTCTACTTTCTATTCTACAATCTTATCTCTCCATCCCACTGTCTTTCTGGGTTTCACCTTCTGGACCCTAAAAATAATTCTTGTAATTAACTTTTCTGATGTTATAGAAGGTGCACCAGGAAAAGCAAAGGCAACAAGACTCTTCTAGAAGAGTCTGAGGTGACAAAGGAAGAATCTGCCATTAACGAAGGTGCAAAAAATGGCCGGCTGTCTGCAAGTTATATAATGGCTGAAATAGGGCCAGAGACCACCACCAACTAAGCTGCGACTTGCGAGAGAAGAATTGTGAAAAAAAGAAAGGGATGTGCATGAACTAGACAGCTGAGATTGGTGCAAGTGTGAGGTGGCACATGGAGGTTCCATGTATGCACATCAGACAAAGGTGGATCTTTTGGGGAAATGCCAGCCAAGCTTTCTTCGTTGTCTGGTCAAATGACTTTGGCGATCAGAGACTTCACTGGTGTTGTTAACAGTGGTGGAGACTTTGCCAAAGTTGATTTTCATGGTGGGTTAGAGTGAATTACAACCAGGAAAAAGAAAAGCTCTGGATACCAACTTGAAAATATTTGGAATTTCTTGAGAGATACTCTCAGCTTATATACATTTCTAGTATAGGGTCACAATTCAAATGGCCTAACGACTCAAGTGCCTAAATTTTTGCTCTAAGAAATAAGGACAATATCTTCTACAAAGATAAGGGTATTTATCTATAATAACCAACAATATTCCTATTGCATACTACATCATGCTTCTTGGTCGAAGAACTCTATTTCTCCAGTTTCGAAGCATGGAATAGTGAAGAAATTTGAACATGAGTGATTAGTTGGTCAGAAAAGAGACGCAACGTCATACCTGTTATATTGATTTTCAAGGTCTCACTAACTTGATCTCAAATAACAAATTCAGTAGAGGCATTTTAAGAAACCAAAATGATGGGATAATAATATATACCTGAACTTCCGCAGTGCTCCAGCAGCATACTCTAATTGCTTCTTCCCAACTGACATCCAAGAGACTTCAATTGCTAATCCATAATTTCCAATATCAGCCCAACTCAATTTTCCACGAACACGGTATGGATCACAAGCATTTCCAGAAGCCAATACTTCACAATCCTTTATATGGACTGGTGGGCTCTTGAACCAGGATGAGGTTGTGGAGCGCTCAGATGATGACCACCAGAAAGAACTATGCAGATGTCCATTAGGTGATTGACCCGAGCTCTGACTCAATACAGCAGAGGACTTGGTTGATAAATCAGAATCTGCCAGAGACATGAATATGTCTTTCATACATCTCACCATTTCCTCTGATAAAAAATTGGGCTCGTCCCAAATTCCCTTGGGTGGCATCCTCTTAGGAAGCTTCCTGAAATCTGCAGGCTGACAAAATTTGCATCTAACTTTGTAAACTCATTTTTTTCATGGTGAAGTAAAACCAAGCGTGATGCATTATGATGCAAATTAACATGTCAAGCAACAACTACAAAAAAGTGAAGCTAAACTGAAATATTGTCTAGAAGGTTCAATTGCACCTACCTCCCAATTTATTGTAAACATAAGACCAAAATTTCACAATAAGGAATATTTTACTAATAAATCAGCTATTATAGGTTTCATAGGAAATACATACAAGAACATAGGGATTATTTTTTCTCCCAAGCAATGAAACAAAAAGATTACCATGGTAAGTATGCACTTAATCAGTTTTAAAGGATTCAAAGGACACTAATATCATAAGCAGCCTTAGTTTGTCACAAATATATGGGCCTAAAAAATGGAAATTCTATGACCCAACATACACTCAACTAGAGCCCCAACACTAGGAAAATTCTTCTGAAAATAAATCAGCCAGAAGAGAATTTCTTCTAGAAGTTTTCCAATGATTCAAAAGTCAACTTGGATGGGCAAACTAGATCAGAAGTCCAAAACCTTCTTTGAGCAACTGTCTAATACAAAGAGTCCTTTCTTTTAAAAAAATATATTATTATTGAAGAGAATGAAAGAAGTACAAGATCAGACGATAACATATCCTGCCAAGAGAAGCCCAATTTTTATTAAAAAAAATACAAAAACTAGAATAAGCAATAAAAGCACACTAACTAAACAAAGCTCACCAGTCTTGGTCATATCCGACAAAGAAACAGCTACTAAATAGCCAATAGCTGAGCCCCATAATGATGGTAAGACCACTTAATACCAGGAAAGACAGGAAGACTGCCATACAAGCTAAAACTATGCACAGATTAAACAACAAATTACCCAGGATTTTTTATGTTTTCTCTAGTTTGGCTCCCCTTCATTATTCTTAAAGCAAAATGTTCTCTAAACTCATAAACCTGTATTTTGAAATTATATCTTAGTTCACTACTGTTGCTCTCTTCCTTGAATCAGGATTTTGTTTACATAACCAGTATTTAATGACTGAACTATTAGAGGGTCATTCAAATCTCTAAAAATTACTTTGAATGTAATAGAAAAAATTGCATTAAATAGTACAATCCCTCATGTAATCATATTCCATACTGACAAAATCATATTAAGGCTTCTGACAATATCATTTTGCAGGTTTCCAGATCTTTATGCTTGCCACCAATGTAATTTCATTCAACCACCAAGCATAAGATACAACACAGCAAAATAATACTTGGTGTGAACATTATAAAATTCATTTCCTCACTTCAAAGTATGTAAAAACATTCCTCCTGTCATTTTTTTCCTTCACACAAACATATTTTCGAGAGCAATAAAAAAAACACCTGTCATCACATGCACTAAAATATTTAAACTATCTCCTCTAAGATCCAAATTCAGCAAGTAGAGATGGTATATGCCATACTACAGGTAAATTTGTGTGTTCTTGATGTTCTTGCCGCGTTGTTTCTTTATTAATGCAATTTTAATCTTAATTGCTAGTACTCATCTCTATTTGATTGTTCGGATAGCATAAGGATCTTGTGAATCTAGTACTTGTTATTTGGTCTCTACAGGTGCAATAAACAAGACTCTTAGTCCCTTATTACTTGTGCAACAGGCACAAATGCCCTAAGTGCGCTTTCACATCAACAGAACAATCATTCATCAAAGACATTAAAAATTAAATGATTTTGAAGGGAAAAAAAAGATTATAACAAACCTATGCCAGTAGCCAATACATTCAGTGACTATGTAATGGAGTATCACCCTCAAATTTGGGAAATGAATCATTTTTTCTTTTGCTAATTATTTGTTTCTTTACGGATTTATGGTTGTTGATTACAGAAGTATAAAAATGAGTATCAAAAGTCAAATCTGAGTAGAATACAAGAGAATGAATAAGAGTCAGATCAAAATATCATCCTCGGAAGTTAATTATTTAGTTTCAGCATATATATAAAAATACTCAAAAGGCAACCAGAAACGTTTGGGTGTAGTGTTTATCTGGAAAAGAGAGATTCTGTTTCAAGGATAAAATAGATTCTTAAATATTACATTAGTATGAAAGTACCTCCATTACTAGCTCTCCAGATTTGTATGTACATTCAACTGAAGGATCTAGCACTTGGCAGGAGCTGCTTCCAGAAAAATGTCCCTCACAATCAAATTGCTTTGAGGACCTCCAAGAAGATGAGATCTGTAAATATAGACCATAGTGCATAAAATGACCACATCAAGGTATTATCTCATATCCCTTAGCATTTAACCTAGCTACATGTAAAACAGCACAGAAAATGTCTCCTACAACACTTGAAAGAAATTTTGCATTTAAAATATAAGGTAGCCAATTAAGCACATGCCTTAGTTTTCTCGTCCAAATGCAATATCTGTAAAATCATATGAAGGAATATGTATACATTTTTAATATGAATAAACAATCAGCAAATATCAAGAAATTAGAACTAGAATCATATTATTATATGGCTTAAGAATAGGCTTGTTCGAATGTTATTACCATTGGTGGCGAAGTTATCAAAATTGTTCCTCAACTTCAATCAAACCTCATCAACCTTCACTTCAATGGTTAAACAATTGAATTTTATTCAATATTTTAAAAAAATAATTATAATTAATTTCAAAATTATAATAGATAATATTAAATATTAATAAATAACAAACTCTATTTTATGTTGAAAATATGAGATAAGTATGGTAAAGGTATGATTTTCATCCCAAAAAGACGTGTTAAAATGTGCACATGTTATCATATTGAAATACGAGTTGAATAATGTGGTTAATAGGTTTTAAAGTTTTTTACATGGTCTTTATACTGCCTAGGAATCTTAGATTAAAGAAACCTCCATACTGCAAGGCACAGCCAAACTAGCCGAAGTTTTGATAAAATTGTTTCATTGTCACATAGAAAACATTAAGTACCAGGGTATTCATAATGTCAGACGAACAAGATACTGATGGAGAATGTGAGTGCCTCAACTGATACTCTGCAAGCCTCCACTCATTTCTTTCTTGACTAAGTTGAAAACGCAAAGATAGTGTCTCATGTTCTAGTTTTGAAACTGTAGTCTCCAGTACGGCAATATTTGATAGGAGGTTTTGAACCTGAAGAAAAGGCAAGGCTGAAAATATCAAAACAAACTCCCACTACTAAATAGGTCCATGACAAAAGCAAGAATTCACAAACATGCAAGTTAACAAACAGTCACGCATGTGACAAGAGACTGGCAACAGTATTAATATGGCATCATCCCCTTAACCCCAATTTAAGATTTGTGTATTCATCTGTACTTTTGAAATTTCTTTTTCAGAATATCCACAGAAAATCAATTATCCATCAATTGTGTTGAAGAGAGAGAAAAGAGAGGCATATGGTGAAATCCATGCATCAAGCAACATAACAGAGAACAAATTACATATAAGAAAGTAATAAATACAAAGATCACAGGTATCCTAATGACAGTAATTACACGATTATGGTTAGCCTATATACAATGAACCTAGACACTATTTACATACTAACCAACACTCCCCCTTAAGTTGGAGCACATAGATCATATGCATCAAGCTTGTTACATATATGACTTACTTGAAGACTTCTCACGCACTAGGTGAAAACATCATTCACAGGTCATTTGAATTGAAAAGTGAGTGGTGATGTCTCCAAGATTTTCTCTTTGATGAAATGGTAATAGGGTTCAGTAGGGTTGGCTCAGTAGTGTTTCATCAATACATATTGTAGTGCATCCAATTCCAGTTCACTCACTTGTCTCTCTCTCTCTCTCTGTGCTCTCTCTTTTACTCTCTCTATTATCTACATGGTATCAGGAGCATCCTAGGGTTCTAGGGTTCCCACACAGCAGCAGCAGCAGCAGCCTAAAAAAAAGAAAAAGAAAAAGGAAAAAATCCCCAGCAGCTTCAGAAAAGGCCGACCAAAGCTGCTGTGTGGATGAAAATTTTTTTCAATAGCCAGATTATGCAGTAATCTAATTTTTCAGGTTTCGTACAGTTTGGTGTGATTTTGAAGTGCGATCTGGAATTTCACTGTTTTTGAAGTTAGTGAAGGGCCCAGGTGGTGAAGTAGTTGTTTGCAGCGATTTTGTGGTGTTTGGAGACATCCCATTGCGATCTCGAGGTGTTTCGGGGGTGCTGTTTTGTATAGTTGTTGCACTGCAGTTTGAAACACATGTGAGAAGGTGAGCGCAAGGCGAAGAGTCGTGGTGGTCGCAATGGAGGTGGAGGGGTGATAGAGGTTGTCGTGGCTGTGGACATGGTGGAGGGGGCCTGGCCAAGTGCAATGCTTTAATTGTGGAGAATTTGGTCATTACCGGAATCAGTGTCCCCATCCCCTACAAAATCAGCAGTTTTCACCGTCACAGAGTAATTACCGCTTTGCAAACTGGGTGTCTCAGCTGGATAATGTCCCTTAGCAAAAGGAAGGGTGTATTGTCGTTATGTCAGATGAAGAGTTCAATCGATATACTCAATTACAGATTTCTTAACAACCATCTACATCTTCCTCCACAACTACCTTTGCGCAAACAGGTAATCCCAATGCATTTGTTCCTCTTCTTCCTAGCGTTGGGTTATCGATTCTGGCACCACAGATTATATGACTGGGGATTCAGACCTTTCTTCTTTCAGTTCATCTTGTACACATTCTTATGTTACCCTTGCCGATGGCTACGATGTCAATTAAAGGGAGCGGGTGTACTACCCCAATTTCAACCTTACATTTAACTTCTATCTTATATTTGCCCTAATTCCTCTAAATCTTCTCTCTATTAGTCAAATCACTAGCTCATTAAATTGCTCTGATACCATTTAGATAAATAGAGAGGGTAAAAGAGAGAGAGCCTGGAGAGAGAGACAAGTGAGTGAACTAGAATTGGATGCACTACAATATGTAGTGACCCTCATAAGAATATATAAGAATAAGTACATAAGAAGCCCTATTGGGCCAAACCCATAACTCATAACCAATACTAACATAACATAAGATAATCCTAATACGGCTACTTAACATATTTCAATCTGTTTGGTCATCTCATGAAACATTGGATTTGAGGCATCTGCAGTTCAACTTGATTATATAAGAAAAGAGTGTTATATGCATAACTTCTCCGAATTTGAGCTCTGGAAGCAATCGTTTGAGCCAAATGAATTATCGCATTCCAATGTCCCGCACAAGGTGAATTTAGAAACTGATTTACCACACTAACTGCAAACGAGATGTTTGGACAGGTGATTGTAAGGTAATTCGGCTGCAAACTAATCTTTTGTATCTTTCTAGATTCAAAAGTGGCTTCCCCTAATTTGGTCAATGCTTAGCATTCGGATCCGTAGGTGTGTCAATAATTGGCTTAGTATTCAACAAAGTTGTTTACTCAAGAATGTCCATGGCAAACTTGCTCTGAAAAATTATGATACCATCCTTGGACTATTCCACCTCTATCCCTAAGTATTGAAGTTTTCCAACATCTTTAGTCTTCAAGTAATAATGACAATGATGTTGTTTTACCTAAGTGATACTATGGTGATCGCTAGCACTGCCACTAACGCCAATGTCATCTACGTAAACAATCAAGTCAATGCTAGCAAAAGTCATCATCACTCGCTCATGATCAACTAGCAGATGTCTTCACTAAGTCACTAAGAGGTCCATGAATCAATTATATATGTAACAAGTTTGGTGCATATGATTTATATGCTCCAGCTTGAGGGCGAGATAGAAGTAGTGTATTATGAGCTCATATTATAGGCCTATCCTTTGTTGTATATTCTTATGTATTATGACAATTAGGGTATTTAAAATCCTTGTATTTATGACTCGTTCTCATTTTTTTCTCTCAACAGAAACAAAGTCATCTTGAAGCACGTTGCTAATTCTTTTCATAAATGCTTCATGATAGGGACAACAAAAAGGTATAGCAAAGCAGGAAAGTGACATGGAATCAAGTTCTTTGGGACATTGAAAAAATTTCCTAATTACCAAGTTGCTAACCTCCGCTTTTCATTAGTTCTCCAATCATAATCTCATAAATCATCCAAATTATTTTTAATTATTATCAGTTGTACACAAGATTTAAACATCAACCCAATCTTACATTCCTTTAGGAGTTCGGAACTCGTTAAAGTCAAGAAAGAATTCTCAGAATTCCAAAATATATCAGCAACACACACCCTTTGAGAAGAGAAAATGAAAATAAAGTAGAAATCACTTCATCCCAAAATTTGTTCCATCATGAATTCTTTCAGGAGATGGATTTTTATGAATTCTATTCACATAATCCTAGCAATCACATGACAAAACATTTTGGTGGCAAAAAGTAAAAAGGAACATACATGGTGGGGGAGATGTGCTGGACCAGATAAATTGATGGCATTTCTCTCAATTACATTTTTGAGGAATTTATGCAGTTCAATCTCTTCTTGAAGCTGCTTTTGCAATTGTTGCACCTGTATAGAATTCAAATAGTCTATTAGGGAGAAAAAAAGCAGCAAGAAAGCTGCGACATTTGGCTATATGAATTAGCCTCAACAGCAAGACAGCTGTGACATTGGCTACTAAACGAATCAGTTTAAATGTCTAAGTTATATAAACTATCAAGCAAAAGAACGGTGCAAGTCACCGCCATACTAGTACTATGATGGTCAAAAGCTAAAAGAAAATTGAAGTTCAAACACTTACATCATGCTCAAGTTGAATTCTCCAAAGAGCAGCATTTTTTCTCTGTACACATGGCACAATACTCCCTGTATCCTCACTAATGTTGTTCACCTAAAGATTAGAAGAATTACCACATACACTTTGAGTAAAAAATTCATTTGCAACAATAAAATTTTGAGAACTACCAACCAAGTAACTCTGTGTCCATTCAACAGGAAAAGATGATGAAATAACATTAACCCACAAAGATAATGTTAACTTTAGAAACCACTTGGCAATAAATATAAGTAGTTGCAATCAAAGGAATCTATAAAAACAACAAAAAGATTGAGGTGAGAATAGGTCACAGGAAAACACGGGTAGGTAGAACTGAAACCTGTTCTGTTTACCATTCTCTCTGTCCTTCCTGTACAACATTATTAAGAAGAAAATCCCACCATTCAATTACCTCTACGGATGAGTTATCATGATGAAAATCATTCAGAACATCAAACTGAAATTCCGAACTACAGTAGCTTGCGCCAGAATGCGAACATTTAGACGGTGAGTCACTTCTGTGACAAAAGAATAATGAAAGAGAGAGGAAACTATGCTGAGTAAGAAGATAACTTAGAATTCATATGCCTCAAGAAAAACAGATGCTGAAAACAAAATAAAATTGAACCTAAACCCACTCCATCCCTTACCCTGTCCGTGCAGATGGTATGACCAGTGAGTCACACATCCTGCAGAAATCATCATCTAATAAGGCACATTCTTAAGTTCCTCAGGATCCTTGTCATTCAGTTCCAAAGCTATGCCCACGTGTAGAGAAGCATCAAGGATTTCACAGATTTGTTTCATGCATCACACTTGCAGCCCTTTTGGCACATAATCTTTTAGGCTTTAAAAGATTTGTCTTTGATAACCTCAGGACAGCTTAAAAGATGGGGCGTGATGCAAAGTAAAAATAGGTGAAGAACAGTAACACCTGTGATCAAGTAGTAAGGACAAAACAAAGTCACGAACGCACAGCTACCAGTCAATTTCATTTTTCACAACCATACATTTCATCAAGACAATAATGCGCCTCATCAACTTCCTTTCCAACATAAACATCATCAAGAATTCTTCATGGGAAACAATAGAGAGGGTGGGGAGAAGTTTACTCTCCATGAAATTCGGAGCAAAGGAAAAGCAATGAATTGTTATGTTTTCCAAGCTTTACACTTTCCATATGCCAAGGTGCAAAGTACACAATGGAGAGGGTTTCTTCAAGGCAACAGCTATGAATAAAGGTAAAGATAAAAAGGTGGGAAAAAGTAGGTACTTGCCTGCCCCATCTCCACGAGGAAGTCAAAAGTCGACAATTTGACACATTTTGAAAGTAAAAGCGGTTTTTAACGCAATGAGCATGAATCTAATCTAAGAAACACAAAGGAAGGTTTCACGGACCTTGTGCCGAAGTTGAAAAAGGTAGGGGTTTTTTGTTGTATTGCAAAAGTGAGTAAAGGTGAATGGACATAGTAGAACTACTAGAACTAAAAGAATGCAAGTATTTAACCAGGAAGAAAATAGAAAAGAAAAGAGAACAATGAGAACCTGAGATGAAGCAGTACAATCACCACTGTGGAGTTTGGACTTTGAAGAGTTCAACTCTGCGACAATGGTGACGGTATCTATCTGTGCTTCTTCTAAGATCGTCAAACAGAAATATTGGAGTACAGGTACGGGACTAGTAGCACTTAATTCACTCAACTGCCCCTTTGTTCTCTTTATTGCACTTGACATCACTGCAATAATTAAAAAATCATGCTTTTTATTTCGGAAGAATTTTTTTGTAAGGAACGTACAAAGTGGCAGTCAGTGTGAGTATGTGCAAGTTAACTCATCTAATATTATACTCATTCGTCACATTTTTATTTATCTTTTAATGTTTTTATACGAAACATTAAGAAATATAATTATTTCGTCAAAAAAAAATACGAAAATAAATTATTTTTTTTATTTTATAAAATTTTTTACTATTTTTTATTATAATTTTTATTATTATTAATTAAGTTATTCCACTATAGTGTATTAAATGATTGACACTTTATTATTAAGTCACTTAATAATAATTGTAGAGTATACTATTTGGTAAAAAATTTAAATATTCTTAAAATGTAATATGAAAATAAAATCAGATAAATTTTTTCTCTAAAAGATAAATAGTGTGGGGATCGACGGAGTATTAACTAAAGGGAGATTAACTAAAGGAGTTGTTAACTAAAGGGAGATCGATTAGAGGACTTTTTTAATAAAAAAAAGTCATGTGGATAGTTATTTTTTACATAAATAGTTATTAAAAATTTTAAAATTTAATTAAAATAAATCATCTCTTGAATGTGGAAACAAAAATATGGGTATTGCCTTTATTATAGTAAGATTATTAATAGTATAGATTATAAGTATAGATACTAGGGCAGTGCCTCTCAATATATATTTAAAAAAAAATAAAAGTAACTATTGGGAGTTATTTTTGTAGAATAGAATAGTTATTAAAATTTTTAAAATTCAATATAAGGATAAAATCATCTACTGAAGTATGGAAATAAAAAGGGATATTCCCTTTATTAATAGTATAGATACACAAAAAATATCTTATTTTTTTATGCTATCTTGAGTTTTGAAAATTTATAATTCAACACACATTTTTTAAGGGTGTATGAAAGAGAAAAATAAAAAAAAAATAGAGAAAAGAAAACAAAAAATATAATAACTTATGTGAATAATATAATAGAAAATGAAGAAAGAAAGATGAAAAAAGTGTCAGAGGTATGAAAATAATTGTAAAAAAATTAATACTCTTTAAATTTAATTTTAGAGGAAACTAGCACATCGGTCCCTGACTTTTGGGGGTCCATACAGTTTAGTCCTTGACTTTTTTCAAAATAGCACTTTAGTCCCTGACTTTATTAAAACATGCACTTTAGTCCCTAAAGTGCATGTTTTTTTAGTAAGTAAAGGGACTAAAGTGCATGTTTTTTTAATAAAATAAAGACTAAAGTGCATATTTTTTAATAAAGTATGGACTAAAGTGCTATTTTAGAAAAGTTAGGGACGAAACTGCATCTAGTCCCCCAAGAGTCAGGGACTGGTTGTACTAGTTTATTCTTATTTTAACATTCATTAACAAGTTTTTTCATTTTCAACTTTCGGTTTTCATATATGAACTTGACTTTATTATTTGAAATCCTTTTTTTGGTTTTTAACCAGGAATCCCCCAAAGGCATAACTGTGAGTTTAACCCTCAGCTAAGGTCGATAGTTAGTTTGAACAACTGACATTGCAGGTAAAGTCCGTCTGGAGTCACAGTTCACATCCACTACAACCAACCACTATTTGGTATTATTTAAAAGCCCTAATTTTATACTTAAAGAGACTATTTATGAAATCATTACCTCATTAATGAAGACAACAACTATATTTAATACATTAATATCGTGCATTAATAGCTTCATTTTATTAATACATTAATAAATTTCATATATTAAAAACAGTTACATTGTATTAATACATAATGTCAATCAAATACATTTGTTTCTTTTTATATGTCTTTAAAGTTTTTGTATAAGGATTAAGGAATGCAGTAACTACTCTTTTTAGCCCACTTTTTTTTAAATATGTCATTTTTCTTTCTCTCATTAATATATTTAATATCTCTCTTCTCTCTTATTTCAATGAAATGAATTTCTTTTTCAAATTTGTTTTACCTCTTACCATAATTTTTGGTTGGAAATATAAATAGTACATTTATCAAGACTTTGAGTTTGTAGAACATTTATGATATAGCCTTAATAAATTCAAAATAAAAAAATCATATTAAGAAAGGGGTAAAATTGGAAAATAATTAGCACTTATTATTGCATTGGTATTTGAAAACGACACTTATTTAGAAAACAAAATTGAGAGCCTAAAATGACAGATGAAAAGAAATAGAGGGAGTGGCAGTTAGTCACAATGGAGGTGGATTGTAAGCCTAGACATATTTTACCTACAAAGTTAGAGGTTCGAATCATGAAGTCGCTACTTTTGTGAGGGTTTTACCTAACTATTACCCCGACCGAGGATTAAACCCACAATTATATCTATGGGGGATTCCCGGCCAAAGGAAAAAATACATTAATGTCATACTTTATGTTACTATTTTTCTCATGGAGAAGTAAAGTATTTCAAGAAATATGTCTTCTTTATGTGATAAAAAGTTTATTCTACTAGCCGCAAAAAAAATTATTTTCTACAAGGATAATATTAATTAGTTACACTTATCCTGATTAGTTAATGATTTACACTGTTATAAGTTGTTTATTTTTATTAGAGATGGCAATTGGGCTACCCGCCTCGGCATAATGCGGGTAGAAGTTTTATCGGGATGGATTAGAAAGTCTAGGAGTTATTCGGACTTCTAAAATAAGTGTCTGAGCTCTATATTTTTATAGGCTTTTAGCAAGTAGCCCAGATTTTTTTCGGGTTTTGTGGATAGTGGACTTTATTGGGTTGAGCTAAAAAAAAATGGGAGTTATTCGAGTTTCTAAAATAAGTGTCTGAGTCATACATTTTTACAGGCTTTTGCGGGACAACCCAGTCGGGATAGCCAATTTTGTCAGCTCTATTTTATGGACCTAACTTCAATGATTCTCAATTATGTTGACATGTGAATTTTTATTAGGGTAAAATATTATTTTGATTCCTATAAAATAAGTGAGTTTTGTTTTTAGTTTCTATAAAATTTAGTTTCATAATTATCCTTACAATTTTTTTGGTTCTCAAATAGTCTCTATCATTATAGAAGCTTTGTTAAGTGATGATTTGTCAGACATCTGACCCTTTTTTCCATCTTTCCCCTTTTCCCTTTGTACATATGGGATTTGGATTTGGTGCAGTCAAAAAACCGTGCAGTCAGTGCAGTCATGAGATCTGAACCGTCCGATCAAGATCGGACGGTTCAGATTTCATGACTGCACTGACTGCACGATTTTTTGACTGCACCAAATCTCGACCCTCTTTCCCCTTCTCTCCCTCAACATCAATTCGAATCCCATCCACCAATTGTCTCCTCCTCTTCCCGCTTCCCTCCTACCATTGATGATTCTTCCTATTTGTGATTTGATTTTAGCAACTTTAACTTCCCTATTAGAATGTTCCAAAACACCAGCTAAACAATGACCCTATAATCCATTGGTTCAATCCCAGCCTTCCCCTCCCACTACATAATCTTTGACATGTTCTGCAGTTAGACTCAACACCTCACCTCTAAACTTGACATTTGTAGGATGGTCTTCTCCCCTTCTAGCGCTTTCACCTTCTCCACTTTTTTTCCATTTGAAAAAGGTCCCAAAGCACACTAGTGACAATGATGAAAATGAGTCGTTTCGTATCACAAGCTTCCCAAACATACCTGATAAATCAATATTAAGCAGTGACTCATAACCTTTACTTAATAAGGGGTTTAACCAGATCTAAAAGGTCTTGGATACAACAAAATAAAGCAAAGTAACGTTGGATTTGGTGAAAGTTGGATCATATAGTTTGGTTTCATCGTCAATAACAGGTTGTGTTTCTTCACTAGACATAATCCTTGTGGATCCTTTAACAACACTAAGAATAAAAGGTGACAAAGGGGGAGAATGAAAGAGATGGTGTCTTCTACCATAAAAATTGATCATATTATTGCTTGCATTGCAATGTCATTGCCGCTTCCAGCCTTGGATGGACCTTTGTGCAGACTTCCACTTTGACAATGGTGGATAGGAACCCTAATTGGGAGCTAATGATTTTATGAATGAAAGGTTAAGAAGAAAATGTTATTAAATGGTCACATCAGATCAGCTAAGTGGAATTCCACTTTGTCACATTTACTTAAGTGGTCCACTATGACACATGCTCACAAAGAGCTCCATTAGCCACGTCAGTAGTTAATAGAGCTCTATTAGAGTTGGGGATTAAAACAACAAAAATTTTAAAAAGGTTGGGACAAAGATGGAAAAAAAGTGGGCAGGAACTAAAACCAACAATGTGAAAAATGTAGGCACCAAAATCATTTTAAGCCAAAAAATTATAAATGAAATAACTATTATATAAACTAGCAAGTATACTGGATATTACACAATTGTATGGACATTGGTAAATATAGGTAAAATAAAAAGTAAAAAACTAAAAAAGAAGATATGACCATTTGAAAGTTTCACTTTGTAAAAATATAAAAATTGGTCCAATTGATAAAAAAGTATTTTAATGATGATATGAGACATTCCGCTGACAATTATATCTATTGTTGATTTAAGAAATTTGAAAATTGTTTAAATAAATTAAAGAATGTAAAATTTTATTTAATGGAATAACTAATAAAAAATTATTTTGTTTGATAGTAAAAGCTAGAAAGAATATGTAAACATAAGAGGGGATTAATTATTATTCCACCTTTAAAGTGAAAACCTCAAATTTATTTTATAAGTAAATTAATTTTTAAGAGAAAAAAGTAAGGTGAACATTCATATGAAATGAGGCTTGCGAACAGAAATTCTATTTTAAATATAATGAAATAGAGATAAGGCATATGTATATATTTATTTTACTCTTGTATACATGTGTTACGACCTATAACAATCTATGACAATTTTCAATTATTATAGATGTATATTATGTTGTGAAACATTGGACTAAATTATGTATTTCATAATTTCATGTTTTGCATATTATTATTTAACTTTATTTTGTTTAATTTATTATACAAAATGTAATGGATTGGATAATAAATCACAAATGCATATATATAAAGCTCAGAAAGAGATAGGTAGTAAGTATTGTCATTTGTTGTTACGTGCAAATTTTTAAGATCTTTGCTCTTAAGATTCATGGCAGCAACCAAACCAGAGTCTTCGGATCGTACCATCGGTGTGTGATGAGGCTTTCGTCATTCAATTAATATAGATCTTAATCTTCCTCAACCTCCTTTCATTTGTGTTATATGATGTGATGTACATATGTGAAGTCAATGATTCTGTCTTGCTTTAAATGAACTCTATTAGGAGAAAAGAAAGGAGTTAGAGATTGTTAGGCAGTTTCTGTTTCTTTTCTGTTTCTTTTAGTTTAGTTCTGTTTCTATTAGTTAGATTTAGTTTAGTTTCTTCTGCTTTAGTTCTTTTAGTTTTGCCTGTATATATACTTTTCCTTTGGATTCCTTTAGGTCTCAATGAATAAAGTTTGTTTTCTCTGTATTCACTGCTTTCTTCCTTCTCTTCCATAATGCAGTTTCTGGGTTTGATTCAATCTTCTAATATGGTATCATGAGTGATAAGTGTAAAATTAGCGTTATTTCATATAGTTTTTATTACACTTATCAAGGTTAAAATAATAATTTATGCCCCAAAATATCCCTTTTTATTAATATTTACAATATTGTAATTATTTGGTTCAAATTGAATATGATGCTATTTTGAATAGAAATCTGTTATTTTATGCAGATTTACAGGAGATTTGGAATGAGAGAGAAAATAGCATCAGAAAGGAGGTTGTTGCAGATTCAGAATTCAAATAAGAGGAGATAATCAGAGAATCTTGTGGATAACCTCTTCAATTCAATCCAAATCAAATAAATACAAAAACAACTCAGATAAAGGGATAAAGGAAAACCAAATAAGATCAGAAAGAGATCCAGAAGTTAGATCAAGATCTGAAGGAAAGCTGCAGCGCGCGTAACACACTCCACCTGCGCTAAGCGCATGTGGAGCGCAGATCCAGATTGATCAGGCTCCACCTGCGCTAAGCGCAAGTGGAGCGCAGTAGCAGATTGAATAGGCTTCATACGCGCTAAGCGCACATAAAGCGCATGTTGCGCCGCAGCCTCTTAACCTAGATCCAGATTGACTTCTTGGAGCAGAATTAGGGTTTTCCCACTCTATAAATAGAGCCTTTTGCACAGATCAAAAGGCAGGTCCTCGGGACCCGACACAGATACAGAGAGTAGTTCTAGGATTGAGAAAGGTGACATATTTCTCAGTGGTTTGTAATGGCTACCATGAGTAGCTAAGCTCTCCAGTAGGATTTGATGTAGTGGATTCAATCCCCTTGTGTATATAGAATTCTCTTCTTCTTAATTATTCTCTATTTGCAATTATCGGTATCTTTATGCTGTTTGTAATGCATCACCTCCGCACGTGCGCAGGGGTGGTAGGCTAGTGCTCTGGATACAAAAAGTGGAACTCCGACTAGTATTAGAGTTAGGTGAGCATAGAGATGTCTATGAATCTTAATCTCCGATTGTTAAAGGTACTCGTTTTAGTCATATCGTAGTATAAAGATTGTATTCTAACGATTGAAGGTTCAATGAGTGACACACCCCTTCATAGGTGCTTATGTGAAAATATGATAAGATGATAGTGTCAGTTACAAAATACGGGGAATGTTCGGGGTCGCCAAGCCACTTTGAAATTGAATGCCTAGAGAATAGTTTCTGACGTTTAATTATGGTGTTATAGGGGAATTTGCGGGTACGATAATTACCAGGCATGCCTTATAATTATTGTAGTTAGACAATACTAAGGTAATTACAAGTATGATCATAATTAAAGGAAGGGATTCGCATACACAAGAGGGGAGATGAAGCGAAGTCAAATCCTAATCCAATTATTATTCTCTCCTCGTGTTTATCTGCTTTTACTTTTATTATTTATTATTTTGAAAACAACCATACTTTTTTATAAACTGTTTTTGGAAATACAATCGCTATCACTGTACAAATTAAAACCGCTCCTTGTGGATACGATATCTTACTTACTCTATAACTGCTGGACTTTTGGTACACTTGCCAGGAATCCATCAAGTTTTTTGGCGCCGTTGCCGGGGAGTGGTGTCTCAATTTGTATAGTTTTAGGAGGTTGAATTTTCAATTTTAATTTTCGTATTTTTTATTTTTTATTATTTTTTAAAAAAATTAATAATATTTTAAAAAAAAATAAAAATAAAAAAATATTTGAAATTTGAATTGATCTTATCTTATCTTCAATGCTTATCCTGTTTGAGTTCTTTTAGGAATTTAGGATAAGTCAATATCATATTTCAAATTCAAACTTGGTTCTATCTTAGAATTTTAGGATTTTATTTTTTTCATTTTTTTATTTTTTCATTTTTTTAAATTATTATTATTTTGTTCCACCTTCCTGAGCTAACAATTGTTGAGATTCTTGAAAAGTGCTTCTGTGAAGACAGGTGTCTCAAAATCAATTGAGAGAAGGGACAACTAGAAGGAACAAAAGGAGAGAGAAAAGGGGCAAAGAGACAATCTCAACACTCTCTGTTCAACCATCCCAAGTGAAGTAAAAGTTGAATGGCTTCTGGATGGCAAAATCCACCAAGAAGAACCCTTGGAGATTATGATTGGAGAAGTTACCAGAATCAAAATTTTGGGTGGCAACAAGATGCTGATTCATCCTATAAGCAAACTGTTGAAGTTGAACTCAGGGCAGATACTGCAATACATAACACATGTTCAAGAATTAAGGAGAAGCTCGATAGACTCATACAAGATATGAATGACAGTCAGAAGAAAATAGAAGAAGCAAGAAAAAAATGATGCTTTGATAGCACAGCTAGCAGAGCAAAGGGAGTTAAGACTTCAGAAGAAAATTGAAGAAGCACAAGAAAGAGAAGCTGAAGAAAGAAAATCAGAAAAAGTGGATGAAGAAGAGGAAGAAGAAGAAAAGGAAGAGTTCACACATGCACTGCAAGTCAGAGATTTGCCATATCCAAATAATCCCTCCATGAAAAATCTACACATGCTATTTGCAAGCTTCATGAATAGTATCAACTGTGTGCAAATTACCAGCCCAATGTTGGAGGCCATGGAGCAAAGGCCTGCCGAGTTCATGTTGGAAATGCTCAACAAGAAGAGAGTTTCCTGATGCAACAGTTGAACAGATAGCAGAAACAAGAACTAACCATCAGTCAAGGGGGAGATGAAGCAAAGTCAAATCCTAATCCAAATTATATTCTCTCTCTCCTCGTGTTTATCTGCTTTTACTTTTATTATTATTATTTTGAAAACAAACATACTTTTTTATAACTGTTTTTATTGGAAATACAATCGCTATCACTGTACAAATTAAAATCGCTCCCTGTGGATACGATATCTTACTTACTCTATAACTGCTGGACTTTTGGTACACTTGCCAGGAATCCATCAATGAGCTATTGTTTCTATCCTTCCTTTCGTTGACCTCCTTTCTCATCTTCGATATCCCTCTCCTCCCTTTTACGTTTGCTTCTCTTCTTTTTTTCTCCATGGCGGATTTGAAAGATTCTCCCACAGATTATCTTGTGAACCCTAATAACCCATATTATCTTCATCCTAATGAGAATCCACACGGGTTCTTGTCACTCCTCCTTTAAATGAGCGAAATTATCATTCTTGGTCACACACCATGTATGTAGCTATGTACTCCAAGAACAAGCACAAATTCCTCAATGGAAGTCTCCACAACCCCCTGTCACCGACCCTCTTTGCGAAGTCTGGCAAGATGCAACAACATGGTTGGTCTCTTGGCTAACGCATTCCATGATCACTTCCATCGCCAATTCCGTTATGTACAAGAGAAAGGCTTCAGATATCTGGAAGAACATTAAAGATAGGTTCTCTAGAGGCGAAAAATTCCGGATTGCTGACATACAAGAAAAATCTCTCTATGTAAGCAAGGTTATTTAACTGTTTCAGAATTCTTTACAAAATTGACATATCTATGGGAACAACTGGAAACCTTTTATCCTTTACCCATTTGTACCTATGAAAAACCCTGTAATTGTGGTGTTATGACCACCATTCAGAAAAGAAAGGAAGACACTTGTGTAATAAAGTTTCTTAGAGGATTAATGATGAATTTTCTCAAGTAAGATCACAGATCATGATGATGGAACCCACTCCCAGCATAGCTAAAATCTTTTCTATGGTCCTTCAACAAGAAAAGAATTTGGAGGTCCTATTCTAAGTGATGAAAATCAAGAATAGTGTTGTTGTTCATTCTGATAAAGGCCTCTCCAAAGACTTCTCCAAAGGCATTTCCAAGGGGGATATGGTCGAGGCGAGGAAGTGGTGGAAAGTTTGTCAAAACTGGTGGTAGCCAACTAGGATATGCACTCATTGTGAAGAACTAACCACACTATTGGCACCTGTTTTCTGCTACATGGACACCTTTGGGATGTGTAAAGGTAAACATAAGCCTAATGGGAAAGTTTTCTGCTAGTCATGTTAACACCAACAGTGAAGAAGAGGATGATCTGTCTTTGTTATGGAGAGGGATGAACCCAAAGAAGGTAAACAAGAAGCAATTTTCTTTGTCCAACTAGCAATATGAAGGGCTTCTAAATCTCTTGCAGCAAGCAACATATGTGGTTCACATTATACAAATCACATACAAACTACCATAGTTGAACTCTTCTAACTCAGGTATATCCTTCCTTGATTGGGTTCTTGATATGGTGCTACAGATCACATATATATGCCCCACAAAACATTCCTTTATCTCTTTGAACAAAATTTCCCCTATTTCCATTAAACTTCCCGATAATGAATATGTCATAGCTGAGTTTTCTCGGCATATACAGTTAAGTCATATAATTCTGAAAAATGTTCTTTATGTTCCCAACTTTAAGGTTCATTTGATTTCTGTATCTAAATTGAATATGACCCTGAATTGTCTTACCATTTTTACTGATTCTAGTTGTTTATTCTCCAGAAAAATCCATGGAGGATGATTGGTTCAGCTAGTAGGGAAAATGGGCTTTATATTCTACATGACTCTCCAAATTTTGCTAAGAATAGTATAATGAAGGATATTTCATCTCTTGGTGACATTCTCTGTAATAATCCATCTTCCTTGTATGTTGTGCCAAACATGTGTAGAAACATCAAAACTTGAATTTCTTTACTTCTTTGACTTGTAATAGCAATACAGATTCTGTTGATATTTGGCATTATCGTCTTGGACATCCTTCCAATAAGGTAATAAAGGAAATCTCTACGCAATACCCTTATGTTCCTTTTTACAATGTGCAACCTTGGGATACTTGTCATAGGCAAAACAAAAGGAATTGCCTTTTCCTATTAGTATGAGTCATTCGAATAGTTTGTTTGACCTTATTCATGTAGATATATGGGTCCCCTTGGGCATTCCCTCTTTTGAAGGGTATAGATTCTTTTTTTCCATTGTGGATGACTATACTAGGTTTACTTGGATTCATTTGATGAAACACAAGTCTGATGTTAAGATCTTGCTTCCTAGGTTTATTCTTGCCATTGAAAACCAATTTAATGTTAGTCTTAAGAGAATCAGAAGTGATAATGGCAGGGAATTAATCTGTTGGATTTCTTTTCAGCTAAAGGTATTATCCGTGAGACCACTTGTGTGGAGACACCACAACAAAATGGTATTGCCAAAAGGAAACACCAACATATTCTTAATGTTGGTCGTGCTTTACTATTCCAAGCTAACTTACCAAAGAAGTTTTGGTCTTATGCTCTTAGTTATGGTGTGCACATTATTAACAAGCTTCCCAATCCCCTTTTAAATAAAAGGTCCCCCTTTGAAATGTTTGTACAACATTAAACCGGATTTTAATGAATTGCGTGTGTTTTCCTGTCTTGTTTATGCTTGCACCCTTAGATCTGGTCGTACAAAGATGGATCCAAGGTCCACAAAATGTGTTTTCCTTGGTATAAAAGAAGGAACCAAAGGATACATCTTGTACAATATTGATAATAGGAAATTTTTCATATCAAGAGATGTTTGCTTCTACGAGAAACAATTTCCCTTTTCTACTAACTCCTCTATACAGTCTGTTTGTGACCCTATACAGCATGATGATAAGTGAAAATTAGTTGATAAATTAAAACACTTTTTATTTCACTTATCAAGGATAAAATGATAATTTTGCCCCAATTTAATCCCTTTTATTAAATATTAGATAAATTGTATTTATTAATCTAAGATTTGAATTTGATGCTATTTTGATAGAAATATTGCTAATTTTTGCAGGATATTGCAAAGATTTGATCTGGAGGATAGATAACATTAAATGATGGAGATATCTGTAAGATTTGAGATTGATTGAAGATATTTAATGAAGATTTAAAGAAGATTTGAAGCCATTAATGAGGAGATCACTGCCAATCAATCAAGGATTCTGTAGACAAGTTTCCCAATTAAATCAAAGATTGCTCAATAAATACAAAGATATCATCAAGAAAAGGGAAATAAGGAAAGACAAATCTGCTAAAACCAGTCTCGGGGAGAGATTAAGATTAAAAGAGAAAGTTGGAGCTGCAGGACGCTACCTGCGCTATAGCGCAGGGTGAAGCGCAGACTCTCTGGAAGTTGCGCTCCATCCTGCGCTGTAGCGCAACCTAGAGCGCAGCTCATGCTAATTTATTCCCTGTTGCCGTTTTTAGATGGCTTTCTCCCCAAATTTGCTTTGTCTTTCGTATAGTCTATAAATAGGAACCTCTTGCACCAATCCCAGTGTGCACGATTATTGTAATTAGTCTATATTTCAGTGATAATACACCAGAGCTAAGTTTAGAGTAGGAGAGGAGGAGCGCTTCACAAGAATTGAAGATGGTGACAACATCTTCAGTGGTTTGTATGACTACCTTGTGTAGTTAACTCTCCATTAGGATTGGATGTAATTGATTCTATCCCCAAGTGTATGTAAACTCTATATTATTATTTTTGTTCTCCCTGTCTATAATATTGGTAATCTTATTTTGTACTTAATTCCTAATTCCCGCGCTTGCGCCTGAAGTTATAGGCTAGTCTCAACTGAGTTAGTTTTGATTAGGAGTGAGAGTGGGGGAGCGGATTCTGAAGAAACTCATTCTCTGATTGAATAATAATACTCGGTTAACCACTGATTGAACATGGGTGTTTACTAATGATTGATGGGTAGTGTGAGTACCATAATGAAGGTCATCCGACCATTAAGCTTGGTATTAATAAACCGATAGCAAGGAGTTAGTTGATTGTCAATCCAGGATTCGAACATAGGCGTATCCTGATGAGTGATGGTAGTGACAGTACTTGAGCGAAGGTGCGTCTACAGCATTAGGCCTCGTTTATCAACTAAGTTCCTTTACAAACTGACTAAAAAGAGCAAAATAAGCCGAGGGTAAGTCTGTCTCCTGGGAGAGCCCGCATGGGTTATCTTTGAGTGTGTGAGGCCGCTGGTAACTCGGGGTCTTAACAATAAAGTTTGTCTAGGATATTATAGAGTAAACCTAAAATAATAGATAGTTTTTACATGCACAAAGGGTGAGATGATATGAAGTCCAATCCTAATCCAAGTAAAGTGTCTCTAACTCTTCCTTTCTAATTCCCATTTATATTTACTTTCTCTTTACAATTTCCGCAACAATAATCTCTAAACTGTTGTTTTCCCTTGATAAATAGATCACAGTCTACATAAATTGACCGTTCCTTGTGGATACGATACTCTTCTTACTATTATACTGCTGGATTTGTGGTTCGCTTGCCAGAAACCCATCAAGTATTTTTGGCGCCGTTGCCGGGGAACGGTTTCCAATTTGTGTAGACCTTGGAGGTCTAGTTATCAAGTTTTTATTTTACTTATCTTAGGAATTTGTTTTTCTTTTTTTTTAGGATTTATATTTATTTTTTAGGATTTTTACTGTTTTTTCCATATTTAAAAAAAATCTCTTCAACACTTACCTTTTTCAAGTTTCTTGTTTATGCTTCTGAGAGGTCAGGCGTTCCCCAACCAATTACAGTTCGACTCGGAAATAGAAAGGACGTCTCTTAGGAACAAAGGAAGAAACTCGAGGAGGAGAAGAAGGAGATTATTTGTTGAAGAACCCAAAAACATGGCCGAAGAGGAAGCTCCAAGAAGGAGGACGCTAGGAGATTACATCTCCCATCAAGGACCACGTCACTTCTCCAGCATTGTATTACTACTAAATGCAAGCGCTTTGGAGTTGAAGACTGCGCATCTTAACCTTATTAGTGCACATCAATTCGCTGGATTGGACCATGAAAATCCAAAAACTCATCTTTCTAACTTTTATGAATTGATTGGTACTATGGGTTTCAATGAAGGTAATTTGGAATCTGTCTACTTACGCTTGTTTCCTTTCTATTTGATAGGTAAAGCTAAGGAATGGCTATAGTCACACCCAAATCAAAGTCTAACCCATTGGGGTGTGGTTGAAGAAAAATTCTTGACAAGATTCTTCCCACCAGGGAAGCAGATAGAAGCCAATGCATATATTTCCACATTCAGACATGGGATGGATGAGCCACTTTGTGAAGCCTGGGAGAGATTCAAGTCTATGTTGCGCAAATGTCCAAACCATGACTATGAAGATATAGCCCAACTCAATATATTCTGCAAAGGACTGCGCTCAGACTCAAAAGTCATTTATAGACGCTGCAGCAGGAGGAACAATCTTATCCGCAGATGTTGATCAAGCACTTGAGATCATCAATAATTTTGCTCAGAACGATCAACAATCTCAAAGTGGAAGACAACCTGCACAATTATCAAAGAGAGGGATGCTCGAACTCAATCAAAGTGATGCTTTATTAGCAGAGAACAAGCTCATCAAACGTCAGATAGAAGCACTCACTGAGACATTGAAGGCACTCCCTCAACAACTCAAAGTTGTCTACTCACCACCCATCCAAGCCCAACCATTGATTTGCGACTTCTGTGGAGGTGACCATCAAAATGGTCGATGTGCTATACAAGAAACACAGCCAGAGCAAGTCAACTACATGGGTAACCAGGGAAGGCAAGGGAATTTCTCTAACAACAACAACCATCATTACTCTCAATGTTGGAGAAATAACCAAACCAACTCTGGTTGGAATCAGAATGGAGGAAGACAACCAAACCAACTCTGGTTGGAATCATTATGATAAGTTGAATTCTTTGGAAGGTAAGATTGATGACTTGGTACAAGGATTTATTGGATTCAAGAAGACCACTGAGGCATCAATCAAGACTCTAGAGAATCAAGTGGGTCAGTTAGCTACTGAGATGGCAGAGCACAGACAGCAACACTTCTCAGCTGTGACCCAAACTAATCCAAAGGAACAATGCGACTTGGTTGCTACTGATGGCAACAAGTCAGAGGAGGAGGAACCTGTTGAGGAAGAAGAAATCATCTTCGAAGAACAACTGCTCCAAGAGGAAGTTGTTCATCAAGATGAAGAAAAAGCAGCCCCACAAAAAGAAGAACATCATGAAGAGAAGGTCTTGGTTACAAGTAAGTCACTTGACCCAGGTAAGTTTACTATACCCATCTCTATTAGTAATCTACCTACTACTCATGCTTTATTAGATCTTGGAGCGAGCATCAATTTGATGCCGCTATCATATTTTAACAAGTTGAGTAATGTGAAGGTCAAGCCTGCTAATGTGAGATTGCTTCTTGTGAATAAATCTACTCAAAGCCTACATGGAATAGTAGAGGATATTGAAATCAGAGTAGATAAATTTGCATATGTTGTAGATTTCTACATTGCAGAGACAGAGGAGGAGGATACTGAAGTCCCCCTCATTTTAGGAAGACCACTCATGAAGGCTGCTAAAATGATCATTGATGTTGATCGAGGGAAATATGAATTGAGCTCAAAGGATGAAACCATTGTGTTTCATATTGACAAGGGTGTACCCAAGTTACAACAAACTGATGCTATTTCCAAAAACTCTTCAAAGCTGTCAAGCTCCGGATTTCTGAGGAAGCCTAGGATGAGGTAAAGCATCCAGAGTCAACTTGGGAATTCCACTTTAAAAGAAAAAAAAGATCAACATCTGATACTGAGGAAGATAGTGACAATGAGGGAAGAGTCACAAATTGGCATGGAGGATGGGAACTCAAAGGCAGAACTGGTATGGAGTCAAACATCATCCTCCATTTGAGGCCACCATAAAAAGGTTACATAACCAGACGTCGAGCTAAAAGACGTTAAACAAGCGCTTCTTGGGAGGCAACCCAGTGTTTGTGAGTTTTTTTTTTCTTTTTGTTAATTTTTCATTTTTAGGATTTACCTGTGTAATTAGGAAATTGTTAAAATGGGGATATAAATTTAAAAGGAATGCATGGAATCAATTAGGAGTAGCAGAAACAGAGAGAATACTGCACATCTGCGCTTCAGCCTGCGCTACGGCGCAGGTGAAGCGCAGTGGCGCGCTTCATCTTTTGAAGCAGTGCGCGCTCCACGCTACGCTATAGCGCAGGGTTGTAGCGCAGGGAACGTTGTTTAAATTTCGAATTTGAAATGAGGGAGTTCATTTCGAACTTCCCTCCGTTCTTTCCCTCGCTTTTTCTCTGAGATTCTTGACCCTTGCTTTGCCTTTTTCTCACTCATACAGCCCCGTTTTCAGTTTCTGAGCTTATATCAGGTATGTTTTTATAGTTTTCCTTCTTTTTAACCGATTAAAATTTTGAATTTTTTATTTTATTTGAGCATAGCCTTAGGATAGAAAGTTTAGGATTCTAGGACCCTTTAGGAAAGAAATACTTGTTTATAAATGTTCAAAAATAGTTTGCATGTGGTTAGGATCTTTTGTGAGCTATTCTTGTTTGCTTAGGTGGTAGTTTTTAAAGTGCTCAATAATTTCTGCAGATTATTTCTGTTGGTGCATGTGTGCTTGATTAATTGCTCTGATATTTTTGCACGCCCTTACAAAAATAATTATGCCCTATTGCATGTTATTGATGACATGATTTTTTTGAGCATGAGTTCAATTCTCACTTTTTCCTGATTATGATTGTTTAGGACTTGCTTTAACTGATCACTTTAGTTTGTCTTAATTAATTAATTGGCATTTATTGGGTAATCATTAAAATCAAAATTTTATGTACAATTGTTTGATTAATTGATTGCTCTAATTATTGACATTAATTGGCCATTTATTTCATAATTATGAGTAATTAAATATTATGATGCATAAATAATTTTTATTTGCTTCTCTTTTGCAGATGGTTCGAACAAAGAATGTCAGTGATCCTAGTTCCTCTAGGAAGGGAACAGAGGGTGCCAAGAGGAAGGCCCCCCAGAGGGCACCTGATTTTGACCCTCAGCGCTTCAAGGACCTAAAGTCCTTTGAAGCCTACACTGACATCGCAGACTGCAAATTCATTAAGGAGCGACCAGTCGTCCTTGGGGAGGGCGAGTATGAGGAGTTCTCTACTGAGATTCACAGGAGGCGGGGGTCACCTCAGCCGCCCCGACAACTACTTTGACCCAGATATCGTCAGGGAATTCTATGCTAACGCCATTGGAGACCAAGGCGTTAACATTAGGAAGGAGTCTTATGTGAGGGGACAAGTGATCAGATTTGATTGCAACGCAATCAATGCACTCCTAACATACCCCATAGAGGAGGACAGAGACCTGGTGGAGTGCCAATACCAGGAAAGGATGGAGACCGTTGGTGTCAACGGTAATGAGCTCCTCGACACAGAGACTGCTCAACTGCTTTGTTTACCAGGGCGTTCCTTTGAGAGGAACGCATATCGGCATGCTGCTCAGATTTACAAGAAGGATATGAGGAGCATTTCACAGATGTGGACAGTACTGATACTGGCCAATATTTACCCTACTGGGCATGTTTCAGATGTGGTTATGTCCATGGCCCACCTCATCTACTCCATCCTCACCAACGTTGTTATCGACGTCTCACAGATCATCACTCATAAGATAGCAGACTATGCTACTGCTTTGGAGCGTCGGACACCCAACTCCAAGATCAGACTTGCCTTTCCTTCTCTTATCACTTCACTCTGCAGATCTAGGGGTGTGGAGGTGAACCCCAGGGTTCGCATCTTACCGCCTATGACCAGAACGTATATTGAAGCCAACTGTATCGCAGCTGCGGAGTTACAGGTTGAGGATGAGAAGCAGCAGCAGCCACCACCACCACCACTAGCAGACATGGATGCTCCAGTCTGTGCCCAACAAGTTGAGGCCCAGAACACTCACATGATGGCTCAGATGTCCACTCTCCACCGAGCCGCTGTTCACTTTCAGAGTACTCATTACCAGGCTGGTGTGGACCCCATGCTCCCTGCAGACTTTCATGACTATCTACAGTGGCCTGGGGACAGGCCTCTTTTCCCAGGGGGAATGGAGCAGCCGGAGCTGAGGGTGCTTTTCCTTCTTTTTCTTTTCCTTTTGCTTCCTTTTATTTTCTTATTTTTCTTATTTTTCTTCTTTTATTTTCTTATTTTCTTTTATTTTTCTTTTGATTTGTACTGTATCTAATTCTCATTGATACTTATATATTATGCAGTACTTATCCAGTTATTTTTGTGTTTTTCTGATTTTTTTTTAGATTTTTAGGATTTTTAGGACTTTAGGAAATTAGGAATCAAGGTAACTTTTTCCATATTCTCTGTAAATAAGTAGTTTAACTAACCAATCTAGGAAAGATGATAGGGTCTTGTGATTAATTCCATAATCAGTTAGGATTAGGATACTTCTCAAGAGAACCTATCAAGGTAGTTAATTAAATCCATTAAGTGATTTGTCAAGGAATTTTATGTTGAGTCTCAAAAATATCATAAGGAAAATTATGATGTTTTAGATAACTCACTTCCCAAAGTTTTAATGCTTAACAAATTTGGGTTAAAATATTTATCATAGATACATATATGTTTAATGAGTTATCTATGATTTCAACAAGCCACTTTGAACTTATATAAAGACTGTTTGAAGTGCATCAACTTGTCTGAAGAGTTGAAGTCGTCTGAAGGTTCAACCTGTCTGAAGAGTTGAAGTCGTCTGATGGTTCAACCCGTCTAAAGAGTTGAAGCCGTCTGAAGGTTCAACCCGTCTGAAGTGTTGAAGCCGTCTGAAGTCTTTAATGACGTGGCACCCTTTGCTGACGTTTGTGAAGACATCTCTGAAGTTCTTCTGAGTCAAGCGTTCTCTGCTGCACGTACCTTTTCAACGTTATTTATGGCAAGGAACACAGAGACCTTTCCTGGTATATTTGAATTTCATACACCACTGAGGAAATCTCTGCAACGCAGCCTCTGCAGCAACAATAGTAGCAGCTTTATGGCAACACCAACCTTGTACAGTGTCAGAGAAATCAGAACTCTCAGAAGCATGTCTCACAACGGATTAAATAGCATTTAATGCTATCTGTAAACGGTGGTTTTTCAACGGATTGAAGTTTGGGTATAAATACCTCTTCATGAAGACCATCAACAGTTAGTGGTTCTTTATACAAGAAAGTCTAAGAGAATATCACGCTTGCAAGTTTTTATTCTTTAAAAACACTCTGATAAAATTATCTTTGTACACAATTTATATATCCTGAGCATACCTCAGTTATATTGTACATTGTATCTGTTTAAGCTTCAAACTGGTATAGTTTAAAAGCTTAGACTTATTTTCTTTGTAAAATTGTCTTTGAGCCTGGAGAGGCTTGTCTGTAAAAGAATACTTGGTTGTTGAGCCTGGAGAGGCTTGTTTGTAAAAGAATACTTGGTTGTTGAGCCTGGAGAGGCTTGTCTGTAAAAGAATACTTGGTTGTAGAGCCTGAAGAGGCTTGACTGCAAAAGAATACTTGTAATCTTGGTAAAGATTAAGAGAAAATCCAAGTGCTAGTTGGCATTGGGACTGGACGTAACTCACAGTGGTAGTGAGTGAACCAGGATAAATTTCTTGGCTAAGTTTTCTTACCCTTATCTCTTGTCAATTTATTTATTCTAATCAAAGGGTGTTGAAAAACTGTTCTGATATTTTAAAAGCAAGAAACCTTTTAAACGATATTTTCAGAAGCCGTCTTAAGAAACTTCAGACAACCCCTTAAACCTGTCTAAAATGGTTTTAAAACTCACTGTTTGCGAAAAGCTTCCATAAAATATTAAGAAACACTATTCAACCCCCTTCTAGTGTTTCCCTGTGTTTCTAAGTTGGTATCAGAGCTCAACTCAGGGTTGAGCACCTAACAAGTGTTGAGGACTAAAGATCCAGATGGAAGCTTCCAACAACAGGCAATACATCACTGAAGGAGCCTCTATCACAAGACCCCCAGCATTCAATGGAGTGGACTACCACTACTGAAGGGATCGTATGAAGTTGTTCAATGAGAGCAACAACATTGATGTTTGGGATGTGGTCACTGATAGAGACTATGTGCCAATGCATAATGGAGTGCCAATACCTAAGGCTGAATGGACCTTGGAGCAGAAGTCTAGAGTTCAAATGAATGCTAAAGCCAAACTCTATCTGATATGTTCTTTGAATAAATCAGAGTATGAGAAGGTTCATGGATGTTCATCTGCCAAGGAGATTTGGGATACTCTTGCAGATGCCCACGAAGGGACTGAGACTGTCAAGCAATCCAAAATCAGCATGCTCATACATAAATATGAGATGTTCAAGATGGAAGAATGTGAAACCATTGATCAAATGTTTGGGAGGTTTCAGACCATAACTAATGGACTCAGGTCTTTAGGTAGAACTTATGAATCTGGAGACAACAATAGAAAGATTCTAAGAAGTTTGCCAAAGTCCTGGAGACCCAAAGTTACAGCCATTCAAGAGGCAAGAGACTTAAACTCTCTTAGAATGGAAGAACTGTTGGGATCTCTCAAAGTTCATGAGCTTGAGCTTGGGGAGGATGACATCCAGAAGAAATCTCTAGCACTAAACTCCAAGGCCAAACAGCCTAGGCATGGCAGCATGAAGGCTATGCAAGCTGAGGAAACTTCAGAAGCAGATGGAGATTCTGAAGATAGCTCAGAAGATGATGATCTTGCTCTTCTCAGCAGGAAAATCAAGAGGATTCTGCAGAATAGAGGAAAGTTCAGAAAGAACCAACCCTCAACCTCTAAAGTGGGTAAGTCAGGTAAGGATTCTCAAAATGACAAAATTGTTTGCTATGAGTGTAAACAACCAGGTCATATGAAGGCTGAATGCCCAAGATTGAAGAAGAACAACTTCAGAAAGAAGAAATTCTTCAAGAAAAAGAAGGGTCTGATGGCAACATGGGAGGATCTTGATGAGTCTACCTCAGAAGAAGAGGAAGACACTTCAGAAGAGGCCAACCTGTGTCTTATGGCCAGCCTGCCCTCATCAGACAACTCAGAGTCTGAGGTATTTCCCTTAACTATGCAAGAAATATATGATGATCTGATGGAAAGTTCCAAGGAATTCTTTCATGAGTATAAGAATCTGTCCAAGGCCCACACAGAAATATGTAATAAATATGAGGCTCTTGAGATAGAAAATATTATGCTCAAGGAAAAGATTCTTGTGACTGAAAGCAGCAGTTCTCAAACTGTGTCTGAAGAAAACAAAAAACTTCAGAAACAAGTTGAGGAACTGACAAAAGACTTAGCCAAATTTGTCAAAGGAACAGAAAATCTTAACAGATTGCTTGGCAATCAAAGACACTCTCTTGACAAAAGTGGTTTAGGCTTTTGTGATCATGACACTTCTGAACCTCATATTTTCAAAAATTTTACTATAGGCAAAAAGAAAGCTATTGGGTGTTCTCACTGTGGCAAGCCTGGACACAATGTGGCTCAGTGCAAACACAAAGGGAAAGCAAAACCCAAACCTAACAAGAAAGGACCCAAAAGAATATGGGTACCTAAGAACTTGATCATTCCTGTTACAGATGTGTTTAACAGGACAAAGGAAACCCCACAAATGGTACCTGGACAGTGGGTGCTCGCGACACATGACAGGAGATAGGTCTTTGTTCCAAAACCTTAGGCCCAGAGCAGGAGGTGTGGTCACCTTTGGTGGAAACCAGCAAGGGAAGATCACAGGAATAGGGACTGTAGGTATATCTCCTCTATCCCTTATTAAAAATGTTCTTCTAGTAGAGGGACTTCAGCATAATCTACTGAGCATAAGTCAATTGTGTGACAGTGGATATGCGGTCTCCTTTACTAAAGAAGGATGTATAGTCAAAGACTCTCTTGATCAAATCCTTTTTACTGCTAAGAGACACAACAATGTGTATAAAATTGATCTAGAGGAGTTGGCAAGTCAAAATGTAAAATGTTTTATCTCTGTTGAAGATGAAAAACAGATTTGGCACCAAAGACTTGGGCATGCCAGCTTGAGGTTAATCTCAAAGTTAGCAAAATACAACCTTGTTAAAGGACTGCCCAAGCTTTCTTACAAATCTGACATTTTATGTGAAAGCTGTCTGAAGGGGAAACAAACAAGACACTCTTTTAAGAGTAAGGATGTTGTTTCCACTAACAGACCTTTAGAACTGTTACATATTGACTTGTTTGGTCCTATTAGAACATAAAGCATTAGTGGTAAAAAATATGGTTTGGTCATTGTTGATGACTATTCTAGATTTACATGGGTATTATTCCTAAGAAGCAAGGATGAGACTTTCAAGAGTTTCACAATATTCTGCAAGAAGGTACAAAATGAAAAAGGATTCTGTATATCTGTTATCAGAAGTGATTATGGTGGAGAGTTTGAGAATGGAAACTTTCAACTGTTCTGTGATGAGAATGGGATCTCACACAATTTCTCTGTGGCAAGAACACCTCAGCAAAATGGGGTTGTTGAGAGAAAGAACAGAAGTTTTCAAGAAATGGGGAGAACCATGCTCAACTCATGCAATCTACCAAGATCTCTCTGGGCAGAAGCTATTAACACAACTTGCTACCTTCAAAACAGAATATTGGTAAGACCAATTCTGAAAAAGACTCCTTATGAATTGTGGAAAGGAAGAAAACCCAACATATCATATTTCCATCCCTTTGGATGTGAGTGTTTTATACTCAACACCAAGGATGATCTTGGAAAATTTGATGCAAGATTTGACAAAGGATTTTTCATAGGATATTCTGAAACATCTAAAGCCTATAGAGTGTATAACTCTAGAACTTTAATTGTAGAGGAATCAATTCATGTTAAATTCAATGACAATAAAGAGACTGATAGGGAACTATCAGATCTAGAAGATGATTTTGCAGGAATGGAGCTGAATACTCATGTCAGCAAAAAGGATGAACAGGTGTCTGAAGCACCATCTGTCACTGAGCCTCTTCAGACAAATGTTGAGTCTCGGACTGATCTTGTATCACCTCAGAAACCTGACTGGAGATAAAAATCACATCATCCAAAAGAGCAAATCGTTGGCAGCACTTCAGAAGGAGTTAAGACAAGATCAAAATTCAAGAATCTAAATTCTCTTGTTCTCCTGTCTGAAATTGAGCCAAAGAACATTGATGAAGCTCTACATGATGAAGGGTGGATCCTAGCCATGCAAGAGGAGCTAAATCAATTTGCTAGGAGTGATGTCTGGACACTTGTTCCTAAACCCCATGGGAAAACAATTATTGGAACCAAATGGGTGTTCAGAAACAAGCTGTCTGAAGAAGGGAAAGTGGTCAGAAACAAAGCACGATTGGTGGCTCAAGGGTACAATCAACAAGAAGGTATTGACTGAGGTAAATCACAGAGTCACAAGAAGGGGGGGTTGAATTGTGACCCTTGAAAACTTTTGATCCAACTTGCAAGTACTTTGAACAACTTACTAATCTCTCCTCAAGGAATGCCTTGGCTATCAGAAGTTCCTTCTAGAAGATAGTGGTTAGTGTATAATTCCAACTAAGTAGATTAAAACTATCTTCTTAAAGGCAAGCAAAATCATAGGGACTGATATCATCAAAATTTACTCTTCCAAATAATGTATTTAATGTAGTTACAACTCAGAATAAGGTTCAGAAGAATAATATAATGTTTATGCAATTATGCAGAAGCAAAACAATGATTCTGTCACTTTAAACCAATCTTCTGAAGGGTCAAATGATTTTGTATTTTAATAAAACTTTCCAGAATAGTTATTTAACCAATAACTAATAAGATTATGTGAGAAAAACTGTTCAGAAGAATAGTTTAAAGTTTCTGCAGTTGTGCAGAAGCAATACATTGAATCTGTCACTTTAAACCTATCTTCTAAAGGGTCAAATGAACTTGAAACTTTATGAAACTTTCCAGATCTGATATTTAAGTAGTAATCAATTAGAATATCAAGTTAGATTGAATTAAAAACATGTTTATAAAGATCTGGTAGTTTGGACCTCAAGTTCAATGTTGAACAATGGATAGATTTGAAGAAATGTGCTTCTGAAGCACCAAACAGTTTAATAATTTAATGAAACTTTCCTGATCAGTATTTTAACTAATATGAATGTGATTTATGTGAAAATATTAGTTCAAAAATAGGTATATCAAAATTTAGTAGTTTGAACCTCAAGTTCCAATGTTGAACAATGAACATCTTTCAAGAAATGTGCTTCTGGAGCACCAAACAGTTACATAATGTAATGAAACTTTCCAGATCAGTATTTTAACTGATATGGATGTGTTTTATGCGAAAATATCAGTTTAAAAACAAGTTTATCAAAATATGGTTTATAGCTTGCTAAATATTCAAAATATGAACAATAACTAGCAATGCAATAGATGTATGTGCAGAAAATTAAAGAGAGAAAGGGTAAGAGACATTGCACAAATGATTTTTATACTGGTTCACTTCTTAACCTTGAGGCTACATCCAGTCCCTACTCCCTGTAGGATTTTCCACTATATCAACCTTGATACAATGACTTCTTGGGTGCTCCTTACCACTAGTATTCTTTTTCCACAGCCTCTTCAAGCTTTCTACAGAATCACCAAACTCACATAAATAGACCATGACTTACTGCAGGACTTTCTGCAGAAGCACAGGTCCAGAAATCTGCAGAACTTCCTTCTGCAGACTCCAAACACTCACAGGCTCACACCAGAGCCTTTACAACCTCTCCAAATACCTCACCTAATGTTCCACAAAAGATTTTACAACAAACCAATCTCTCTGACCTTACAGAAGCACAGAAACAGCAAGGTAAAGTACAAACAACTCACTATTTTACAATCAGAGCAGCAACAGAATTTCCTAGTGAGCAAAACTCCCCCTCAACAGCTTGTATAAGCAGATTAGAAAGAATTTGAGGAGAGAGAAAAGGTTCCAGAAGCTGGCAGTGAAAGAGCAGAGATTATTTTATGCTTCTGGAGTGAGAGGTGTGTCTCATTGTGAAGAGAGCACCTCCTTTTATAGGTGAGGAGCCTTGTAGCCGTTGGAATGCAGTCAAAATGATCCAGTTGTGATGCTTTGACAAGTCCCTTTCAGGTACAACTGCAAAAGCTGACAGGTACAGCTGGTTGTTGACTGGTCTTCATGCTTATGCAGAACTTGCTTCTGCAGACAGCAAAATTGGCTCATTTCTTCACCAATGCTTCTATGAATGTGCTGAGGATGATTTCTGGATTATTTCAAGTGTATTTCAACTTGTGTTACTCAGCTAAATCAGCAGGAGATTCATTTTAGACTTTCTGGTTTAATTTGCTGCTTCTGTAGAGTCTATACTTGCACATTCCTTCTACATAATTGCTTCTGATCAACTGCAGATGATTCTTATGCTTCTGTGACATGTTTCATGTTCTGCAGTTGATATATCTTAAGAATGAAATTTTGTTTTTTCTTTCTACTTAGAATTTCCTCCTAAAATGAATCTTCCTTCTAAAACAATTTCATTTGGAGTTCTTGAGATGCTTCTTCTTGCTTCTGGAAGTGTGCAGAAATTTTGTTTCTTCTGCAGAAGCAAACTGCATCTTCTGGAAATGTGCAGAAATTCTGTTTCTTCTTCAAATATGCTTGTAAAGCTTCCAATCTTTTGTCCTTGCGTTATTTGCATTGTGAGAGAAGTAATTATGCTTATGGAAGCTCCTTTTAGTGTTCTTCAACTTGAAATATTCAAGGATAATATCTTGAGGAGTGTGGGAACTTGTTCAATGCTTCTAGAGATACTTTGATCTTGTTTGCAACGTCAAATAAGTATTTGATGCTTCTGCAGAAACTGTCTTTCTAGTGGCATTGATCTTCTCCAATTGCTTTGTTTGCATCAACAACACTTGGAATGACTATGCTTGAATTGCTTAAGTGATCTTTCACATTCAGAAGGTGTCAGGTTTCATGAAAAGCTCCTTCTCATACTTCTAGTGGTCTTGAATGATCCTTTCAAAGCTTCAACTTTGCTTCTGAAGCTTGATACAACTCATTTTAATATTCCTGGGATCTTAGATGAACTGTTTTGACCTTCTTGAAGCTAAGAAGCTATTTCTTGAACTTGTTTCATCACTTTTGACATGAAAGCTCTATGTAACGTGCTTCTGGACACATGATCTGATGTTAAATGATGTTTTTGATCTTTACACCTTCCTTCTGTAACTTTTCCTGTATTCTTTCAAGCATTCTCAAGTGAAAGCATTAGTACCAAAGTATTCAGAACACTTAGAATATTGTTGTGAAAGTTTGTTGTCATTAAAACCTTTGCTCAAAGGGTCTTGGACCTTACAATCTCCCCCTTTTTGATGATGACAAACTTTCATGAACAAATTCTAAGTTTTCTGAATGAGGGAAATAATAATAAAGTGATTTAACAATAAAGAATTAAATCTCCCCCTGAATTTATGCCATTTATAACAAAAATGAGATTTAACAACGAAGAATTATTTCTCCCCCTGAATTTGTGCCATTCAGATAGAAATTTGTTATGACTGAATCTTTATATTCTTCTCCCCCTTTTGTCATCCATCAAAATGGGCATGAAAATGATAGGAGGGAATGAGTTCTCATCATTGTCTATCCTAGGCTACTTAGAATGTGAGGGATGATCTAAATAAGATCAAATGGCAGCTATCTATATGTCTTAAGATGGTTGGAAGTAAGCTAAAGGCATTAGTAGAACATGAGAAGCACTTGCTAGTAACACAAATGTGTTAAACCAGAATTGATACTACACAATTCTTACTTCCTTCTTTTGCATATTACACAATCTTAAGCTAAATTTTCTCATTAGTAAGATGTTGAGGATAAGATCCCTTTGTCCAAACTAAGTTGAATCATCAAGAATAGGGGCTTGGACCTTATCATAAGATAATGGGATATAAGAATAGAAGAGGTATGGAATTGGTTTACCATATTAGTTCCAAAGTTTGCCTATGGAGGCTCTATCTTTTTCAATGTAACCTCTTTCTTTTTCTTCTTTCACTTTATCACCCCATGAGAAGCACTTGCTACAGATTCTTCCATGTAAAGAAGAAATGATTTTATTCCTTTTCTACATCATCAAGAGGATATTTTGTGAAACCTAAAAGGCTTGGTAACAAACATGCCATATGGAAGACATGTACATATTCATGAATATATCCATGGGTGAGTAACATTGAGTATCCCTTGATATCCTTCATAAGATATTGATCATTACTCCTAAACTTAGAAGTTTCAGCAAAAATGCTTTCACTAATCTTGGATACATAGGCTACTATATTTTAAAGAATTTGATCCATCCTAGTCTTTCTAAGAAGACATATACACCCCAATCTTCTCTTATGAGTGGTTCTAGTGGAAGAGATTCTGTTACCGGAACAGTTGTAGCAAGGACAACTCTAATTGGTAAACTTTGATGAACATAAGTAGCTACAAATTTTATGCCATTCCTTCCTATAGTTTTGATCCTTGTGAAAATAATAGGAATGATATAAGGAATTGGTAAAAACAAGTAATGTTGTGAAAGAGAATTGAATATATGAAGGAAACAACCTATCTTTCACTTTGGGTTATAGCTACTATTTAGTGAGTAAAAATGAAGGCAACAACTCCATCTTAGGCATTGAGGAATGTGAGAATATCAAACACCAATAGAAAGAATTTCATCTCTCTTTACTCTTTCTTCAAAAGCATGATTTTTGCTTCTTAGATGGGAAATTCATCTTCTAAGTGTTCTAAAATAGGTGAAGAAGGCTCATGTTGAACTTAGAACACATAATATATCAATCAATTATGCATTTGACCTTTAATGAAGCTTTATCTTTCTTCTAGAAGATGTTTAGAAAAGATATCAGCAAGTTAAGACTGTCTCAACATATTTCAGTTCAATGTCATGCTTATGACCATGATCTCTAATAAAATAATACTTGCTGACAATATGTTTTGATCTAAAGTGATGTATGAGATTGATAAATAGGTTCATAGAATTTTCATCATGACATAAGATTGGGATTTCAGTGTACCTCAGAGAGTAATCCTCCATTTAATGCTTAAACCCAACCTTTGTGAATATCTTACTGTTGATGTATATTTTGCTTCTACAATGGATAGGGAAATCGTATTTTGCTTGCTGCACATCCATGATAAGAGAGATTAACCACGAATTTGGCATTCACCATTTGTGCCTTTTCTCTCAACCCCAACTCCAGCAAAATCAACATCATAGAATCCTACAAGATCAAAGCTTGTTCCTTTCTTGTACCAAAGGCCAAGATTAGTAGCTCAAACAAGGAATCTAAATATTCATTTTATAGATATGTCATGAAATTCTTTTAGGAGAAGATAGAAACCTTGCACATAATTCAATTGAAAATGCAATAGCTTGCCTACTTGTTTTTTAAGAATAATAAGGAAGCAATCATACCTTTGTATTCCTTTTTAGAAACAAACTCACCACATTTGTCTTTATCAAGAAAGGTGGATGGATGCATTAGAGTTGTCATTGGCTTGGCTCCATCCGTTTTGAATCTTATAAGAAGATCCTTTGTAGACTTTTCTTAAAAAGTGAAGATTTCATCAATTTTCCTTCTTCATCCATCTTGTTTCTGAATATTCATTTTGTCCCAATAATGGAATGATCTTCTGGAGAAGGAACAAGTGTCCATACTTTATTTTTCTCAAATTCTTCCAGCTCTTCTTTCATTGCTTCTACTCATGAATCATCTTCCAGAGCTTCATTCACATTCTTGGGTTCAATTTAAGATAAGAAGGCTGCACTATTTTCATTTCCTCTTAGTTGGGATTTGGTTTTTACTCCTTTTGTAGTATTCCCAAGGATTTGTTCATGGGGATGAGCTGTAATTAGTTTCCAGCTCTTTGGAAGATCCTCTCATTGTGTATAGACATCTTCTGCAGAATCTTCTGTAAATTTTTCTGTCCTGCTGTATCTTCTGGAGAATTTTTATTCTCAGAAGGTATCTTCTGGAGCTTATCAGATTCATCATCTGTTTTACTATTGTATTTTCCTTGAGAAGAAATGTTAGAATCATTGAAAATAACATGCATACTTTCTTCTATGGTTTGATTAATATGGTATACCCTATAGGCTTTTGAAGTGGTAGGATATGCAAGATAGCCTTATTTAAATCAAACTTACCATTCACATCCAAATGTATACAAGAATAAAATGTTTAGTTTTTTTCATTTCCACAATTTATAAATGCTTTTAATAGTGGCTATATTCAAAGTATAGCATGAGATGCTTACAACTTTAGCCCAAAAAGATTTTGAACACTAGAGTCATTTAAAATGGTTCTAGTCATTTCTTTAAAATCCAATCTCTAAAGAACTTTTGAACAAAGAGATGATCACAATAAAAAGAATCATACAATCATTCTAAGGCCACAAAAATCATCTCATTTGGATTTGTACATCCAAAGATATTCTAATTCCAAGTTAGTGCATTAGATCAGAAAAGTATCATTGACTTGTATACTTCAAAATGCATCTGTGAATCATTTTCAATTCACACAAAAATGAGATTTTACCATAATATACTAGATATCTCAATCTTTCTAACAAGACAAAGATCATGCAATTTGGATTTTCCTATCCCAAGAGACTATGTTCAGAAAGGTGTTTTTGATATTCAGTTCATTGACACAGAGCATCAATGGGCAGATATATTCACAAAACCCTGGCTGAAGATAGATTTAAGTTCATACGCAATAATTTGAACATACATGCATTTTCTAAAAATTGATTGTGTATGATATCATGCTGTCTGAAATTCTATGCTGCATGTCTGAAACAAGTGACATGTCTGAAATTTTATGTTGTCTGAATTTTTTGTGTGTCTGAAATTTCTCACTTTTCTGAAGTAATTGGCTGACGTGGCTATATGAGACGGTTGAATTCCATTTATTTTGTCTCTTCCACTTCGCACGTTACCCGAAGTCTGCGCAGCCAGTACAGGGCATCATTGCATCATGGGTCTATAAATGCAGGAGTAGGTGTGTCGAGGAAGCCTTACACTCTCTTTCCTCAACATACTGCTTAATCTTTTTCTCTGCTCAAGCAACCGTTTTCTCTCAAAGTTTTCTCTCAAAGTTTTCTCTGCAACTTATCAATGGCACCAAAGAAGGCTTCTAGTTCCGGTGGAAATGTGGTTAGATCAAAGGGAGTGAACCTTGAAGAGCTTCGCGACCTTGGCATGGATTTGGTTGAAGAGTTTGATGCTGCTGGATGGACTTCTTTCTTTGACCACATCAACTGTCAATGGCATGAACAGAGTGTGGTGGATTTCTGGGCCTCTGCTCGAGGAATACCCAACTCTAAAGGGGTATATGAAAGCATCAAGGCTACTGTTCTAGGGATTCCAGTGTTTGTTGATGAAGGAATCCTCTCCACCATCACTAGTGTAAAGGCTGAAGGTGCAACCTTCACTCCTGGGTGGGAGTTGAAAAATGGTGGGCAAATGCTGTATACAAAGATGATGTATGGTACGGAAGAACCTAAGTCCCTTGATTCTAAGCATTTGCTGGAAAAGGTCAGAGTTCTACATTCCATCTTAGGGTGTTCAATAATCCCTAAGAGTGGAAGCAGAAACCACGTGTCTGAGTTGGAGAGATTCTGTATGATTCACTTGCTGCAGAAAAAAAAGGTTAATCTTCCAAGCATCATCATGTTTCACATGCAGAAGAAGATTAGAGACTCTGCTGGAAATCTTCCTCACAATACTCTCATTATGAAGGTACTCATGCACTTTAAGGTACCTATTGAAAGACTTTGTGATCATAAATCTCCTATTTTCTTTGGTGAGGAAAACCTGAAGAGCATGAAGATCAAGATCATTCCAAGGCCTCCATCTCCTACTCTGAAGGAGAGTGTTCTTTCGGAGAAGGCCTCAAGAAGAGGAAGCACCATTGAAATTCTTGAGCAAGAGCTTCAGGGAGACATTAGAAAAGGAGAGTTCAAGCCCTCTAAGTCATCCCCTCAACTGAAACTGAAGAAGCTCCCTGTTAGGAGTTCAGCAAAGGTATCTTTAGAAGCTACAAATTTGCATGTTCAGACATCTGAACCTGTTCAGAAGGCTTTGCAAAAGCCAACTGAAATTGTGGGTCAGGGTTCTGAAAATGTGAACACTCCTACTCCTAAGCCTACTTCTGAAACAGAAGGACAGGCTCATGAGGAAGAGGTAGCTGTGATTGCTGATCCTGAAGGTGTGGCAGCAACACCTCTGGCTGCATTCCCCTCTGATCCTGAGCTGATTCAAGTAGCAGCACTTGCTACTGCTTTGGAGAATGAAGAGATGGAAAAGAAGGCTGAGCAGGAAAAGACTGACTATGCCATTGCTGTAGCCTCTCAGCTAGCCTTGGTTGAAGATGAAAGGCTGGCTTCCATTGCTCAAGGAACCAAGAAGAGGAAGAGATCAAGCGCACAGAGAAGGAGGAGAACAAAAAGCAAGGTATTTCAGACAGCTGTTGAACCTACTGCTAGAGTTACACGAAGCATTGCTAGCCAACTTGAGGCAATGGATGAGGCTAGCAAGTATCAGAATTTTGTCAAGGCAAATCTATTTTTCAAGAAAAGAAGAGAGGAGAAGGAAGCTGAAAGGGAGAAGGAGAAGGAATCTGAACCAGCTAAACCTCCTCAGAAAAGGATAAGGGTGAGATTTGATAATGTGACTTCATCACCACCCTCATCCCCTGAGAAGATATCTGAGAAGAAAGAAGTAGAAGAGAAAGAAGAAGCAACATCACCACCATCATCACCATCATCACTTTCATCATCTTCAGAATCCACACAGTCTGAAGATTCCATAGTTGAGCTTCAGCAAGGAGAAAGCTCTAAAGTCTGGAAGGGAGGAATGTTGCCTGAGCACATAAGGCTCGGACCTAAGCGTAGGGACTTCTTCACAGAACCTACCTTTGATCCTTATGCCTTTCCTTACACTCAGCACCAATTTGATGAAGAGGCTGAAGTTCCACACAAAAGGTATGAGGGACCTTTCTTTGAGAGGGAAAGAGTTCCCAAGTTCCCCAACCTTTATGAAGAGCTCCAGTATTTCAGAAACTCTCCCCCCATCTATCTTCATCATGGGCTTCTCAAGCACACCTCAGATGCAGAAAGGGCAAAGTATCAAGGAATTTCAGACCAGATGTACTCAGGGCAAATTGGAAAGATCAGAAAGGGTGTAGTGCCACCTGCTCATAAGTGGACTCCACTTGACCCCTTCTCTGATGATTCTCTCAAGATGTCAAATGAAGAATTTTGCTTTGTAAGGCATCTCTGTACAAAAGTTGAACTCTTTCAGAGGGACTACATGAAGTCTGTTGGTATGCGAGGCTATAGGCCACCTAGAACAATCTCTATCAGGCCAACCACCAAGATACTGGTGCAACCTGACAGAATTGTTCCTAGGTATCCTCTGAAAGAAGGTCCTGATGATAAGTTCAAGCAACCAAAGACTTATCCATCCCTCCTGCACAACTTCACACCTTTCACTCTATCAGAATGGAAGAAGCTGCCTGATATGATCAAAAGGCAAGGCGGTGGCTTAGATCATAGTTTCAGAGATAAGGTGTGGTCATCCTACTGGAAGTTCAGAGAGGATGCTAAATCCTCTTTTGGATCTGCTGGACCAGATGCTGACTCCCTCATGGGCTATGGTAGATCAACCAATGTGCAGTATATGTATATCAGAGGCAGATTCCCCATGTCTGAACCTTTCCATGAAGATTGGGAAATGATCAACCCCATTGGCACCTTCTTTTGCCCAGTGTATCATCCACAAGACTATGGTTTGCATCCAGGATTTGAAGTGCTCAGATTTGTTTGTAGGCATATTCAGCTTATCTTTTATGAAGCAGAACCAGATCCTGAAGAAGAAAATAGAAGGCTGAGGCTGAAAATTCAAAAATTAGAGAAAAAGAATGCTGATCTTATTGCTAAACAAGATCAAATTCTTCATGAGCAACAGCAGATCAAGAGTGGGCAAGAAGATATGAAGACTGCTCTTCTCTCTCAGATTGACGAGGCCAAGGATGAGTTAATCTCCTTTATGAAAGAAGCTTTGCTGAAGAAAAGTGGATAGTCTATGATGTCTAGCCATGTCTGATGTTAACTTCTTTCTAAGTGATTAATTTCTGTTTGTCTTGAACTATTTTTTTATTAATATATATTAAGTTTTCCCTCATGAATGCTGTGATTGCTCTGTGAATGCTTTTAACTCCATGTTTTTACTGTGATTATGTTGTTGTTAGCTTCACTTTGTGTTATGCTCTGGCATTCCTTTTGATTGATGACAAAAGGGGGAGTATTTAAACTAACAAAATCTGAAGCAATTACAGGTCTCAAGGGGAGTTATCTTTCTATACTTAAAACTCTTTTCAGATTTATGAATTTTAAACAAATTTGTCATCATTAAAAATGGGGAGAATGTTGAGTCTCAAAAATATCATAAGGAAAATTATGATGTTTCAGATAACTCACTTCCCAAAGTTTTAATGCTTAACAAATTTGGGTTAAAATATTTATCATAGATACATATATGTTTAATGATTTATCTATGATTTCAGCAAGCCACTTTGAACTTATATAAAGACTGTTTGAAGTGCATCAACCTGTCTGAAGAGTTAAAGTCGTCTGAAGGTTCAACCTGTCTGAAGAGTTGAAGCCGTCTGAAGGTTCAACCCGTCTGAAGAGTTGAAGCCGTCTGAAGGTTCAACCCGTCTGAAGTGTTGAAGCCGTCTGAAGTCTTTAATGACGTGGCACCCTTTGCTGAAGTTTGTGAAGACATCTCTGAAGTTCTTCTGAGTCAAGTGTTCTCTGCTGCACGTATCTTTTCAACGTTATTTATGGCAATGAACACAGAGACCTTTCCTGGTATATTTGAATTTCATACACCACTGAGGAAATCTCTACAACGCAGCCTCTGCAGCAACAATAGTAGCAGCTTTATGGTAGCACCAACCTTGTACAGTGTCAGAGAAATCAGAACTCTCAGAAGCATGTCTCACAACGGATTAAATAGCATTTAATGCTATCTGTAAACGGTGGTTTTTCAACGGATTGAAGTTTGGTTATAAATACCTCTTCATGAAGACCATCAACAGTTAGTGATTCTTTATACAAGAAAGTCTAAGAGAATATCACGCTGCAAGTTTTTATTCTTTAAAAACACTCTGATAAAATTATCTTTATACACAATTTGTATATCCTGAGCATACCTCAGTTATATTGTACATTGTCTCTGTTTAAGCTTCAAACCGGTATAGTTTAAAAGCTTAGACTTATTTTCTTTGTAAAATTGTCTTTGAGCCTGGAGAGGCTTGTCTGTAAAAGAATACTTGGTTGTTGAGCCTGGAGAGGCTTGTCTGTAAAAGAATACTTGGTTGTAGAGCCTGAAGAGGCTTGACTGCAAAAGAATACTTGTAATCTTGGTAAAGATTAAGAGAAAATCCAAGTGCTAGTTGGCATTGGGACTGGACGTAGCTCACAGTGGTAGTGAGTGAACCAGGATAAATTTCTTGGCTAAATTTTCTTACCCTTATCTCTTGTCAATTTATTTATTCTAATCAAAGGGTGTTGAAAAACTGTTCTGATATTTTAAAATCAAGAAACCTTTTAAAAGATATTTTCAGAAGTCGTCTTAAGAAACTTCAGACAGCCCCTTAAACCTGTCTGAAACGGTTTTAAAACTCACTGTTTGCGAAAAGCTTCCATAAAATATTAAGAAACACTATTCAACCCCCTTCTAGTGTTTCCTTGTGTTTCTACATTTTAGCCATAACCGGTGAGATGAGAGCCTAAACACTTAAATTGAGAGCTTTTCACCGCTGCTCGTCAACTGTTATTGCTTGAGTTTTTAAATTTTTGCTTGCTTGAAGAGATATGGAAGTGACAAAGGCATATTTTGTGATTCTAATATTTTGCTCAGTGCCAAAAAGCCAACCCTGATTTAATATTTCCATTTATTGATTGCCCATTTGAGCTTGAATATTTCCTTTGATGTACCCTAACCATATTCATTGAATGTAACCTGTCCCTTAACACTTGGGATAGAGAGCAAGGTGCACCACAACAAAATGGGATAAGAGGTTGGTCACAAGAGATTCAAGAGAAGGCACAAGAAATCACAAAAGAAGGATCCTCCCCCACAAACAAAATTTTTTATGTTATTCTTTCTGTCTAAAAAAAAATCTGCACAAAAGTGTGGAATTGAATAAGTTGGGGGGAGAATTTCTTCAAAACAATGAGGCCAAGCTAAAAAAGAGTAACCATTCAAGAATGACCAGGTGAATTGAGAGAAGTCCCAAGCACAATCACAAGATGATCTCTATTCAAAGTGTTCCTTAAATATCCAGAAAAACCATGATTTCTTGATAGCCCAACCTCATTACAACCTAAGAAAGACCTTTTGATCCATATTAACTGCTTGCAGGTTCATATTTTGGAAACGACTATCAGTTCTAGTTGTTCAACAGTGGTGACAAAGATTGAGGGAAACACTTACCCGTGAGAATGAGAGATTTCCTTGGTTTATAACTTACTGCTTTAATTGCTGTTTTTGAGAAAGTTTGATTGATGTTTGTATTTCTATTCTGATTTAGTATTGGTAACATCCCTTGGTCCTGAGTTTTTCTTATATCTGGAAAGTGACTGCTACTTAAGAAGGAGTTGAGAAATAGTTTCTTGAATTTGTTTTTTTATTAAGAATACACTGGGAATAGAATTGATTTTTGATTGCAAGGAGGTCTTTTGCTTGAGGACAAGTAAGAAGTTAAGTTGGGGGGATTTTGATAAGTGAAAATTAGTTGATAAATTAGAGCACTTTTTATTTCACTTATCAAGGATAAAATGATAATTTTGCCCCAATTTAATCCCTTTTTATTAAATATTAGATAAATTGTATTTATTAATCTAAGATTTGAATTTGATGTTATTTTGATAGAAATATTGCTGATTTTTGCAGGATATTGCAAAGATTTGATTTGAAGGATAGATATCATTAAATGAGGGAGATATCTGCAAGATTTGAGATTGATTGAAGATATTTAATGAAAATTTAAAGATGATTTGTAGCCATTAATGAGGAGATCACTGTCAATCAATCAAGGATTCTGTAGACAAGTTTCCCAATTAAATCAAAGATTGCTCAATAAATACAAAGATATCATCAAGAAAAGGGAAATAAGGAAAGACAAATATGCTAAAACCAGTCTCGGGGAGAGATCAAGATTAAAAAGAGAAAGTTGGAGCTGCAGGACACTACCTGCGCTTCACCTGCGCTATAGCGCAGGGTGAAGCGCAGACTCTCTGGAAGTTGCGCTCCATCCTGCGCTGTAGCGCAGCTCACGCCAATTTATTCCCTGTTGCCTTTTTTAGAGGGATTTCTCCCCAAATTTGCTTTGTCTTTCCTAGTCTATAAATAGGAACCTCTTGCACCAATCCCAGTGTGCACGATTATTGTAATCAGTCTATATTTCAGTGATAATGCACCAGAGCTAAGTTTAGAGTAGGAGAGGAGGAGCGCTTCACAAGGATTGAAGATGGTGACAACATCTTCAGTGGTTTGTATGACTACCTTGTGTAGTTAACTCTCCATTGGATGTAATTGATTCTATCCCCAAGTGTATGTAAACTCTATGTTATTATTTCTGTGTTCTCTGTCTATAATATTGGTAATCTTATTCTGTACTTAATTCCTAATTCCTGCGCTTGCGCCTGGAGTTATAGGCTAGTCTCAACTAAGTTAGTTTTGATTAGGACTGAGAGTGGGGGAGCGGATTCTGAAGAAACTCATTATCCGATTGAATAAGAATACTCGGTTAACCACTGACTGAACATGGGTGTTTACTAATGATTGATGGGTAGTGTGAGTACCATAATGAAGGGCATCCGACCATTAAGCTTGGTATTAATAAACCGATAGCAAGGAGTTAGTTGATTGTCAATCCAGGATTCGAACATAAGCGTATCCTGATGAGTGATGGTAGTGACAGTACTTGAGCGAAGGTGCGTCTACAGCATTAGGCCTCGTTTATCAACTAAGTTCCTTTACAAACTGACTAAAAAAGAGCAAAATAAGCCGAGGGTAAGTCTGTCGCCTGGGAGAGCCCGCATGGATTATCTTTGAGTGTGTGAGGCCGTTGGTAACTCGGGGTCTTAGCAATAAAGTTTGTGTAGGATATTATAGAGTAAACCTAAAATAATAGATAGTTTTTACATGCACAAAGGGTGAGATGATATGAAGTCCAAACCTAATCCAAGTAAAGTGTCTCTAACTCTTCCTTTCTAATTCCCATTTATATTTACTTTCTCTTTACAATTTCCGCAACAATAATCTCTAAACTGTTGTTTTCCCTTGATAAATAGATCACAGTCTACATAAATTGACCGTTCCTTGTGGATACGATACTCTTCTTACTATTATACTGCTGGATTTATGGTTCGCTTGCCAGAAACCCATCACATGATCATGAGCATTTATTACCTATAAACCATCATAAATGTGATTAGCCTCTAGATGTTTTGGCTTCGCCGAATGCAACTCCCATTGGGGACATTGACTTTAATCCCACTCAGATGCAGAACTATGAGGAAAGACAAGAAAATGATAAAAACATTTTGCAAGATGAAGAGATCTTGGTTCAGAATGCAGACATTCTACACAACAATGAGATTACAAGAAGTTCCACAAGAATGAGAAGACCACCCCAACACTTAAAAGACTACATCTGTGATTTTTCAAATTCACATAATCAATCTCATTGCTTCAAGAGCAATTCTCTTTATCCCTTGTCCTCTTTTTTGTCATATTCTAAGTGGTCCTCTAATTATTCAAATTTTTGTGCAGCCATATCATCTGTAACCGAACCAAAAACATATCATGAGGCTGTAAAGGAAGAATGTTGGAGAAAGGCCATGATTGAGGAACCGACTACTCTCTCTCAAAATAAAACATGGACCATGGTAGACTTGCCCCCTGGAAAGACTCCTATCAGCTGCAAGTGGGTATATAAGATTAAACACAAGGCAAATGGGAGCATTGAAAGATATAAGGCTCCATTGGTGGCCAAAGGATTCACACAAACTCAGGTAGTTGATTTCTTTGAAACCTTTTCTCCTGTGGCTAAAGTCACCACTATCAGGTTTCTTTTAGCCATTGCTTCATGCAAAGGGTGGTATTTACATCAATTAGATGTAAATAATGCCTTTTTACATGGAGATTTAGATGAAGAAGTCTATATGTCTTTACCTCTTGGTTTACATCCTCCTTATCCTAATATGGTGTGTAAACTGCACAAATCTATTTATGGTCTTAAGCAAGCTATTAGACAATGGAATTCAAAACTCACTAATGCTTTGATTCAAATTGGTTATAGTCAAAGTGTTGCTGATTACTCTTTATTTACAAAGCATAAATCTAATTCCTTCACTGCTCTTTTAATTTATGTTGATGATCTGGTAATGATTTAAGTGAGATACAATTAGTTAAGGATTTCCTTGATACTACCTTCAAAATTAAGGACTTGGGAGATTTGAAGTTTTTCTTAGGTCTTGAGGTTGCTAGATCTTCTTCTGGTCTCCTTATCACTCAAAGAAAATATTGTCTTGAACTTATTTCTGAATGTGGTTTACCTGGCTGCAGACCAGCTTCTACTCCCATTGATTCCTCATCTAAATTGCATACCGATTCTGGTGAACTTCGTGTTGATCCAACAGTGTTCAGAAGGTTGATTGGAAGATTACTATACTTAACTACAACTAGACCTGACATATCATATGCAGTAGGACAAGTCTGTCAGTTTGTAGCTTCTCCAACATCCACTCATTTACAAGCTGACATGAGGATTATGCGCTATCTGAAAGGAACACCTTGGATTATTCTATCCTTCCTCTAATAAGGAGAAGATCACAACCTTCTCAGATTCAGAATGGGATACTTGCCCAAGTACTAGGAGATCTATTACAGGATATTGTGTTTTCATTGGTTCATCTATTGTTTCGTGGCGCTCTAAGAAACAGCAAACAGTGTCTAAATCATCTTTAGAAGCAGGATATAGAGTGTTGGCTTCTCTTAGTTGTGAATTACAATGGATTCAACATCTCTGTAAGGATCTAAGACTTGAAATAGACACCCCTTCTCTATTGTTTGTGACAATCAATCGGCTATATACATAGCAAAGAATCCTACCTTTCATGAGAGAACAAAACACATAGAGGTTGATTGTCATGTTGTGAGAGAAAAATTAATTTCTTGGTTGATTTTTCTATTTCATGTTCCCACTAATTCTCAATTGGCAGATATATTTACTAAGGCCCTTCTTCCTGGAAAGTTCAAGGACAACTGTGTCAAGTTGGGTCTTCTCAACATCTATGCCCCAACTTGTGGGGGTATATTAGGAGAAAAGAAAGGAGTTAGAGATTTAGTTTAGTTAGTTTCTGTTTCTTTTCTGTTTCTTTTAGTTTGGTTTTGTTTCTATTAGTTAGAGTTAGTTTAGTTCCTTCTGGTTTAGTTTCTTTTAGTTTTGCCTATATATATACTTTTCCTTTGGATTCCTTTAGGTCTCAATGAATAAAGTTTGTTTTTCTGTATTCACTGCTTTCTTCCTTCTCTTCCAGAATGCAGTTTCTGGGTTTGATTCAATCTTCTAATAAACTCCTCGTAGTGAGATTGCATCAATAACATTTTATTATTGCTCAAAACTTATTATATATGTGCTTTGCCATACTCACTTCTTTGCAATTTGGAGATTGTTGATTGTTCCTAATTTTATCTTTTTCAGATGGATTTGAGTTTAGGTTGTGTCCATTATTTTTTTCTTTCTTTTTTATATCTCGAATCTAGTTATTTAGGATATTCTGATCTCATTACTAGTGATGTTGAATTTTTCCTTTTTACAAATGACACTATCTCAAGCTCATGCATGAAAAGTGTTGGACTTAAGCTACATTGGAAGATATAAGTGGTCATCATGTCTCTCATATCTTAAGGAGTTTTGGTTTTGTTGTAGGAAGTAGAAATTTTATATTCATTTTACAGTTCCAAACAAATTTCAATAGATGTGCCACTTGTATTGTTTGTTTTTAGCTTTAGGCAATTGATTTGTGTTAGTTAATTAGTTTTATCTTGATTGTAATCATGTAAGTTGAGCTCATGTTTTTGTTTTCATGTTTGGATAGCTTGGAGGAAGCTAAATTACTCAGTCAAGTATTGATTTGCCTCTGGTATAATCGATTACTTTAGTTGGTAATTGACCCCAAGTTGATTCGAAAATGGAAACGACATGATTTCTGGTACAGGAATGAAAATAATCGATTACCTGATAAAGATAATCGATTACCACTGCACCTGATGTAAGATAAAAATAGGTGCTCATTGGTTTAATCGATTACCCAATGTAGTAATCCATTAGCCATGTTCCTGTGATAAGTTCTGTGAAACAAAACGTTCTGGTTTAATCGATTACCCACTAAGCTAATCGATTACCACAGATTCTGCAGAAACACTGGGCGTTTTTCAACTGTTTTCTAACAAACTTTTTAAACTCTAAAACTATATAAGTATGTGAATTTCGAGAATAAAAAGAGAGAGAATAAGAGAAGAAAAGAATGAGCTAAATTGTGAGAGAATAAAAAAAAAACTCTTTCTGAAAAGATTCTTCAAGAAAATTCACCATGTCTAGAAATTATGCAAATATCTGAAGAACTCTCAACTCAAGAAGATTAGACAATTTGGAAAGAAGATTGATATACAATCATGGAGTTTATCTGCACATACAAGGTGTTATCGTTCTAAACTTAGTTTTTCTATAATTTTGTTTTTTGATTTGTATTGTCTCTTGAATGGGGATTCATAGAGAAGTACACTGTGTGATATCTCAAGAACGGGGTGTTCTTTGAGATTGTTTGTGAAATCTTATCACGAGGTATCATAAGTAAGGTTGTTGTTCGAGTGGCGGGGTGTCACAGATGAACATGCTCTTGTGGAGTGCAAGAGTCAAACCTTTTGTTTGCTAGAAAGTCTTTCTTTCAGGATTGAGTGTGCATGATGTTTGTAATCAATTCTATAGTGAAAGTTGATTTAGTGGTGTGCTAGATCAAAACTGGATGTAGGCCCCTTTTGTGGCTGAACCAGTATAAATCTCTGTGTTATCTTCTCTATCCATATACCATCTTGAATTGTAATTCTTAGTTATATGAATATGGTTCTTGATCAATAAAAGAACATAAAGTGAATAGATAAATTGATTGATTTCTGAAACATTGATTTGTTTACTATTTGTAGAATTATTTACCTTGAGGAATCAATCTTGATAATCAATTACCTACTGTTTTCCAAAATTGGTAATCAATTACGCACTGAATTGGTAATCAATTACCTGTTGCAATATCTTTGATCCGCTGCACTTATCTCTTGATTTTAAACTCTGATAAATTGGTATTTGAAAGAATTTTAAAGGCAGTTTTTTGAAAGGGAAAATCGAATTTTGAAAGTTAATAAAACAAAAAGTTTTTAGTGAATCTATTCACCCCCTTCTAGATTCCCTTTGGGACCAACAAAAAGCTCTTGACACTAATGCTTTGTTTGGTGATATTGTAGAAATGGTGAGAAGAGAAATGGGTAGAAGAGAAATGGGAGGAAAAAGAAATAGAGGTGAAATAGAGGAGAAATAAGGGTTGTTTGGTGTGAGTGAAATGAGTGAGAAATAGAAGAGAAATGTGAAAGTAGGTTGTTTGGTGTGAGTGAAATAGGTGAGAAATAGAATAGAAATGTGAATTTTGTTTTGTACTCCAGAACCAAAAAATCGATTTTTGAGGGCCAGAAATTGATTTTTTTCCGGTCAGAATATAAGTTCCCTATTCCTGTGACCAAAATAATCGATTATATATACAAAATAATCGATTATTGTATCACACCACACAAAATAATCGATTATTACATCACACAACTCAATTTCTCTGCATTTCTCGCCTATTTTGCAGAGAAATAAACCTTGGTGTGAGACCCACCATAAAGTGCATTTCTCCTCATTTTCACTGTGCCACCAAACAAAGGAAGTAGGTCTATTTCCCTCCACTTCCACCCATCTCAACCCCATTTCTACTACACCAAACAGGGGCTAAAGATTGATTATATGCCTAGCCTCATGCATCACAAAACAAGAAGAATTGGGTGTGCTCACTATGATAAACATTCTTTTTAATATTTATTATGTAATTATTCATGACTTCACCATAATAATTATACTATGAATATTTAATTTGTGTGGTAATTGACGTCAGGTAAAAGGTAAAAGATCTTTAAATGGATATCTATGATACTTCGTTTTAATGTTTTTGTTATTTTCAAACACTACCCTTCATTCTATTGAAAATATATCCATGTTCTTTATTTATCATGTATGCATAGGTGTGCACATGTGAATTTGTGTGCACGTAGTTATAACTCACGTTTTGCTATCTCCAAAATTAGCTTTGGTTAGTTAATAGTTTATACTACTTGTGTGTCTAAGACAATGGTTAGTTACTAAGCATATTGATCATAGGTGCAAAAGAGAAAACAAATGAACTAGATAACGTGAAGGATCTAGTAGTGGTAAATCCTTATTCCTTTAGCCCTAGTTGTTCATTTGGGTTCTTTAATCACAAACACACACAACTATTATTTATATTAATTAAAGCTGAGTTGCGCAACCTAATTCTGCCATGTCACAACTGCAATTGACACCTATACTAATTTTTGCCACATCATTCTAATTCTGATACTTTAACTTTAGAACCATCAACATAGAAGTGGTACCCCCAAAATTTTTAATCCCTCAACTGAACCCTAACCCCACGGCGTCTCTGTCCCACATTCACTAGGGCATTGACATTGAAGGACCTTCTCATCCTTGCTACATGAATAATGTCTGTCTGCTCGGCTTCCTCCTCCCCGGAAGCTTTGTTCTCTGTGTCGCCGCCGTTCACCGCCTCAAGTGAATGCTTTCCTATAACTTAATGGTTGTCCCGCTAATCGCACAACGGTGGTCTACAAAAGCCCATGTGTCTCCTCTGTCCACTTGGATCTCCACCGCCTCAACAACATGCGACGGCGTGGCGAAACACTTCCAAGGCTGTCGTGCATCGCATCCCTCTTGCTCCAGAAAATCCCCTTCACCAGATGCGGCTAAGAAACCTCCGCTACCCCTTTCGCCAGCGCCGTAAATGGCAGGGCAACCACAACCAGTGCTTCCGCCCTCGCACAGTCAAAAAGGCCTCAACTGCCCCCCATCGCTGGTGCCGAAAACGTTTGAAACCACTGATTCTGCTGTCGCGCTCAGTCACTGGCCGCCATGAACGCCACTTCTTCTAAGCTCTCCACTGCCTCTCTCTCTTTGTGTGTGTCTCTTTCTATTATTTTGCTTCCATATTTTGTTTCAAATATATTATTGTCATGCTGATAATTTATAAATGACAATTTCAATGTGGAAACTTCTGGTATAGTGGTGCGATGATCTGGTTTTTATATTCTGACATGTTATTTTCCATCGCTCAAAAAGTTTCCCCTTCACCCTGGACTTCTAGGTGAGAGCATATATGTACAAGGAAGAAAGACCCTTACAACTCAAAGTCAATGGTAAATACAATTTTCCATGTTTAGTGCATTGAATCTGGTTTGGAATTTTGAGATGTTGATATTTTCCTAAGATGTTAGCATCAGCAAGAGCTTAGTTGTAGGCATTTTTATCTGATTCAATTGGAATATGGAGAAATAAGACCCAAGGAGATAAATTTTGGTTAAATAGAGATCATTCTGATATGATGTTCCGTGTAATATCTAAATACCATGAAAAATTGCAGAACAAACAATGATTTGTTGAGTTCAAAAGGTACTTGAGAGAGTGGCCTCTTCATTGTTTCAGTCCCTTTCATAGAAGTCTTTTAGAAGTCATTGTCATTTGCAGAATTATATGAATCTTTTTCAGGATATCACTCCTAAATCATAAGAATTATGAAACTTATGTTGGAAGTGAATTGAAGGACATGGTTTTCTACTTTTGATTTAAGTATGCCTTTTTTTCTTTTAAAGTTATATTATATCTATAGGTTACTATGTTTCTACGGATTCGGATTCTCTCAATTTAACGTGCCAACTGTAGGTGAATTTGCAATGCTTTGGACCGTAAGATTGATCTATTGGCTAAAAATAATTTGACTCAAATGACAACGGGAACGGCGTCGTTTTGTTAAAAAACTGGGTTTCCTTTACGAGAATTGTGATGTCGATGGTTCGCCCTTCCGTTCACCCAATCGAAGCCCCACCACTGGCACTCACCGAACACAATGCAATGCCGAGGCATAGCTTGAAGGACGTGCAGGGCATGGGTGGTTTTTCATCTTACGCTTCCTTCAATTCTCCTTCGCCGTCGTTTCCCTCTCCGTCACAACGAGATACTAATATAGTTTCAATTAAGTTATTTATTATTAATTTTCTGTTGATGAATAGGAAAGGTTAATGTCATGATTTGTTCTTGAAATACAATTTTTTTAGCTTGCTTTCATCTTTGTGCTGACAGTACCCTGGAAGTTATGGAATTAATTAGAAAAATAGTTATAGAATTAGTTAAATGGTTATGGATGGAAGGAATGGCAGGGGCATAGCTTAAAATAGTAAGAGGGGTAGAAGGGGGAAGAATTAGATTTGTTAATTGGGAAAACAGAGCAATGACTAAGTTGTAAAAGGGGAAACCCTTGGAAGGAGAATTCTCTCCTTTTCTCTGTTTGTGTTTCAATCATCAATAATTGAATTGTTCCTTTTTTTTCTAGCTTGATACGTTCTCTCTGTTCTTAGCCTGATACCCTTTTCTAGCTTGAATTGTTCCTTTTTTTCTATCATGAAATTTCATTACTTATATTGGAAGAAAACCTAGATTCTTATTCTTAGTATGAAATGGCAAATATTTTTTGCTGAGCCTACTGTATGCGTCCATGAAGAGGCAAACTTAAGTTACAGAAAGTTGTTTTGTATCTTCCACACACCTTATGTTTGAGCTATGAGTACTGCCAATCTTATGTGGTTCTTTTCATTTCAGGGATTTGCATATCTTCCAGCAGGAAGGTATATTGTTTCATTGAATTCTGCAATGTTTTCCAAAAGAAATATTATAGGAATAGATTTGGCTGCTGAGTTTTTATCTGTTCAAATTTTCTGAAGGTGAATTTCTTTCTTTAGGAAGGTTATTGTTTTATTGAATTCTGCAGCATCTGTTTTTTTACATGTCATTCAGCTTATCTGACTTGGTCACATTTTTATGCTTGGAATGGTTTTTTGGCTGCTATGAGAGCTGGAATGAAGTAAATGAGCAAAAGAATTTTTGCTCTCTAATTGTTCCATTATGAGTGGTCTAACCTTTCTTTCATTGTTTCTTTCTTTGTGTTTATATCAACATTGCAGGATATCCTCTAGCATCATGAAGAGGCAACTGCTATAAATTACATTTATGCTGTACAAATTGAGTGTAACTAAAGGAAATGAATATAGGTAGGATAGAAGAAATGGTCAAAGCCTAGTTACATCATGCTTTGCAAGACTAATCAAAGCTTGGTTCCAAGAGCTTCCTACTGGAGTGCAACATAGAAGAAGAATTTGTTGAGAATAGCTGAGTAGTGTTATTTACTATACTTGTATTGAGAATGAGAATGAGAAATTGTTTTCACTTGCAATGTACTGGACACCATTTGTAATGAGAATGAGAAATTCTTTTCACTTGCAATGTACATGTCTGTTGTTATCCTTTTAAAGTTTTGTTCTAGTTTCAATCACAAGCAGCTAAACATACAGCTGCCGAAAATGAAAATATACAGCTGTTGAAAAATCAAAATATACTGCTGCTACCTAATGTAAAGTATATAGATGTTGCTGAAAATCAAAATACACAGTTGCAACCTAATGTAAAATATACATATGGTACTGAAAGATAAGATATAGAGCTGCCTAATCTACAATATACAACTGCTAATGAAAAACAAAATACATAGCTGTCTAATCTGAAATACACAACAGCAGAAAATTTCTATAATCAAAGATTGGTAGTGTTCATGCCATCCAATGACAAACCATCTCCATCATCAAGGGGTGCCTACATCACAACAAGACAAAATACCCAACTTTAAAAGAGGAAAAAAAGAAAATGAGAAAACAAAATAACTGTATAAGGGGTTTAGTTACCGTCAAGAATGCTGTGAAACTAAATTGATTCTCAAATGTCTGAGGGGGACCAAGACTTGGAGGTGCAGAAGAATGGATTTCATATTGTTCACTATTTCTTGATTCATAATCCTAAAGTGTTCACAGAATATTGTCAAAATGATTATAAAAAGGACGATGAAATTATTGCTATTGTTATATGCATAAATATATATACCTGAGATGCTTGGCTTTGTGATTGACCTCCAGCTGGAGCTTTTCTTTTCTCCTTTCCTTGCAACTCAACCCAACTTTTTAATCGTGTTTGCTTGTGCCTCTTTGTGGTAGGTCGTTGCTTGAACCCCTTAGGTTGTCTACCATCCCTAACCACCAATGTAGAGGCATCACCATCATGTTTGTCACTGCTTTGTGCTCGTAAGCGAAGCTCCTTTATTTGCTTACACACAACATCTATACTTTTATCTACTAGTTGACACTCTTCTTCACATGTAGATACATCAGATGCTACCCTAATCAATTTAGATGCTAGTTGTCGATACCGCCGTGTGGTAGAGAGTCTAGGATCCTCTTCAACCTTTTTTCCCCTAACATCATGTACAATGCCACTGCGACCTTCTCTTGTCCACCTCTTGAGAATGTATTTTTCAGGAACAACCTTTACATCATTTGATTCAAACACTTTCAATGAATGGGAGCAAAGTATGCCAATTGTCTCAAATTTTCTACAACTGCAAGATATAGAAACTGATGCAGGATCAAATAATACTTTCCAACATCCATCATGGTTCATCCTTGTGATGATATATTCAAACAAAGGGGAAGATTCATTTCTTTTTGATATGCAAGAGGCTAAGAATAATGCAAATTCTTGTTGGAATAAGTCAAACACAGTATGAGTGTAAATTTTTCCCATTTGTAACAATATTGGAGACATCTCATATCGCAACATTACTAGCTTATGGCGGGAGTCATACTCACAAACTAGCTCATTGTATCGCTTCTCCTCAACAACCCTTTCAAAGTGTCTAAAGAATTGTTTTACATCGACATCCGACTTCATACAAGCTTTGAAATCTGAATTTAAGCTTTCACTTAATTGTGTACTTCGCATCCCAAGTGTGAATGCTTGCTTCATATAACACGAGGCCCATTTTACTTTTATGACATAAACTGATTTAATCCAATTGTTTTCTTGAACATTGTAGTTTGTGATCAATTTGGACCAAGCCTCCTCAAACTCAACCTCAGTGTCAAATTCATACATGCATTTCTTGAAATCTCTTAAAAAATGACTTCCACCTTTCATCAAATTGCCGAGGTGCTTAATTCCATTCTGCATCAAGTGCCAAGTACATAAGCCATGGTGTGTCTCGGGCATCACTTCAACAAGTGCCTTGGCCATTGCTTGGTCCTGGTCAGTGAAAATAGTCTTAGGCCTTTTTTGGCCATGTGCCTCCAAGAATGTCTCAAACAACCATTTAAAAGATTCTGTTGTTTCATCATACAACAAAGCTGCACCAAAAATGACTACACCCCTATAATGGTTAAAACCAGAAAACAATGCAAGAGGCCTATTTGCTCGATTAGTACAATATGTAGTGTCCAAAGAGACAACATCACCGAAATACCCATAATCCAACACCATTTTCGCATCAGCCCAAAATACATTAGTTACCTGCTCATCGACATCCATTTGGAATGCGTGGAAAAATGATGGGTTCACCAATAATTGCCGCTGAAAATATTGCATTAGACAACCTGCTTCCCCGTACACCATACTTCTTTGTCTTTTTGCCTTAAGGTAATTCTTTGCGTCCAACCGAGTATATCCAACATTAGCCCTATGCCCCGCATGTGTGCTCATCAACTGAAATGATGACTTTTGTCGCAGTCCAGAGTCTTCAGCCAAATCAATCTCATAGGCTTGCACTTCAGTTATCTTACGATGTGAGGCAAGCATGTGAGTTGTCTCTGGAAGTTGTAATGGATGATCATGTTCTTCTACAAACTCATGTATTACAAATTTTCCATTCTTTGACAAAGACACTCCAACTCTTGCAAAACAATTAGTTCTGGTCTCGGCTCTATGCTTGGTCACTTGTCCATCTCTTTTATCGGGTCTTCGATTCCCTTCCTTGCAACAAACATATCTACAAGAAGTTATAGCACCATCTCCCTTTCGCCTATTAGCGTATTGCCTTCTAACTCCAAAACCAGCTTTCTTACCATATTCACGCCAAAATTCCCATGCCACTTCTTCATTTTCAAACTCCATACCAACTCTTGGCTTCCAATCAATATTTTCAGAAGTCATGGCTTGAAAATAGTCACACAAAGAAACACAAACCTATCAAAATAAATAACAAATTCAATGACTTTATAATGGACGAATACATTGAGTAAATTACAAAATAATGGGCAAACTAAGTAGTCTTAAGTGGAAGAGCTTAACCTTCGTTAGTCAATGAACTCCGTTAGTCGATAAACTCCCACTCGTTTCACATTTGGAGACCTCTTCGATGATGGTCGTTCTTCAATTTCACGGTCATGTCTTATTTCGCATTTGAAGACCTCTTCGATGATGGTCGTTCTTCAATCACACCTCTGTTGCTTTCTTTAGAAGCATATTTGAGCGGGAGCATAACTTGTACAAGTAAACCCACTTTTAAGCAAAATGACACCGTCCCTGCATTGTTACTTAAGTCAAACTATATTCAGCCATCAGATTAATCTTACGGTCCAAAATCTTATAAATTCACCTGCAGTTCCCGCCTTAAATTGAGAGGATCCGCATCCATGTTTCTACATGTTTTCTTTTAAAATTATTTTTATGTGATAGTTGTAAAGAAATATCAAATTACAAGGACTGAGGAAGAGCAGATGTTCAAGTCAGAATTCCAGTAGCCCACCAATGTTAGGCATAAAAATGCGGTCTTCCTGTTGGGTTTATGTACAGACAAAAGTCAAATGATGATAGTGTATGAGCAAGTATGCAATGGTTCTCTTTATCATTACCTATCAAGTAAGGACAATATATAACCTGAATCTTCTTATCTATAGATGATGTTTAAGCACTTTATGCTTGGAACTTCATTAGAAAATTGAATTTGCTATTGACCTGAAGATATAATAAAAGAATTTAAAACATTATGCAAGGGAAAATTTCCAGTCATTGACCTTGAGGAGAAGGATGAAAGTAGCAGCAGGTACCGCCAAGGTCTTTTGAATTTCATTGAAGTTTGTTCCTTCAATGTGAATTTTGGCCTTTGTGCTTATTTGTATCAAGGCTTCCCGATCTTTACTTTTCATTTCCATAGGCAGAATAATTAATATTGTAACTTTCCGCAACCCTTAACAAATTGTATAGTTTAGGTGATTTATGTACATTTCAGAATTATGTAAGAGTTAAATTTATTTACAAAAATTAATAAAACTTTATATTTATCGTTGCTTAGTGGATACAATCATGTGCAGACATATCTCAACTTCACCATTTATCTTCAGGATTGGAGTATGCACTGCAGTTTAATTTTGTTTTCTGCACTCTCAAGAGCATCTCTGATGGACAGGTGAAGAAGTGTCAATCTGCTGGTGCTACCCGTGGGATTCGTGTATGGATCCTCTCCAGCCTCTCCAGCAAAAGTTAGCTACGGAATAACTACGGATTAGCTACGGCTTTTGTTTCCTAGTTATTCTGTGGTTATTCCGTAGCTAAAATTGCTGGAGAGGGCTGCAAGCAATAGCCGGCTAGAGAGGGTCCAAGTCCCGTGGATTCACCTTTCTCTACAATCTCACCATTTTCTATCATTGTACCAATTTCATGCCATATTATGATAGGTAAGGTTGCTGTTTTTTATTTATTATTCTTATGTTCTTGATGCAAATCCTTAATGGCCCTTAAATACATTAAGGTACTTACAGACTTCCACCCTGTAATAAAATTAAATCCTTAATGGAGGCAAGTAACCTCTAATTACAAGTTAATTCACAAGTATATCATTTCTAAGTGACTTGGGCCTTCCTATATAATATAGTACCACGGAACTAGAAACATTTCTATCACGGTGGGGAGAATATGATAAATATGAAAATGGGTCCAAATGTCCAAATTGTATCTTCCATTAAGGTCACATTCAGGTGTGGACCACCAACCACTCAGCCACAGAGTAATTTCCCTCCTCTCCCAATAATGTCACAAGAAATATAATATAAAATTAAATTTAAATTTGTCACTGAGCTAAAATAAATAGTCTGGGTGGATATACAAGCTGGGAGTCAAAATAAAATAGTATGAGACTTGAAGGTTTGGGATGAGACTGATGCAAAAACAAATTCAGCAGAGCTGGTGTTTCTGTTTGAATCTTTAGCATCATTTCCCAAAACTTGACAATGTAAACAATAAAGAAAATCAATTAAGAAATCAGAATTCCAAAAAACTAAAATAAAACTGGAAGGAGACAGACTAGGATAAGCTCAACAACACCACAGATCTTGAAATTTATTTTCAATGAAAATAGAAGGGAAAAATATAATCATGATCTTTTACTATTTCTATACAATTAATGATTTTTTTGTGTGTATCTTTTTGGTTTCTTTTGTTTATAATATGAACTGCTACAATCCTGATGTTGTCATTAAGTTTTAGCCTACTTTTAACATATTTTCCTCGATTATTATACTAGAGTAGGGAATGTGGAGGACGTAGCAGCATATCTAAGTCATTACTTTTTTACATCTCAATCACCAATTTGACTTAATTCCTTTGTTCAGGAGAAATTAACAAGTTCAATATGCTTGGGTTGCTGGTTAATGTTGTTGCCCCCTACTGGAACTTGCAGTTTTAAATTATGAAGGTGGAAGTTTGCATTTTAAAAATGAAAGGTTCAGAAACTAAAGGAACTATAACTGACACTTTTGGATAACTTGAATTCCATTGTTATTGATAATGGAGCACTACATTCTCTGAAAAAGCTTCAATTAGTGAAGATCCCCCAACTCAAAACAGTACCTACTGGCTTCCAGCACTTAAAGAAGCTTGAAGTTCTCCATATTGTGTTTATGCTTTATTTTTATTTTTATTCTACATAAGTAATTGCAAACTAAGCCTAATGATATAAAATATCTCATAAGAATAAAGAAATAATGAGGTATTTTTCAGGGCCAGCAAGCCCTATTTAGTTGCAATTTTTTCCTTATCAACAATCTCCCCATTGTTAATTAATGAGTTATATTCTCTGCAATTGGGACTTGCAGTTCAATAATTGATGATGATAAAAAAAAATAGCACTTTTGACATTATGTATGCATATACTTTCTACTAGCACATTTTTATTCATCTCAGATTCATGCATTGTCTCATTACACAACAAAAAAATAAATATTAATTGCACCTTACTTCAATTCAATTTTAATGAGTGACATTAAATAAATGTTTCCCTCACTTCGCCAAAACTTTGTATATCCACAATTGCACACAGGTATCAATTTTTTTCCATACACGTATAACTTTGTATATCCACAATTGCACACAGTTTCCCCAATTTTTTATATATCACACAAAAGTGCTAAATAATATTCTATAAAAAAATATTAAATTATATTGAATTAATTATATATTATTTAATTTCTTTACCTATCTATTATATAATATTTTACTCCCTCCGGTCCTTTTTATAAGGCACTTCTTACAAGTTTTTGTGGTCCTTTTTATAAGGCACTTTACAATTTCAAAAAAATATTTATTATCATTTTCCTTATTTGTCCTTAGTAACTTTAATGTCTTTGCAACTATCAAATAGTAGTGGAGTTAGTCAATGAGATATTAAATAAGGGTAAAACTAGAAAGTTAAAGTATTTTTTAAAACTCCAATAAATTAATCAACTTTAACCACTTTCATTGGTATGTATAATTCGGTTAATAGTGCTTTATATAAAGGATCAGAGGGAGTACATTATATATGTATCCAGTACCTTACTTTTAAAATCATTACTATAATCACAATTTTAAAAAATTCCCTAATGAAACACACTTTTGGACTTTAATTTGTGTTCAATCCTTAACTCCATTTTTTTCCACTTCATATCTCTCTAATTCTTCGTAACATCAATTTAATTTTTCTCACATAACTTTATATATATTTTATTTAGCTTTATATATTATTCTATTTATCATGATGTGGTTCTCCAACACTCACAAATAGTTATTATATACACACATACACTTATATACGTTTAACTCTTTACATTTACCATTCTTCAACCAAATAATTTTTTCTATAAAAAAATCTCAAATATAATAGCTTATTTATATTTTAAAAATTTATAACATATAAAATGAAAGACATTTCTAATATAAAGATTATTAAATTCATTCTACATATACATATATAAAAAAAATAAATTCCAGTAACAAACAAACAATCACATTATAAAATACTATACTCAAAATTCAAAGAAATGAATCCATATAACATAACTACAATTTAAATTAAAAAATTCACAAAATAATTTTCACTATATAATTATTTTCAATCAAACCGCGCAAAGCGCGGGTGAAAATCTAGTTGCGTCTTAATTTCAACTTCATTCATCGGTATCATGAACAACTATAGGTCTTTCAAGGGAAACTCCAAGTCAATTAGGATCTTTCAATTTAGTTGGAGATCATCACTGCCCTCCTAATATGTATGCTCCCCAAGCCCAGGCTTTCTACTATAGAGGTTAATCTTGATTCTTTATGTTCCACCAAATCTTTTTATTTCAAAAAAATTCTTATTCTATATTATTCAACAAGTATCTTGTATGGTTGTAAGCTTAGAATTGCTAAAAATTTTATGTTTGGGTTATTGATTTAACTTGAAAGAAAAATAAAATTTTGTATTTTTAGCTGATACAAAAAATTAAAATACAGAGTCTTTCTTGTAGAAGAGATAGGATATGAAAAATATGTACTTATCTAATTATCCACGTCCCTAAAAAATATGATATTCCACTTATCTTATTATCTACATTTTTCCTAGAAAACATTTTATTTGTTGGAAATTCAAGTTCAAGTGGAAGCTTGAAGTTTCACAATGATTAAGAATTGGCTAAACGTAGTTAATATAAGAAATAAAACAAATATACCTATTGAATTAAAGGTTTTGGATTAAAATGTGTCAAGTTCACTCTTGAATTTCCAAGATTATTATCCAGAACTTTGAATTTGAAATCTCTTAACTCTTTCAACAATTTGTGTTTGCCAAAATGAGTGGGATTTTAAAATAAACTATTTGGAGTGAATGGAGTAACTTATTTTGGTTTTTATGCATTTGAATTAGCAACATGCGTAATCATCATAGGAAATTTCTAGGTGGAAATTTGTAGTCAAAATTAAATCTCAATGATCTCTTGATGTTCTGATTTTTTAATTGCAATTTATCATATTTTCTATCATTGGATTGTGTTGAGTTGTTATTTTTCAAGATTTTAGTGAATGGGATTAATATCCTTCATCTGTCAATTCTGAGGCATTTGAAATTGGATCTCCTGTGAGAATTTTGCATCTCTCCATGCATCTTCTGTTTGTAATTCTTAACATAATTTTTTCCTCTTTTATATTAGGGTCTCTACAATGAAAATCCATCCCTTCTTTTCCATTCTGGATATGGATTAAACCCACATATGCCTTATGGACCATATTCCCCAGTTACAACACTTTTGCCTTCTATAAATGGAGACTCACAATTATACTCTCCCCAGAAATTTCCATACATTGGCCCACCTTATTACCATGTTATTGTTACTCCTAGCACACCATATCTTGATTCACAACCTCCAGTTTCACAGCCAGAGCTGAACAACTTGGTTGGTGTTGACCAACAAGTTGATAACATGATTTTTGGACCTGGACAAGGCTACCCTTCAATGGGATCTTTTGGTAGAGGAAGTTTTCTTGGAGCACCTAGTTCCTTCCACTTTCATGGTTCCCAACAACGATTTAATGGTCCAGGATTTGATGGTATCAGGTCAGATTGTTCAAAACCCTCAGAAAGGCATGAGTCTTCTATGCACCTATCACCATCAAGTTCTCCACGGCCAATTGGCACCATTGAGTCATTTCCACAAATTGTTGGAATGGTTTGTCTATTACTTATGCATGATCATATAAAATATTGCAAATTTTAATTAATGGGTTTTGAACTCAAGTAAAATGAAATTGAGCTTATTGACATCTACTCAAGTGTAATAATGCCTTAAGCACCATTGTCATTCACCAAAATCTTGGTTTATTTTGTTGGAAATCAATTTGCATGGTGATGTTTGTATTTATATGAAAGCAAATAAAATTTCAGTGACTTTTAAATTAATTAATTGATGGTTTTTAATTTTATTTAATGTATGGCATCTTAAATCCAATGACTCAAAATAAATAAGATTAATTATTTTATTCCAAATAAATTTCTGCTCGGGTATTAAATGAGGCAAGTTTGCTCATTGTTCATGTATGATAAGTCTACTACCATGATAGTAATGCAAAGAATAACACAAACTTGGATACATAATGTTGATTTATATTATTCTATGCAGACTTCTCATCAACAACAATCATATGGGTTTGGATCTGGTTCAGACTCCCGTGGTAGTAGTTACCCGCCTAACATGGACTCTAACTTTGTAGGCATTGCTATTTCAAATCTTGGTGCAAATGATAAGAGTTGTGTTTCTCTTGAAAATAGAAAACATAATGACACAACAACTTCTCTTTGCAGTTGCAATGTTACTTTGATATCCTTAATGAGCATAATTGCGGTCCTAGGGCCTTAAAGATGAAAAGTCAAATGTTAGCTGAAAATAATTCCATTAATAATAATAACCACACCATATCTACTACCAAGTTTCAAAATGAATTATTCAACCAGCCAGATTTTTTCATAGAATATAAGAACGCCAATTTTTTTATCATCAAATCTTATAGTGAAGATAATGTTCACAAGAGCATCAAATATGGTGTATGGGCTAGTACACCAAATGGAAATAGAAAGCTAGATGCAACATACTACCAAGCAAAGGAGAAGCAAGATCCCTGCCCCTTTGTTTCTATTCTTTTCCGTAATAATCTGATTTATGTATCTTCTAGGCTTAAATATTATACTACAATATTCTTGCTATACTAACTACAAGTGAGCATCTTCTATACTATTACAAAAAATCTTGGTTCAATATCTAGCTTAGATTCTATTCTTATATATTGAAATGCCATGTTTCAGCTTGTACATACTATTCCAAGAGTACATTTTTCAAGCAAGCTCATATTCTTGTGATCTAGTTAATTGTGTGTTAGTTATGTTTAGTTTTTTCATGTTTAACTTGTAGGTCTTTTGTGTGTGTGTGTTTGTTTGTGTGTTTAATGTGGTTACATATTCAATTCCTACACAATTAACTAGAGTTATAGAAAATGAACAAGGTTAGAAAAAGTATCCATTGAAAATTCTTTGTTATGTCTAGCTATAGTGAAACTTTGAGAAAGAGATTTTCTTAGCTAGATGTCTCTTCTATTTTTTTTTTGTTTACTTTTCTAGATAGTTTATAATTATATATATGCATATTGGTATAAAATGAAACTAAAGCATCAACATATTAATACTTATTTGAATTATTTCTCCCTGATTTTCTTATTTTACATGTGGATAAGTTTGTTCTATCTTCTGTGCTAACTTTCTAAAGGAATTAGTAAATCTCCCAACTAGTGCCTGAGTTTATATTTTATTTCATTTTATTGATTTATCCGTAGTTTTATTCGGTAGGTCATTTGATATCTTGAGATTGGTACTTGGTTTAAAATTGGTAGCAATAATGTATAAAATTAGGTTTCTATGTTTTGTTATTTTTTGTTTTTGCGTTGTTAGGGATATGCACCAAGTTAACTTTATGCCCTTAATTTTTAACTTCGTCTTGTATTTGTTTATTAAACACATCCAAGAATTAGTGCCACAATCCATTTTTTTATATATACAGATGATGTAATCCTAGTTATATGGTTAAGAAAATAGATAAATAGGGAAATTAGAGATAAAGAGACAAGTGTTGGGAACACATAAATTTCTTTTGAAGTAGAAATATTCATACAACGCAAGTTTAGTAGAAGGAACAATAATTCTATCACCTTAAATCATATAGTTTCAGTATATGGGTCTATCATAAAAAGTAATCGGGTAAAAGAATGAGATGTAAATCATAGTATTCAAGTGGGGTGGATGAAATAGAACATTACTTCAAGTGTTATTTGTGATAAAAAAGTATAATCCAAGTCGAAGGAAAAGTGAAAAATTTCATTGCACAACTATAACACAAGAAAATTAACTAAATATTGCAAAGATGAAAATTTTATGATGGATGAGTAAACACCATAAACAAGATAAGGTTGGGAATGAGTGCATTAGAGAGGAAGTTGGGGTAGCACCTATTGTAAAAGAAATGGTGGGATTTCACCTATGATGGTTTGAGCATGTGTGGAAAAGACCTATAGAATCCTTAATAAAGAATGTAGTTTCAAATATGGTAATCCACCGGACCATTAAGAAAGACTTCAATTTAAATGGTTTAATTTGTCTTTGAACAATGATTTGCAGTAGTACACTATGACATTTTTAACCTATTTAGCCAACTACACCTAGCGGAAAAGGCTTTATTATGTTTGTTGTCTTGTAAGCTTACTATTGTGTTGCTTTCTCATATGACTGGCATGAAAATGATATATGTTACAATTACATCTAGGTGAATGTTAGTGCATAGTTTTGCAGGGTGGCTGAAATGGTTGGACCTGTCAATTTTGAGAAGAGTGTGGACTATTGGCAACAAAATAAGTGGATTGGTCAGTTTCCTGTGAAGTGGCACATGATTAAGGATGTCCCTAGCAACCAATTTCCTCACATTGTTCTTGAAAATAATGATAACAAGCCAGTGACCAACAATCGAGATACTCAAGACTCAAGAGGTAGGTATATGAGGATCTTTAGTTGTTTATGAATAATTGTTTTTACTATTTGTATTATATTTTTCTAATGAGCTGAGTTGGGCGGAAATAGCTTCATTCATGCTGAAAAATGAGGTGTTTATTGTTTTGGGAAACCTTTCAAACTTTCAGACACTTTATACCTTATATATATATTGTCTTGACCTTTTAGTTTGAAATTATACATATGACATCTTTATTTGGATGATTTCTCAAAGTTTAATTAATGTCCACGTACGTGTTTTCTCCTCTCAAATATTTTGGAGGTGAATGGATCGATGTTGGTTGCCACATCATATCTCATTTTCTCAGTCCCTTCTTTGTCTAAAAGGTTAAGTTATTAAAACACATTTTTATAAAATCAAGGAATGTTTGGATATTATCCATTGGTGGGTATAGTATGAGTTTATCAAATGGTTTCTAAAATCAATTTACTATATGATATTAAGAAATGTTGTGATTTCTAAATTTCAATTTATTATGTACTATTAAGAATGTAGTGACTTTTCCTTTGGAAAACATTACTTTACTTATAACTGTGTTTTTTCTCTCCTTTCTTAAACATTTTAGGTGAAATTGCAGCATGGGATCGAAATGTTGAACATTTTTAAGAACTATAGAGCTGATATGTCCATCCTAAATGATTTTGATTTTTATGAAAGTCGACAAAAAGCTATGCAAGAACGAAAGGCAAGACAACATGCTAACCTTATGGCTGTAAGACTCATTGGAGAAAGTGAGGATAAGAGTTGTGCTAACATCAATGGTGACTTAACCCAGCAGATGCCAAAGAGCTTTACTCAAATGGTTTGCTTAGATGAGAACAATAATAAAGTCATTGTTGATGATAAACACAATTTAGCCTCTGAAAACACAATTGATATCATAGTTAAACTTGAAAATGCTATTCAGTGACTACCTCTTCAACTCAAATCAATTAGGACTATATATTGATTGTACCAAGAGTTTTAAGCACTTTATCCAAAGCATTAAGTAATTAAAAATTGGAATCGTGTTTTGTTAAATCTCTTTCCAAGATGGTAGTGTTATTGATTCCATTCAAGTTGTTAACATTTAATTGGGTTTTTAAATGAAAAGTTTTCAAATAAAGTGTGACTTTCTTTTATATGTTTTCTCGAGTACCTCATAATTGTTTTAGTTTTAGTTTTATCTCCTACGTTACACTTTTGCTTATTTTTTTTATAGAATAGATTTTAATCCATTTTAATAGATTATTTTTGGGTTTGGATAATTTATAGGGTATGTTTTATATTTGTTGACTTAAATGTCTTAGTGAGCGTATTTTAATGAAAGCAACAAAAACGTTGAAAATTGTTATCCTTTGAACTAATGTTATGTGGCTATTTTTCTTCACGTATATATAGAATTACATTTACATGGCATTGATGGTTAGATAAAATTTTATGGTAATGGAATTATGGGATTTATCCTTTTCACATTGAAGGCTTCTTGATGTAACATCTTTGTTTTAAGACTAAAAAAATACCTATTTTGAGACATTTCACTTCAATATTAATATTAAAATAAATTTAGACCCGCGTTTTGCGCCACTGAAAATAATAATGTTATTATATTTTTTTATTTTCTTAATGACATTAATTATGATGAAATGGGCTCCTTCATTTAATATTATTTTTTTGTACGTTTTGCCTTCCCTTCAATCAAAAAAACAAAAAATTATAAATAAAACTTATTAGCATTATTATTTATTAAATATCATCCTTTCAAGAAAATATTCATAACTAACCATCCCACTTTAGATATATAACATCATCTTTTCTGGAAATGAATAAATTAACTTGGTATATAGATAGGAATCAAGCATGCATGAATGTAGGATTACCATAAAGTTAATCAACAATCTTGGAACATCATAAAAAATATTAAAAATAACCACTCACTTTATATATAAGTTCCACCAGAGAGAACATTGGGATGAGTAAAATTAGATAAAAAAGGCATACCTACTTTTCTAGTAAAACAACACTGATCTTAAAAGCAAATTCAGATTGAGCTTCATCAATTAGAAAAATGTCATAACAAACAATTATCAAAACCGTTACAAAAGTGAAATTTAGGAAAAGATACAAAATGGTGGTGTAACCTGTGCTGACCAATGCTTGCAATATATATATATATATATATATATATATATATATATATATATATATATATCGAGCCTTTTGCTTACAGGGTGCAAGACTTTAATTAAGTACCTTAATGTATTAGAGGATTTGTATCAAGAAAAACATAAGAATAATAAAAAAGAAACAACCTACCATATTATATAATAAATATAATATAGTAACCCCTTGCTTTGAAAGAACAGATTCAGTATGAAACATATTAGTTGGTGTTTACATTTCACATCCAAACATAGACCAATAAGATTTTTTCTAGGGGTTGTAACACACTATAACACTTGTCCAAAACCCACTAACAGAAAATCCTAATTATCAATCTTGGTGCTTATCACAATATCGATCCCTTGATTTTCTAATTCATCTCCTTTATCTTTTTAGTTTTTATTATGATTTCAATCGGTCAACATAGAAATATTGTTAATTATTTGCAGAACTTTCACCTTTGATTAAGGGACTTAAAGCCACATGTTAGGACGTCTTACACAACAGTAAAAAGAAATTTTGCTTGTTTGATGTTTGTAGTCTTTGATGGAAAGAAAGGAAGGAACAAATCATAAGAAACTTCTGGGTTTTGAAAGGAGAAATTCCAAGCAATAAAGTTAGTATAAAATACAAATATTGAATTGAATTCCTCGAGATTTCTTATTAGTTAATTTAGATTGTCTGAGTACTTGTCCTATATGAATATCTTACCAGAATCTTTCCAAGTGATAATGGTTGGGAGAGCTAAACCCACTTGATTCGTTACATAGTAGAAGATTGGTATAATGATAGGTAATGGTGACATTGTAAGAGGAGAAAGGTGAATCCATGAACGACACCCACTTCTTCATTTGTCAAAGATGCTTTTGAGAGTGCAGAAAAGAGACAGTGCATGTTCCTATTTAACAAATCACCTAGAAAAACCATGCACTATACCCATTAATATGAATGCCAAAATGGACATAACTTTCGTTACAAAATTGAAACAAAGAGTGAGAAAGAACCAATGTTGGTGTGTCCGAGTGTGAAGGAACCCAATGAGGTCAATCTAAGTTTGATGCTACTTGTAGGGCTTTCAGTGCCATTAGGAGAATTATGGGCATTGGATTTTTGGCAGAGATGTAGTTTCAACACTTGAGCATCTCCCTACACATGGTCGTATACATTGGGGTCTTGAGGCATTGACTGCATCGTAGATCCATGTTCCATGGGAATAATCACTGGAAAAGCGATACTCAATTTGGAAGGTGTGAAATGGGTGGAAGTTGAAGGAATGCTAGTGATGCTTCTAAGATATAAGAAGCGGATGAAGAAAATGATTCCTTAAATGTTGTAGCGGTTGTTGAGACTTGGGATACGTTTTGGAAGCGGAAAAGGTTTTAGTTTTAGAAATGAGAAATGCCTTAGGGCTCAATAATTTCATATAAAGGACTCCAAAGTTGGTGAATTAAAAGGCAAGGAACGATTTTGAAGACAAAATATATATTGAGCTGACACACAAAAATTGGAATAGGTGACAATAATAAAGCTGAAATGGCACCATCTAAATGCGCGGCTGTGCTTTAATATATTATAATAGATACATGTCATTTTAAATATCGGTAAAAGTCCCAAAATAAAGAATTACTTCAAATTAATAAAATGAGACAGAACATAACAAAACAAAAGTGGAAACTAAGCCATGTAACACCTGGCCTTACAACTTTATCTATCATCCAAACATCATATCCATAAACTAAGGACTAGTCTCATTACTAATATAAATGAAATTACACAGGAAAACACTAAAAGGGGGGGTTGAATAGTGTTTCAGCGGAAACCTTAACACTTTAGAAAATTTAGTTAGAATATTTCTGGAAAATCTTCAGATGACGAGTTACAATCTGAAGTTTTTAATATATCTTCTAAACTTATGTTCAGATATAAATTTAGTTCGCAACAGTAACTTTAATAAACAATAAGGTTTTCTGATTAAAATACTTTTCACACCCCTTTTTGGTTAGATGAAAAACAAATTCACAAAGTTTAAGGGAAGAAGAGAACACAACCGAATTTATCCTGGTTCACCCACTTCACCGTGAGCTACGTCCAGTCCCAAAGGCAAACCACCAATGGCATTTCACTATTCTTGCAAGAATAACGAGTATTCTTTTTTACACCAAGCCTCTCCAGGCTCTCACACAAGTATTCTTTCTTACACCAAGCCTCTCCAGGCTCTCACACAAGTATTTTTTCTTACACCAAGCCTCTCCAGGCTCTCACACATGTATTCTTTCTTCCACCAAGCCTCTTCAGGCTCTCAGACACTTAACCAAGTGTATAAACCCAAGTATTCTTTAGACAGAAAGCCTCTCCAGGCTTATAACCCAATCTGCTTAATCTAAACAAAGAGTGTTCTATAATACTATCTCAGAGGATAGCTAGAACTCAAGTACAAACTGAGATTAACTCAGGATATGAAATAAGATTGTACAAGTATTTATCAGAGTGTTATTCATAGCGTTTTTGCAGCGTAAGGGCTCAAAGAATATTTCTCTTGATTGTTCCTCTTCAAAGTCACGAGCCTTTAAATAGCCTTTGTTGCTCTTTTTCCCATTATCAAATAGCATTAAATGCGTTAAGACGTTGGACTTCTTTTCCAGTATTCCTGGGATGCTTTTTAGGTACAGGTTCTGCGCACACAATGCTTTTAAGTTGCAGGTGCAGCATGCATTGCAGACTTTCCTCATTTGTGCAATACTCTTGAACGAGGTAGAAAATCATTCCTGTCTTTTATGCTGAAATAGGTTAGACCAAGAAGATGAACGTTCTGTATTGACAGCGACATCTTCATGAGGTCTTCATTTGAATCTGATATCTTCAGCCTTTAGATGCAACTGATATATTTGCCTTTATGAATTTCAGACGATGAAGCTCTTCGGATGATGTTTAACTTTTAAGTCGTTCTGAAGCTTTTTCTCATGATCCTTCTTAGCATTGTTGATCTGAAAAATAAGCGTAATGCTTGTGAGAGAATATAATTTTATAATTATTATGTTTTATATTTGTAATCCATTAAAACTTAAAGAGCATGAGACTCAAGATAATTTTCACAATTCTGATTTTATCTTCTGAGACTCAACAATAAACACAATAGTAAAAGAAAACTAACATTTACGGCAAACTTGGTCAACACTAGGTCCTCCAAGCTCTAGCAAAACTCTAGGACAACTCCTACAAATCTATGTAAACCACATAATGAGATTAGGCCAATGAGTATAATCAAAACATGTTATGTGTGGAAGACACACAAATGAGATGCACATATAATATATGTAGAACACATGGAAAATACTAGCGGGGAGGTTGAATAGTGTTTTACAAACTTAGTAATTTTTCAGAAACCTTTTGCAATAGTAAGTTTGCTTAAATTTCAAACAGGATTTTGAAAGTTGTCTAAAGTTGATTCTCTTATCTGGAAAGTTTAGACAAGAGAGTTTTCTGAAATTTCTAGATTTTAAATGGATTTAGAAAAACTATTGTAAACTTAACTTTTCAGTTCCCTTTCTGTTAACATGAAAATAATATGAAATTTAAAAGTTCAGGGAATGAGAAACTTGGCCGAGAGATTTATCCTGGTTCACTCATCACCACTGTGAGCTACGTCCAGTCCTAGTTCCAATTAGCTACTATATTTTTCCACTAATCTCAAGAGATTACAAGTATTGTTTTCCAGACAAGGTTCTTTAGGCTTAAATGCAAATATTTTTTGCACACCCAGCCTCTTCAGGCTCTACACAAGTATTTTTTTGCACACGTAGCCTTTTCATGCTCTAAACAACAGAATGTTTACAAAAAGAGATGAACTTGAACTTTAGCAAAGTCCTTGTTCAAAGGATTGTACAAGAAACTGTGTAAAACACAGAGTATGAAAATTTGAGTACAATGAAATTAACAGAGAATGATTTCTAGAAAGAAATCTGCAGCATTTTGCTTCTTTTTGCGCGTAGTTTCTCTTAGGTTCGTATCTCTTCTCTTCTCTTCTTGAAGATCTTCAATTATTTATAGGCATGGCTAAAACTGATTTTGAATTTATCCGTTGGAGGGAATGATTGTGAAATCATTCGAACCCGTTAGGAATAAATTTGACAAAAGTACCTTGTGGCATCTTTTTGAACTTCTTCAGACTGTCTAAATCATGTAACCGGAATATCCTTCTGAAGATTCAAAACTTCAGATTCTTGCACTAGGGGTTCCACAATCATAGACTTTAACTTAGATTTTTCAATCTTCTGTTTCTTGGAAGGGGTAGGCTCTTCAGAACTAGTCTTGATCTTCTCAAAATCTTCTCTTCTAGGATCTCCTCTCAGCTCATTCTCAAGAATATTTAGAGAACTCCTTCTAGTTGATTGGGCCTTCATGTTTGCGAAACCATCCTTAATAGATGGCTCTGAAGTAGGAGTCCGTACTTTGATTCCCAAAGACTTGAAATTCTTTGCATCAAAGTACTTAGGTGCTTTCTACAAAGTATTTTGATGAATAGGAACCTTAAAGTGGTAGAAAATATGTTGGATTAGGGTTGTGTGAGGGAGACTGGAGGATGAATCATTGAACCTCTTCACCATGTGAGAAATTATCAGCTTTGGTAGATCAATCTTCTCCTTCTTCATAAAATTGATCATACAAAATCTTTCCATTTCAGAGACATGATCTCTGCTTCTAGTTTTGTGTAAAATCAGACAACCTAAAATAGCATGGATGATTTTGGTTTTTCTCAATATGGCTTGGGACTTTTTATCCTTTGGCTCTTCATCTCTATACAACATTGGGTTGAACTTCTTCACACCACCATTGCTCTTCTCCCACCTAGTGTAGAAGACTTGTCCAGTGAGTTCAACTCCAGTGATAGTAGAGATGATACTATCATCTACGAAGAAATTCGCTCACATCACCTTGTTGGTAATGGAGCGATAAGTAGGATTTTGTTTGCTGAACTCCACTTTGGCGTTCTTCCAGAACTCAATGATGCCTTCATCTAACCATTCACCACATACTTTCTCTCCAGAAAAGGTACCCAACCAGCAGCTTCAAACTCTGGTACAAGGTCAACAGCTTCATCTCTGAAATTGTAAACATTAACGGCCTTGCTCGGAACAATATGTCCTCCTATAGTATTCTTGGAAGCCATTGATGAAAGATTGAAAGTAAAGGTTGGAGTTGCAGAGAAGCGCAGAGAGAAAACTTGTAGAGAAATACAAAAAGCTTCAGCAGAAATGAGAGCAGTGCCCTAAATAGCATTCTCTTTCCTAAATGTATAGGAGCATACATTCTAACAGTTATGCCATGATTGCGCGAAAATAGGGAGCTGTGCAAAGTGTAGAGGTCACTTTTTAAAAATTTGACACTAAACTGTCTCAGATTGCCACGTCATCAAATGAAAGAATTTCAGATAAGTTCTTTCAGAAAGTCAGGCATTTCAGACAGATTATGCACTTCAGACAATCATGCATTTCAGACAAGTTCATTTTTGAGAGAAAGCAAGAATATTAAGATTATTTATTATGAACTTAAATCTATCTTCAGCTAGGGGTTTTGTGAATATATTTGCCTAATGATGCTCTGTATCAATGAACTTTATATCAAAAACATATTTCTGACCATGGTCTCTAACGAAATGATGCTTGATTTCTATATGCTTTGCCCTAGAATGCTGAATGGGATTCTTTGATAAATTAATTGTGAAGGGAATCAAGCATGTGGTCAGGGTGCAACAGAATAAATGGATTCCCTCCCTTGTTATGATCGTTAATGCGAAAACACGAATTAAGGCATAAAAGGCATGGAACATAATAACATACCTTTTGTGGATTGTAAACGAGGCAATAGCAGCCATGTCTCTAGAGGTGTCCACGCCAACAACCGAACTAGGAAACCCTCCTTAACTCTGCTAGTAGTGTTTAGAGAGTAAGAGCGACTAATAGTGTGTCTAGGGGAGTGCATCTCATGCTATATTTATAGAGTAGTGGCTAGGGTTTTACCATCACTCAATTATCCCTGACACATATATGGGCCTGGCCCATTATGTTATAATTCTAATCAAATTAGAATTATTATCTTTTCCTAGCGGCTTGTTGTATGTGTGTGACCCAATATGCTTTTAATATCTGGTTATGATATTTAAAACAAAACCCTTTTATATTTAATATCATAAATAGTGAGCAATATCTAGCAATACATCACTACTACCCAAATATTGAGATTGTCAACAACTTTGACGAATCCTATTTTATGACAATAATTTATATGATCTGTCCCTTTGTCCAAATATCTAATTGAACACAAGGGCATGGAATGTGTCAACCTTGTATAGTTCAATTTATGTTTTTCTTGATCCCCAAGTAGACTATACAGAAAATAAACATCTCATGTTTATCCTCCTGAGCATGGCCATGCATTTTGTAGTCTAACTTTATCAAGAGGCCTACAGATATAACTCCTGATACATAGGAGGGACAAACCCATCTAGGTCACTCACATTCCACCACAATTTATTATATGCCCAAATACCAACTTTATGATCACCTTGTTACAGGAAACGTTTGATGATATTTAAAACATATAATTCCTTATGTAGGAATCGTAGTGATTTTAGGTCAAAGGACTTCATATAATATTTATCAATATAAGAAACGTTCATGACACTTATGTAACAATCCATGCAACGTTCTTAAGGTGGGTCGGTCCAGTACACCATTACTCTTAATATGTACTTATGTGAGCACATGATATCTCATATCCATGATCCGTGAGATGTGATCATCAACGAACTCATATACTAGTCTAAATGCATCTTTTGTGCTAAGAAGATGCTTGACCAAGGACTATTTTAAGAACAGTTCTTCATAAGATCTCACGATCAAGTCATCTACTTGATTTCTTATGAAGTTTGAGATTACTATTCTAAGGACATTAATTACATTCTAAAAGAATTAATAAAATGAATTGCCTTTATAAAATAATATGATACAAGTGATGGATGTTCAAAATAAAATATATAGGTCTCTAGTGCATATACTAACAAATTGCACTTGTATTATCACACATAACAGGTATATTATGCACAAAAATGTTAAAACCCTCAATTTGATATTTTACCCATAAAAGTTGTGAGCAATAGCTTGTTGCTGAGATGTACTTTGCTTCTGCTGTGGATAAGGCAATAGTGTTTTTCCTTTTGCTAGACCAACTTATCATGTTATTTCCAAGGAAATGACATCCACCACTGTTACTTTTTCTTTCAGTTTTGTCTCCAACAAAGTCTGCATCATAGTATCCCACTAACCTAAAATCCTTACTCTTCTTATAGCAAAGACCAAGAATAGAAATACCATTGAGATATCTAAAAATCCTCTTTACTATTTGGTAGTGAGTAATTCTTGGGTTTGATTGAAATTTTGCACATAAGAAGACACTGAACATTATGTCAGGTCTACTTGTTGTAAGATACAGTAAAGAACCAATCATTCCTCTATACAAAGTCTGATCAACAGGTTCTTCTCCATCATCTTTGCTTAGAGAAGCTGAAGGGTGCATTGGAGTTGACATAGGTTTGCAGTCGTCCATATTGAATTTTTTAAGCATTTCCTTTTTTTATTTCTCCTGATGGATCCATATACATTCATATTCTTGCTTAATCTGGAGTCCTAGGAAGAATTTAAGTTCTCCCATCATATTCATTTCAAATTTAGATTGCATTAGCTTAGAGAACTCTTCACATAGAGAAGGATTTGTTGATGCAAAAATAGTATCATCAACATATATCTAGACTATAATAAATGTTAAGTCTCAAAATGTTATTAAAAGGATAATAATGTTTTAAGTCTCATAACCTCAAGTTTTAATGAATAACAAATTTGTTTAACGTTCTTATGAGAAAGAACGGTTTCTGCTAAAGGTAGTGTTTAGTATTTAAGAAGGTATCAGCTGAAGAAATCCTATCCTCTGAAATGATGGAACCTTCCGATGTAAAGAACCTGCGGAGAGATTTCGACCTGCTGAAGGTGGAGAACCTCATAAAGTTGTGAGACGTCGTACTAAAGTTTGTTCGTTTTCAATAAAGTATTCTCTGCTATTCTCTTGGAAGACTCAAGTCAACCATAGCTGTCTCAGTTACTTGTGTCTCTCATTCTTCTGGAAAGTCAGAGAACGTGCTTTTTGGCATATTTCAAATTTCTCTCACCAAAAAGGCAAAGTCTACAGTAAAGTACACGCTGCTCAGAAAAATTGAAGCCTACGCTGCTGACTCTACTACCTGCTACTGCTGAGGGTTCAGGCTATGTGTCATAATGGGAGCATTTGCATTATCTCTCAACGGAAAATCGATTGGAGATCAACGGGCTGAAGCTTTCCTCTCTATAAATATCAGACTCCATGCAGAAACAAGATAGAGAACAGAACACAGAGAAATTAACTTGCTGAAATGTTGCAAAAACCCAATCTCATCTGTTTCATTATTTCTTCATTGTACAACAAATCTATATCCCGAGTCTTACTCATTTATTTGTACAAGTTTCCCAGTTCGAGCTCTAAACTTGTGTAGTTTAAGAGTTTGAGCATTTTCTTTCAAACAGTTTTTATAGGGTTAGCCTGAAGAGGCTGTGTTCAAAGAATACTTGGGTTTTAGCCTGGAGAGGCTGTGTGTTCAAAGAATACTGATGGAATTCTAGCAAGCGTACCAAAATTTCAGCAGTATAATAGTAAGTATGAGTTTATCGTATCCACAGGGAACGGTTCACTTTGTATTTACTCGTGATCAGATTATCAAGTAGAAAACGGTGTTTGAGAGTTTGATGTGAGGAAAGTAAATTTGCATAAAAGAAAGAGATGATTGAGAGAAGATAAAATACTTTACTTGGATTAAGATTCAACTTCGTATCATCGCACCCCTTCATACATGTGATTCCCAATATTATTTATGAATATATTTTTATATTATCCTAGCCAAACTATATTGCTTTTACCCCGAGTTACCAGCAGTAAAACCACTCAAAGATAATTCATGCGGGTTCTCCTAGGTGACAAATTACCCCGACTTTATTGCTCTACCTTTTCGTTTGTTTAATACTATCAATTCGCCCTATAGACCTATAGTGTCAGCTATGAAGAGATTGCCTAGTTCTTCTTCAATGGTCACTTTCTCCTATAACCCTATAGTAACTACTATGAGCACTTTTACCAATCAGAATTTGAGTTTCCTAAGTATTGGCTCCCCCAAACTCAGCTATTAATTTTATAGAAACATCTGTCACCTGAATCCTAAAATTAACCAATAACTCCGGCACACAGGCAGAAGCTATGCATTAATTAAAGATAAAAATACCGATATTATAAAACAAGGATTCATAAATAAATACGAGAATTCACATACACTTTGGGGATTGAATCAACTACATTCAATCCTATTGAGACGTTTTAGCTACACATGGTAGCCATTACAACCCAATGGAGAAGCTGTCACCTTGATCCAATCCTAGCTCTGCCTTTGTCGTCTCTCTATTCTCCTTCCTAAATGATCCTTTGCTAACCTCCTTGACTTCTTTACAAAAGGTCCTATTTATAGACTAAGGAAAGCTATCTTAAATCTGGAAGAAATCTGATTTGAAAATAGATCTAAAACTAATTCGCGCGACTGCGTTTCATCTGCGCTCAGCGCATTTGAAGCGTAAGTTCCAGAATGCTGCGCTCCACCCTGCGCTTAGCGCAGGTGAAGCGTGGAGCGCATAACTGCTTCTTCTGTTTCTTCTTTTAACAGCTTGATTTCTTCCTGATCTTATCTTTGTGTGCTTGGCTTTCCTTGTTTCCCTCTTTTTGAATTGATTCTGTATTTATCTTGCTTTTGAATTCAATTGGGAAGTTATCTGCAGAATCCTTTTTTAAATGGCAGCTGATCTTATCTTTATTTGCTCTGATTTAAACTTCAAATCTGCATATCTTATCCTCAAATGATGCTATTTTCTCTCCTTATTTAAATCTCTTCATAAATCTGCAAAATCAACAGATTTTATATTAAAGTAGCATCAAATTCAAATCAAATAAACACAATTATTACAATTATTACTAAAAGGGGATTATTTTGGGGCATAAATTACTATTTTAACCTTGATAAGTGCAGTAAAAATACAAGAATTTATCATATAATTTGCACTTATCAAATACCCCCCAACTTAACTTCTTGATTGTCCTCAAGCAAGAGATCTCTTTGCAAGCAAAAATTAATTCAACCCCTCTGTACAATTCTAAAAAATAAGGACAAATTTTCATCATCTCTTTATTAGGCAGAAGTCACTTTCCAAATATCAGAAAAAATCAGAATTAAGAGATGTTACCTATGCTCAATAAGAATAAGATACAATAATTCGGTCAAACTTTCTCAAAAATAGCAATTAAAGAAATAAATGATAAATCAAGGAATTCTCTCATGCTCACGGGTAAGTGTTTCCCTCAATTTTTCCACCACAGTTGAACAACTAGAATTGATAGTCGTTTCTAGCTGCTAAACATGCACATGGTCAATATGGATCAAAAGGTCTTCCTCTGGTTGTAATGAGGTTGGGCTATCAAGAAATCATGGTTTTTCTGGATAAGCAAGAAAACACTTAGAATAGAGAGCATCTTTTGATTTTTCTTGGACTTGGAACTTCTCTCCATTCTCCATCTCATTCTTGATTTGTTTCATTCGACTGGCCTCTTTCTTTGTTTGAAGATGCACTCCCCCCAACTTATTCAATTCATGCACTTTTTCTTTTTAATTTTTGAGGGAGTGCTCTTCTTTTGCTTTCTTATGCCTGCTCTTTGTATTTCTTTGACTTTCAAATTACCAACCTTTTCTTCCCATTGTATCAAGATGCACCATACTCTCTATCCCAAGTGTGTAAGGGACAAGGTATAGATCTCAATTATGGCTGGGGGTGCATAAGAAGAAATATTCAAGTTCAAATGGATTACCAAAAAAATTGGAAAAATTTTATCAAGGATTGGCTTTTTGGCACTGAGCAAATAATGTAAACAAAAATTGCCTTTATCACTTCCACATTTTCCAAGAACAGAATAAAATCCAAAAACTCAATCAATAACAATTGACAAACAGCGGTGAAAACTCTCAATTTAAGTGTTTGGACTCACAACTCACCGGCTTTTTGGCTAAATTCCTTGATAAAGCACTTACTAGTTTTAATTAACTACTTGATAGGTTCTCCTAAGAAGTATCCTAATCCTAACTGATTATGGAATTAATCACAAAACCCTTTCTTCTTTCCTAATCTGGTTAGTTAAATTGCCTAATTTTAGTGATTTTTTGAAAACAATTTCCTTTAAATCCTAATTGCTAAAATCATAAAAATTTAAAAAATCCTAAAATTCCTAAAAATAAAAAAAGAAAAATGCAGAAATTTAAGAAAAATGCACTGCATAACAAAATGACGTATCAGTGGGGTATATATACAGTACATATCCATAATAATTAAGAGAAAATGAAAAGAAAATAAAAAAAAATGAAAAGAAAAAGAAAGAAAAGCACCAAATCAAAATAAAATCAGTCCTCCATGTCAGCTGCTCCATCTTCAGCTGCTCCACCCTCCCCTGGGAGAATAGGTCTGTCCCCAGGCCACTGCAAATATGCTCCAAACTAATCAGGGTGCATTCCTGGGTACGGGTCCGAGCGAGTCTGATAATGTAAATCCTTAAAATGGACTATTGTTCGGTGGAGACTGGACAACTGGGCCTGCGTATGAGTGTTCTGGGCAAGAAGCTGTTGTGCCCAGACTAGAGGCTGTATGTCTGCTACTGATGGTGGTGGTGGTGGTGCCTGCTGCTGCTGCTGCTCCTCCTCCTCCGGGATGTAATTGGCCTCAATATAGCCTCTGGTCATGGGGTTCAAGATGCAAACTGAACGAAATACCTCAATGCCCCTAGACTCACGGAGGGAAGTGATGAGTGATGGGAAGCCAAGGCTGATCCTGGAGGTGGCGCTGCGACGTCCTACCGAAGATACAAAATCTTATATCTTGTGGCTGATGACTCCAACAATATCTATATCTGCTCCAGTAATGATGCTGTAGAGGAGGTGGGCTACTGGCATAGTGACATCTGATACGTGACCAATGGGGTGGATGTTGGCCAAAACCAACACTGTCCACATCTGTGCTATATCCCTCATATCGCGTCTGAGGATGCGGGCAGCCTGGCGATAAGCATTCCTCTCAAAAGAACGCCCTTGCAGACATAAACATTTTACGGTCTGAACATCCAGGGACTCATTACCGTTGATCACCACAACACGTACTCTCTCTTGGTGCTGGCATACCATTCGTCTTCTGTCCGCAGGTCCTGGAAAGTGTAGAAGTCTGTTGATCGCGTCGCAATCATAGGAAATTACCTGCCCGCAGACATAGGACTCCCGCCTCACATTAATGCCATGCTCTCCTATGGCATTGGCATAAAACTCCCTAACAATGTCAGGGTCAAAATGGGATTCTGGGTGGCTGAGGTGGACCCAGTTCCTTCTGATGATCTCTGCTATGAAGTCCTCAAACTCATTAGGCTCCAAAGCCACTGGTCTCTCCCTGATGAAATTAAAGTTCATCGGTGAACTGTAGGCTTCAAAGGACTTGGCGTCCTTGAAGCGGTGAGCATCAAACTCAGGGTCCTCCTGGGGTGCCTGCCTAGCTCTCTTGGCACCCCCTATGCCTCTACTAGAACTGCCAGTTCCCTTCACTACTTTAGTGTGAGCCATCTGCAAATAAGAATCAACCCAAGATCATTTTAAGCAAAGAATAGATTACTCATAATTAATGAAATAAGTGGCCAATTTAATTCAAAAATCAGAGCAATCACCCAATCAAGCACTTGCAAAAATCTTGATCTTTAAGTTACCAAATGCCAATTAATTAATTTATTAAGAACATGCTAAAGTGATCAATTAAAGCAGTCTTAATTAATTTTTAAGAACATGGCATAATAGATTGGTAACAAAAATTAAGCTAAAAAATTCATGTTATCAGTAACATGATATAAGGCACAATCATTCATGCATGGTCATGCAAAAGTTATGCAACAATCTAAGCATACATGCACCAAACAGAGCAACTTGCAAACATTTATTGAGCACTTTAAAAACTACCACCTGATCATACCAGAATATACTAATAAGCATACCATAGTAACAAACATTCTAAACAAAGACTCTATTGATAAATTTTCCTAATTAAAAAGGTCCTAAAAGCTTAAGTTTTCTACCCTAAGGTTTTGCTCAAATAAATGAAAAATTGAAAATTTTAATCGGTGCAAACTAACTACAACTATAAAAACATACCTGGTGTAGCTTTAGAAACTGTAAAGAAGTGGGTATGAAAGTGAAAAGGCAAGGGAAAGGATGAGTTTCAGAGAAAAATGGAGGTTTAGGAGTTGAGGGGAGGTTGAAATGACCTCCCACGCTCCAAAAATTCAAATTTAAACCAAAGCGCGCGACTACGCTGCATTCTCGCTTAGCGAGAGTGCAACGCGTACTTCATATGAATATGAAGCGTTCTGCTGCGCTCCACCTACGCTAAGCGTAGGTAAAGCATAGAAAACAGAGAGTAATTTTGATATTTCTGCGCTTTACTAACGCTTAGCGAGAGTAAAGCGCAGAAAACAGAGAGTAACTTTTCAATCCTGCGCTTCACTTGCGCTAAGCGAGGGTGAAGCGCAGAAAACAGAATTGAAATTCTATTTTATGTTTTCTACTGCTTCCTAACTCCAACTATCTTTCATTCTTTACTCATTACAATTAATCCAATTTTCAACAATTCCCTATTATACACAGGCATTGACTCTAAAACAAACAAAAATCAAAAACAAAAATCAAAGAGAAATTAAAAACAAAAAATGTCGGGTTGCCTCCCAGGAAGCGCTTGTTTAACGTCTGATAGCTCGACGCCTGGTTACTTAGAAACTTATGGTGGCGTCAACTGGAGGATGATGGTTGACTTTGTTCCAGTTCTTCCTTTTAGCTCCCATCCTCCATGCCAATTTCTTATTTTCTCATCATCACTGTCTTCATTGGCTTCTTCTTCTGATGCTGCCCTTTTTCTCTTTTTAAATCTGAACTCCAACATGCTTTCTGGTTGCTTAACTCTCATTCTTGGTTTCCTCAGAAATCCAGAAACCTCTTTCTTCTTTTGATCCACAATGTCTGGAGCTTCTTTCTTTCTTACCTTTGGCAATTGTGATTTGGATTTAAATTTATAGATCCCATCAGTAGGATATATTTTTAATTCTTCTGGAGTCTTTTGTACTTTGGGGATTCCTCTATCAATGTGAAACACAATGCTCTCATCTTTAGAGCTCAATTGATATTTTCCCCGATCAACATCCACAATTGCCTTGGCAGCTTTCATAAAGGGTCTTCCCAAAATTAAGGGGACATCAGTATCCTCCTCTTCTGTTTCTGCAATGTAAAAGTCAACAAAATATACAAACTTGTCCACTTTAATTGGTAAATTTTCAACCTTCCCATATGGGCTTTGAGTGGACTTATTTGCAAGTTGTAACTTTACGTTGGCAAGCTTGACCTTCAAACTTCCCAGCTTGTTAAAATACGATAGCGGCATCAAGTTGATGCTCTCTCCAAGATCTAATAAAGCATACGTAGCTGGATGATTACCTATAGAAAGAGGTACAATGAACTTACCTGGGTCAAGTGACTTGCTTGTGGTGTAGACCTCTTCTGGTTTGCCTTCTTCTTTTTGCACAATCTCTTCTAGCTTCTCTTCTTGTTGAACACTCTCCTTGACAATCTCTTTTTCAGGAACTTGCTCTTCAAATGTGATGCTTTCTTCTCCATCACTTTCTTCTGTAATATTGCCATAAGTAGCAATCAAATTGCAGTGCTCCTTTGGATTTGTCTGAGTGTTTGCTGTGAAGTGGCCATTCTTGTGTTCTGCCATCTCTGTTGCTAATTGGCCCACTTGATTTTCCAATGCTTTGATTGATGCTTTCGTATTCTTCTTAAATCCATCAAATCCTTGTATGAAAACATCAATCTTCTCTTCCAACCTGGTTAGTCTTTCATACGTTGATGGTTGCTGCTGCTGGTATGGTGTCTGTCTATTCCTTCCATTCTGCCCCCATCCAGAGTTGTTTTGGTTATTCCTTCATCCTTGTGAGTACTGATTGTTATTATTGGAGAAATTTCCTTGCCTTCCCTAGTTACCCATGAAGTTGACTTTTTCGGCTTGGTTTTCTTGGTAAGAGTATTGACCATTAGGATGGTCACCTCCGCAAAAGTCACAGATCAAAGGTTGGGATTGAATAGGTTGGGATTGTACAACTTTTAATTGCTGAGGAAGTGCCTTCAATTGTTCTGTGAGTGCTTCTATTTGTCTCTTGATAAGCTTATTTTCTGCTAGAATAGCATCACTATTGTTGAGTTCCAACACTCCTTTCTTCTGTATTTGAGCTGGTTGACGTCCACACTGAGCTTGCTAATCATTCTGAGCAAAGTTGTCAATGATGGAGATTGCTCGCTCTGCATCCACAGATAAGATAGTTCCTCCTGCTGCAGCATCTATGAAAGATTTAGAATCAGATCTTAGTCCCTTGCAGAAAATGTTGAGTTGGGCAATGTCATCATAGCCATGATTGAGACATTTGCGCAACATAGATTTGTATCTTTCCCAAGCTTCACATAATGGTTCATTTGATCCTTGTCTAAATGTGGAGATGTCTGTTTTGGCTTGTATGTGTTTTCCTAGTGGGAAAAATGTTGTCAAAAATTTTTCTTCAACCACATCCCAGTTGTTTAGACTTTGGTTTGGATGCGACTTCAACCATTCCTTAGCTTTTCCTATCAATGAAAAAGGAAACAAGCGTAAGTATACAGATTCTAAATCACCTTCCTCAAAACCCATAGTGCCTATTAATTCATAAAAGTTTGAGAGGTGTGTATTTGGATCCTCATGATCCAATCCTGTGAATTGATGGGCACTGATAAGGTTGAGGTGAGCAGCTTTCAACTCCAAGGTCTTCGCAGTTGTTGGTAAGACAATGCTTGAAAAATGGCGAGGTCCTTGATGTGTGACATATTCCCCTAATGTCCTTCTTCTTGGTATCTGTTCTTCAGCCATATTTTTAGGTTCTTTCTCAAGTATCCTCCTTATCCTTCTCCTGTTTCTACTTCTATTCTTCCTTGATGTCCTTTTTATTTCTGGATCAAAGTGTAACTGATTTGGGGACACCTGGCCTCTTAAAAGCATAAACAAGAAAACTCGAAAAGGGTAAGTGTGGAAGAGAAAATTATTTTTTTTAAAATAAAAATAGAAATAAAAAGAAACAGAAAAATTCCTAAAAATATTAAAATAAAAATCTAATCCTAAGATAGAGTATATACAACTTGATAATTAGACCTTCCAAGTCTATACAAATTGATACACCGTTCCCCAGCAACGACGCCAAAAATACTTGATGGAATTATGGCAAGCGTACCAAAATTTCAGCAGTATAATAGTAAATACGAGTTTATCGTATCCACAGGGAACGGTTCACTTTGTATTTACTCGTGATCAGATTATCAAGTAAAAACGGTGTTTGAGAGTTTGATGTGAGGAAAGTAAATTTTCATAAAAGAAAGAGACAATTGAAAGAAAATAAAATACTTTACTTGGATTAAGATTGAACTTCGTATCATTGCACCCCTTTATACATGTGATTCCCAATATTATTTATGAATATATTTTTATAATATCCTAGCCAAACTATATTGCTTTTACCCCGAGTTACCAGCAATAAAACCACTCAAAGATAATTCATGCGGGTTCTCCTAGGCGACAAATTACCCCGGCTTGATTGCTCTACCTTTCCGTTTGTTTAATACTATCAATTCGCCCTATAGACCTATAGTGTCAGCTATGAAGAGATTTCCTAGTTCTTCTTCAATGGTCACTTTCTCCTATAACCCTATAGTAACTACTATGAGCACTTTTACCAATCAGAATTTGAGTTTCCTAAGTATCGGCTCCCCCAAACTCAGCTATTAATTTTATAGAAACATTTGTCACCTAAATCCTAAAATTAACCTATAACTCTGGTACACAGGCGGAAGCTATGCATTAAGTAAAGATAGAAATATCGATATTATAAAACAGGGATTCATAAATAAATACGAGAATTCACATACACTTTGGGGATTGAATCAACTACATTCAATCCTATTGAGATGTTTTAGCTACGCATGGTAGCCATTACAACCCAATGGAGAAGCTGTCACCTTGCTCAAATCCTAGCTCTGCCTTTGTCGTCTCTCTATTATCCTTCCTAAATGCTCCTTTGCTAACCTCCTTGACTTATTTACAAAAGGTCCTATTTATAGACTAAAGAAAGCTATCTTAAATCTGGAAGAAATATGATTTGAAAATAAATTTAAAAATTGATCTAAAACTAATTCACGTGGTTGTGCTTCATCTGCACTCAGCACATCTGAAGCGTAAGTTCCAGAATGTTGCGCTCCACCCTGCGTTTAGCGCAGGTGAAGCGTGGAGCGCGTAACTGCTTCTTCTTCTTCTTCTTTTAACAACTTGATTTCTTCCTGATCTTATCTTTGTGTGTTTGGCTTTCCTCGTTTCCCTCTTTTTGAATTAATTTTGTATTTATCTTGCTTTTGAATTCAAATTCGGAAGTTATCTGCAGAATCATTGTTTAAATGGCAGCCGATCTTATCTTTATTTGCTCTGATTTATGTTGAGTCTCAGAAGATAAAATCAGAAATTGTGAAATATATCTTGAGTCTCACGCTCTTAGAGTTTTAATGGATTACAAATATAAAGCATAGTAATGATTATAAGTATATTCTCTCACAGACATTATGCCTATTTTCAGATCAACAATGCTGAGAAGAATCATGAGAAGGAGCTTTAGAACGACTTAAAAGCCAAACATCATTTGAAGAGCTTCTCCGTCTGAAATTCACAAAAGGCAAATATATCAGCTGCGTCTGAAGGCTGAAGGTATCAGATTCAAATGAAGACCTCGTGAAGATGTCGCTGTCAATACAGAACGTTCATCTTCTTGGTCTAACCTATTTCAGCATAAGAGACAAGAATGCTTTTCTACCTCGTTCAAGAGTATTGCACAAATAAGGAAAGTCTGCAATGCATGCTGCACCAGCAACGCAAAAGCTTTATGTGCGCAGAACCTGTACCTGAAAAGCATCCCATGTATACTGGAGAAGAAGTCCAATGTCTTGATGCATTTAATTCTATTTGACAACGGGAAAAAGAGTATCAAAGGATATTTAAAGGCTCGTGTCTTTGAAGACAAAGTGACAATCAAGAGAAATATTCATTGAGCCCTTACGCTGTCAATAATACTCTGAAAAATTCTTGTACAATCAAAATTTCATATCCTGAGTTAATCTCAGTTTGTACATGAGTTCTAGCTATCCTCTGAGATAGTATTATAGAACACTCTCTGTTTAGTTTAAGCTGATTGGGTTATAAGCCTGGAGAGGCTTTCTGTTTAAAGAATACTTGGGTTTATACACTTGGTTAAGTGTCTGAGAGCCTGGAGAGGCTTGGTGTAAGAAAGAATACTTGTGTGAGAGCCTGGAGCGGCTTGGTGTAAGAAAGAATACTTGTGTGAGAGCCTGAAGAGGCTTGGTGTAAGAAAGAATACTTGTGTGAGAGCCTGGGGAGGCTTGGTGTAAGAAAGAATACTTTTGTGATAGCCTGGAGAGGCTTGGTGTACTCGACATTCTTGCAAGAATAGTGAAAAGCCATTAGTAGTTTGCCTTTGGGACTGGACGTAGCTCACGGTGAAGTGGGTGAACCAGGATAAATTCAGTTGTGTTCTCTTCTTCCCTTTAACTCTTTGTTTTTGTCTTTCATCTAACGAAAAAGGGGTGTGAAAAGTATTTCATTCAGAGAACCTTATTGTTTATTAAAGTTACTATTGCGAACTAAATTCATATCTGAACAAAAATTCAGAAGCTATATTAAAAACTTCAGATTGTAACTCATCATCTGAAGAATTTTCTGAAAGTCTCTATCTAAAATTTATTAAGTGTTAAGGTTTCCGCTGAAACACTATTCAACCCCCCCTTTAGTGTTTCCTTGTGTAATTTCAATTGGTACCAGAGCTTAACCTCGGGGTTAGCACCTAATCAGTGTAGAGGTCAGATCAAATGGAACCTTCCAACAGTAACAGACAGTACATCACTGAAGGAGCCTCTATTGCGAGACCTCCTGCATTCAATGGAGTGGATTATCACTACTAGAGGGATCTTATGAAGCTTTTTATTGAAAGCAACAACATTGATGTATGGGATATGGTCACTGATGGAGACTATGTCCCCATACATGTTGGAGTGCCCATACCTAAGGCTGAATGGACCTTAGAGCAGAAGGCTAGAGTTCAACTGAATGCCAAGGCCAAACTCTATCTGATATGTTCTTTGAACAAATCAGAATATGAAAAGGTTCATGGATGTTCATCTGCCAAGGAGATCTGGGAGACACTTGCAGCTGCCCATGAAGGGACAGAGACTGTCAAACAATCCAAAATTAGTATGCTTGTACATCAATATGAGATGTTCAAGATAGAAGAGTCTGAAACAATAGACCAAATGTTTGGAAGATTTCAGACCATAACTAATGGACTCAGGTCCTTAGGTAGAACCTTTGAATCAGGAGACAACAATCGAAAGATTCTAAGGAGTTTGCCAAAGTCCTAGAGACCCAAAGTTACAGCCATTCAAGAAGCCAAAGATTTGAATTCTCTGAGAATGGAGGAACTATTAGGGCCTCTCAAAGTTCATGAGCTTAAACTTGGGGAAGATGACATCAAGAAGAAATCACTGGCGTTGAACTCAAAGGCCAGACAATGTAGGCATGACGACATGAAGGCCATGCAAGCAGAGGACACCTTAGATGGTGATACTGAATCTGAATGTTGTTCAGAAGATGATGATCTTGCTCTTCTCAGCAGGAAAATCAGACAGATGCTGCAAAGAAAAGATAGATTCAAAAGATCACAACTGTCTAGTTCAAAACCAGGTAAGTCTAGTAAAGAGCCGCTTAAAACTGACAAAGTTACCTGTTATGAATGTGGACAACCAGGTCATGTAAGGTCAGACTGCCCAAAGTTGAGAAAATCAGTTCCTCAGAAGAAGAAATTATTCAAGAAGAAGAAAGGACTGATGGCTACATGGGAAGATCTGGATGATTACACTTCAGAAGAAGAAGATGATACATTAGAGGAAGCAAACCTATGTCTGATGGCTAGTCTACCCTCCTCAGACAGTTCAGAATCAGAGGTATTTCCTCAAACTTTACAAGACCAATATGATGACCTTGTTGAAAGTAGTAGAGAGCTTTATAATGAATTTAAAGAACTGTCAAGAGCTTTTACTCAAGTTGTTGAAGAAAATGAAAAGCTGCAATTAGAAAATCTTGCTCTCAAAGAGAAACTACTTCAGCAAGATCCAAGTAGTTCTGATAATCTTGCAAAAGAAAATAAAATACTCAAAAGCAAGATTAAAGAATTAACTATGGATCTAGCCAGATTTGTCAAAGGAACTGATAATTTGAATAGATTATTAGGCTCTCAAAGGCACTCCTTAGACAAAAGTGGTCTAGGTTATTCAGAAACATCTTCTTCTGAATTATTTAATTTTACAGTGCCTGATAAAGGACCTAAGAAAGGTAGTGGGTGTTCCATTTGTGGAAAGCTTGGACATGATCAGTCTCAGTGTAGACACAAAAGAAGAACAAGACCCAAAGCTAACAAAAGAGGACCCAAGAAGGTATGGGTACCTAAGAGTTTAATTGTTCCTGTTGCAGATGTGTTTAATAGGACAAAAGAAACACCACAAATGGTACCTGGATAGTGGGTGCTCGCGGCACATGATGGGAGAAAGGTGTTTGTTCCAAAGCCTTAGACCCAAGGCAGGAGGAGTGGTCACTTTTGGTGGAAATCAGCAAGGATAGATCACTGGTATTGGACAGTAGGTATGAATCCCCTTTCCTTAATTAAAAATGTACTTCTTGTTAAGGGTTTACAACACAATCTTCTGAGCATAAGTCAATTATGTGATAGTGGATACATTGTATCCTTCACCAAAGACGTATGTATAGTCAAATATGCTTCAAATCATATCCTCTTTATCGCTAAGAGACACAACAATGTGTACAAGATTGATCTAGAGGAACTTGCAAATCAAAATGTGAAGTGCTTTATTCAATTGAAAGATGCAAAAACAGATTTGGCATTAGAAACTTGGGCATGCTAGCTTGAGATTAATCTCAAAGATAACCAAACACAATCTGGTTAAAAGGCTTACCCAAGCTTTCATTCAAGTCTGATATTTTATGTGAAACTGCCTGAAAGGGAAACAAACAAGACACTCTTTTAAGAGTAAGAATGTTGTTTCAACTAGCAGACCCTTGGAACTGCTTCACATGGATTTGTTTGGACCTACTAGAACTAAGAGTCTTAGTAAAAGAAATATGGATTGGTTATTGTAGATGACTGTACAAGATTCACATGGGTGATATTCCTAAGAAGCAAAGAGGAACTTTTGAGAATTTCACAAAATTCTGTAAGAAGGTGCAGAATGAAAAAGGAATCTGCATTTCTGCAATTAGAAGTGATCATGATGGAGAGTTTGAAAACTCAAGCTTCAGACTGTTTTGTGATGAGAATGGGATCTCACATAATTTCTCTGTGGCCAGAACACCTCAGCAGAATAGGGTAGTTGAGAGAAAGACAGAAGTCTGCAAGAAATGCGAAGAACCATGCTCATTTCAAGCAATTTACCTAGATCCTTTTGGGCAGAAGCTGTTCACACAGCATGTTACATTCAAAACAGAATTTTGGTAAGACCAATTCTCAAAAGGACTCCATATGAATTGTGGAAAGGAATAAAACCCAACATTTTCCTACTTCCATATCTTTGGATGTGAGTGTTTTATACTCAACACTAAAGATGATCTAGGAAAAGTTTGATGCTAAGTCTGATAAAGGTTCTTTATTGGATATTCCTGAAACTTCTAAAGCTTACAGAGTATATAACTTAAGAAATTTAGCTGTGGAAGAATCTATTCATGTAAGATTCAATGACTTTAAAAGAGACTGATAGGGAACTATCAGATCTAGAAGAGGATTTTGCAGGTATGGAGATAAATCCAGAAGTCAAATCTATAAGATCATCTGAAGGACTCACTGAGCAAAAGATTGAGTCAGAATCTGAAGCTGGACCTTCTCAGACCAATATTATTGAGTCTCAGACAGAGAATGTACCTCCTCCTAATCGTGATCGGAGATATAGAAACTCATAATCCAAGAGAGCAATTATAGGAGATACTTTAGAAGGAGTCAGAACAAGATCAAGGCTCAGAAGCTTGAACAATATCGCACTTCTTTATGAAATCGAACCTAAAAACATTGAGGAGGCTCTTGCATGATGAAGGATGGATCCTAGCCATGCAAGATGAGCTAAATCAATTCGCTAGAAGTGATGTCTGGACACTGTCCCTAAGCCCCATGGGAAACTATCATAGGAACCAAATTGGGTGTTAGAAACAAGTTGTCAGAAGAAGGAAAGGTAATCAGAAACAAGGCTAGGCTTGTTGCTTAAGGTTATAATCAGCAAGAAGGTATTGATTTCACTGAAACTTTTGCCCCTGTAGCTAGGCCCGAAGCCGTTAGGATTCTATTATCTATGCAGTAAATAACGACACTCACTTTATATCAAATGGATGTCAAGAGTGGCTTTTCTCAATGGTCCTTATTGAGGAGAAGTGTATGTTAGAGAACCACCAGGTTTTGAAGATATTACTTTTCCAGAACATGTTTTTCAATTGAAAAAGGCTCTCTATGGTCTAAAACAAGAACCTAGGCATGGTATGGACAGATTGAGCAATTTTCTCATAAACAATGGTTTTCAAAGAGGAAAAAGTAGATACAACCCTTTTTAGAAAAAATGTCTAACAAAGATTTCATTCTTGTTCAGATATATGTGGATGACATTATTTTGGTTCTACTGATCATCTATGTGCAAGGAGTTTTCAAAGCTTATGCAATCTGAATTTGAAATGAGTATGATGGGGAACTTAAGTTTCTTTCTTGGACTTCAAATTAAGCAACAAACTGACTGTATATGGATCCATCAAGAAAAATATACTAAGGAAATGCTTAGAAGTTTAATATGAATGATTGCAAGCCTATGAAAACTCCTATGCACCTTCATATGTTCTAATAAAGATGAAGGAGAGGAACCAGTAAATCAAACCTTGTATAGAGGGATGATTGGCTCATTACTGTATCTAACAGCAAGTAGACCTGACATTATGTTCAATGTATGTCTTTGTGCTAGATTTCAGTCTCATCCAAGAGCTTCTCATTACAAGGCTTTAAAGAAAATTTTCAGATGTTTAAAAGGCACTACTAATCTTGGTCTTTGCTATAAGAAAAGAAAGTATTGCAGGTTAGTGGGATTCTATGATGCTGATTTGCTGGAGATAGAATTGAAAGAAAATCTACCAGTGGAGGATGTCACTTCATTGGTGAAAATATGATTAGCTGGTCCAGCAAAAGACAAGCACAAATGTACTTTCTACTGCTGAAGCAGAATATGTTGCTGCAGCCAGTTGTTGTTCACAACTGCTATGGGTAAAATATCAATTAGAGGACTTTAACATAGATGTTAAATCTATTCCTGTTATGTGTGATAATACTAGTGCAATTAATCTTTCTAGGAATCCCATTCAGCACTCTAGGGCAAAGCATATTGAAATCAAGCATCATTTCATTAGAGACTATGTTCAGAAAGGAGTTTTTTGATATAAAATTCATTGATACTGATCATCAATGGGCAGATATATTCACAAAACCTCTTACTGGAAGATAGATTTAACTTTATAAGAGAAAATTTGAATATTTTAGCATTTTCTGAAAATAGTTGATTTCATCTGAATGTGCATCATCTGAAAATATAAATACATCTGAACATTGCTCATCTAAAGCATAAGGTTCATTATGAAGAAACTTAGTCTGATGACATGGCAAGCTGAAACATTTGATTCTCCTACTCTGAGAAACCGCTCACAGCATGATTGCACGTTCTCCAAGACTGCAACTGATAGTACTAAAGTTGTTTTTCGGCTACTTAAGAGAGAGCATTGGTCATTCAAAGGCTAATGCAATCATTATTCTCTCTCTCTCTCTCTGAAAGTTGTTAAGTTTACTTGTGCCCTAAGTTTCTTCATCTTCATTTTCTCTCAAGATAGCATCAATGGCGTCAAGAAATCTGCAGGTTGCCAAGTCGTACCTTCCAGGGACCATCAACCTGGATGATCTTGCTGCTGGAGGTCTAATCTCTATGATATCTTCGATGCATGTGGCTGGACTGAGTATTTCACAGTTATTGATTGTGCCTGGCATGAACAAAGTGTCATCGAGTTCTGGGGAAAATGCTGAGGATATTTCAACTGCGGATGGTAAATATCAAGGGTTAAAGACTAAAGTTTTGGGAAAAATGGTGATGGTTGATTGCAAGCATACTCGCTCAAGTAAACCGGTATTCCCGACACTGGTAATATGTTTGTGCCTGACTGGGAGTTGAAAAATGGTGGTACAAAGAAGTTCACCAAGCAGCTGTATGGGACTGAAAACCTTAAAGAAATGAAAGAGCTCCCTTATGATTAACAAAGCTCGAATTCTGCATTCCATTCTTCAACTGGCTGTCTGATACCCAAGCATGGAAGCAAGAATCATGTTCTTGAACTTGAAAGATTCTGCATAGTTCATCTCTTGACAAGAAACCCTTAAATCTTCCCAGGATTCTTCTCTACAACATGCTGAAAAGAGTAAATGATTCGGAAGCAAGCTACACTCAGACAACTCTTATCACCAAAAATTGTTGAAATACCAAGTTCCTATTGAGAGACTTTATGATCGCAAAGGTCCTCCTCTTATCACTTTGGTAAATATCAAAAGATGGGGATTCCTGTGAAGAAGCCCTCACCAGAAAAGACCTTAATGGAGGAAGTCGTGGACTTGAAGACCAAAAGGACTGGAAAGAGTCCTCAGAAAGTGCTGGAAATTCTAGAGGGTGAACTGACAGGTGATCCTCACAAGGATAAGTTTGTCTCCGCCCAAACACCAACAAAGTCTTCAAGAAGAAAAGATCAAATGCTCCTCAGAAGGAGGTTAGTATTCAGAAGGAACTCCCCACTGTTAAATAGGATCAGGTCAGTGTGTCTGAACCTACTCAATCTGTGGGTCAAACAACTGAAACGTCTTGATTGCTACTCAGTCTACTCTCACTCTGGGAGGTCAGGTAGAGGACAGCAACAAAGTAGACTCTGAACTTCATGGAGCTATTGAAGTGCTACACCTATTCAAGCCATTTCCCTTCTACCATCCTACCTGAATCTGACATCAGAAAGGTGGTAGATGAAATTGAAGAAGAAGAAAGAAAGAAAAGAGAGGAACAAGAACAGCTCGACTACGCTCTTGCTATTGCTGCTCAACAAGCTATACTGGAGGATGATAGAGTTGAGCAAGAATCAAGGCTCAAAAAGAGAAGAGCCAATGCCAGGTCTAGAAGGCTGAAGAAGAGAAGAAGACTCCTTGATCCTATTGTGATGATGTCCCTCAGAGGATCACAAGAAGCAAAAGCATTAGGAAGAGGATGCAATTGTCTTTCAAAAGGAGGGTGAGAATAAAGAAGGAAGAAGCTGGAGGAATTAAAGAAGATGAAGCAAGCTGAGGGTGGCTCTGTGGTTCCTACCAAAAGACCCAGAGTCTTGTTTGATAATGTGACCACCTCAGAATATGGAAGCTCCTCCTCCTTCTCAACCTAAGTTATCAGCACAACAACTGAAGTGCCTCCCTCTTCACCAACTCCATCATCATCAGCACTTTTAGGCTATTCAGAGTTAAACTCTGACGATGAAGAGCTCAACTATGGTTGGATGGGAGGAAATATGCCCATACCCAGGGCTGAATTGCTGAAAGAAAAGCCCAGGGTTTTGTCAAGAGAGCCCACATATGATATTGCTTTGACTTCCTTAAATAATGAGCAAATCATGTGGTCTGGTGAGGTACCTCACAAGTTCTACAATGTACCTATTTCAGAAAGGTTGAGAGTACCCAAATTTCCAAACTTGTATGAAGAACTGTTGTTTTTCAAGGATGCTGCACCCTTGATTTCAACACCACCTTCCAGGATGATTTTGGAAACTGGTGCTGAGGCTAGCAAAGAAGGATGAACAGTTCAAGGGGAGTTAGCATCTCAGACTTTATGGACCGAATCACGAATGATGGTGTGGTAACCCACAATCACAGATGGAGATTGATGGACCCATTCTCTCAATCAACATGCATTATCATATGAAGACTGGATTCTTGTCAGGATGTGTGTCTTGAGCTGAACTCGTAGACAAGTACAATGGTGTCTTTGGGAAGAAGGACTTTAGACCACCATTGAATGTGCATACAAAGTACAACTTCTATTATGGTATATCCGATAGGATTGTTCCCAGATATCCTTATGCTGATTCCTATCAGAATAAAGGAAAGGCTGTCGTTTCTGAAGGGGGAGATTCCTTAAGAGAATTGACAGAGGAAGATTGGAACCATCTAGCTGAAGAAGTTTTTGCTGAACAAGGTATGGATCTTCTGTATGAAGCTATGTGGAATTATCATTGGAAGATTGTAGAGACACATGGTAGTGTTCTGGTGTAAAATGGGATGACTCTGACTCTATGGTCAAAATTGGCAAGAACACCACCTTGGAGACTCCTACATTCTTCAGAGGCAGTTTCCAACATATAACTTTGATCATGTTTTCAATCTGCATCATGACTGGGTCATGACCAAATTTGTTAATGATCAACCTTACTTTGTAGAGTAACTGATCCCAAGAAGCTTAATTTTCCACCTGGGTTCAACTTCTTCAAATATGTCAGAAGGTACATTACATCATCTTTTATGAAGAAAATCTCGAAGCTGAAGTGATTGCTCTGACTAGAGAGAATATCGCCCTGCAAAATAAAAATGAAAAGTTTTTGCAAAGAACGGATGAAATTCTTAATACTCAAGCTCAGATCAAAGCTGGACGAGATGAGCTGAAGGCAATTGTGACTGCAGAACTTGAAAAGCAAAGACAAGCCATGCAGCAGTTAGTTGAACAAGCTCTTACGAGTTTGAGATCTGGTTAAAGAAGTAGTCATGTTTCGGATTATGTTTCTTCTGTATTGATCAAACTATCTCTCTAATGCATGTGTTTCTTGCATGAGCATTTATGACTATTGATTGCTTTTCTGTTGATCATTCATTCCTATTAATGTTCTGTCTATTACTGCCCCTTTTTCATTGATGACAAAAGGGGGAGAAGGTAAGACAGGGGGAGTAATAAATATTAATGGTTGAGAATCTTTTATTACCTAAAGTTCTGAAAGTGAAGGTACAAAGTTAGCAAGTCAAAAACTCAAGGAAAGCACATTTCAGATGCAGAAGGGATACTGGATTAAGGGGGAGAATTCTCTTACTCTTACTTATTATCAAAATTTTACTCCCATTATATTTATATTTGTCATCATTAAAAAGGGGGAGATGTTGAGTCTTAGAAGATAAAATCAGAAATTGTGAAATATATCTTGAGTCTCACGCTCTTAGAGTTTTAATGGATTACAAATAAAAACATAGTAATGATTATAAGTATATTCTCTCACAGACATTATGCCTATTTTCAGATCAACAATGTTGAGAAGAATCATGAGAAGGAGCTTCAGAATGACTTAAAAGCCAAACATCATCTGAAGAGCTTCTCCGTCTGAAATTCACAAAGGCAAATATATCAGCTGCGTCTGAAGGCTGAAGGTATCAGATTCAAATGAAGACCTCGTGAAGATGTCACTGTCAATACAGAACGTTCATCTTCTTGGTCTAACCTATTTCAGCATAAGAGACAGAATGCTTTTCTGCCTCGTTCAAGAGTATTGCACAAATAAGGAAAGTCTGCAATGCATGCTGCACCAGCAACGCAAAAGTTTATGTGTGCAGAACCTGTACCTGAAAAGCATCCCATGTATACTGGAAAAGAAGTCCAACGTCTTGATGCATTTAATGCTATTTGACAACGGGAAAAAGAGTATCAAAGGCTATTTAAAGGCTCGTGTCTTTGAAGACAAAGTGACAATCAAGAGAAATATTCATTGAGCCCTTACGCTGCAGAAACGCTGTCAATAATACTCTGAAAAATTCTTGTACAATCAAAATTTCATATCCTGAGTTAATCTCAGTTTGTACTTGAGTTCTAACTATCCTCTGAGATAGTATTATAGAACACTCTCTGTTTAGTTTAAGCAGATTGTGTTATAAGCCTGGAGAGGCTTTCTATTTAAAGAATACTTGGGTTTATACACTAGGTTAAGTGTCTGAGAGTCTGGAGAGGCTTGGTGTAAGAAAGAATACTTGTGTGAGAGCCTGGAGAGGCTTGGTGTAAGAAAGAATACTTGTGTGAGAGCCTGGAGAGGCTTGGTGTAAGAAATAATACTTGTGTGATAGCCTGGAGAGGCTTGGTGTACTCGACATTCTTGCAAGAATAGTGAAAAGCCATTGGTAGTTTGCCTATGGGACTGGACGTAGCTCACGGTGAAGTGGGTGAACCAGGATAAATTCAGTTGTGTTCTCTTCTTCCCTTTAACTCTGTGTTTTGTCTTTCATCTAACGAAAAAGGGGTGTGAAAAGTATTTCATTCAGAGAACCTTATTGTTTATTAAAGTTACTGTTGCGACCTAAATTCATATCTGAACAAAAATTCAGAAGCTATATTAAAAACTTCAGATTGTAACTCATCATCTGAAGAATTTTCTGAAAGTCTCTATTTAAAATTTATTAAGTGTTAAGGTTTCGCCGAAACACTATTCAACCCCCCCTTTAGTGTTTCCCTGTGTAATTTCAATTTAAACTTCAAATCTGCATATCTTATCCTCAAATGATGCTATTTTCTATTGTAAACATCCCAATCTTTTGATAGGTTAATTGTGAGATTTATAGGTTAATTGTGTAGTTAGAACATTAGGGACTAAGAGAAAGGAAGTAGGAATAGGTAAAGTTGAGTATAGTGGTTACTAGGACTTAACCTTTGAGTTTGGTCACTGGTAATCGATTACCAAGAGCTGGTAATCGATTACCAGAGAGTTTGGATCATGGTAATCGATTACAGGAGCTAAGTAATCGATTACCAGAAGGTCTGGCCCTGGTAATCGATTACATAACCCTTGTAATCGATTACCAGCAACCTGGGTTCTTAGTAATCGATTACCAAAGGTGGTAATCGATTACCAGGTTCCCAGAAGGGGTTCTTAGGCTATTTTTGCCTTCAGTAATCGATTACCAGGGTTTGGTAATCGATTACTGAGCGAAAATATATATACCCAGGACGCGAAATTCATCAGAATTTTGAGAGAAAAAATTTTAGAGAGAGAGAGGAGTGGGTCTAGAGAGAGGAAGTGCCGGAACGAAGTAAAACGTCGGACGAAGCTAGGAATCACATTTCTTCCATCTAAACTACTTGGATTTCTTCTTTGTGGTGAGTAATTCTCACTTAATTGCTAGAATTAGGAATTGGTCTCCAACCCATGAACCCCCTTCTTTCTCTCCAATTCTCTGAAATTACTTGATATTATTGTTTGTTTGTGATTGTGATGATTGATTGATCAATGGGAGTGATTTTAATCGGTTAAAAAGATCGATTCTTGATGATCGTTAGTTTCGAAACTTTCGAAATTCTCGAAAGTTTCGAAACTCTCGAAATGTCGAAACGCTCCGTTCTTTTCGATTAAACTCGTTCCGGAAAGGTAAACTAAGAATCGGAAGTCGATTTACATATTGGAATTGATGAGTATGTGTGGGTTGTCATTAGGCACCGAATCTCCTTGGTTTCGAAAGGTTCGAACGTCGAAATTGTCGAAATTAACGAGATCACGATATTTATCAATTCCGATGTCTAAATTGGTTGTTCGATCAAAGTTTAAAGATTAAAGGACTTCGGTCAATAAGGGGCTTCGGCCTATGTGAGGGTGGGATTCGTCCCCGGGGGAGATATCCCCCGTAGTTCGAGCTCGAGTCTAACTCTGTAATGTGATGTGTACATGGCCTAGTGGCAAAGCATACAAGAGCATCCTTATGCATTTGTTAAGTTATGAATTATGAATGGAATGTCTTATTGTCATGAATAACTGTCCTGCATACATGCATAGAGATTTATTCACTGAGATTTTTATCTCACCACGCGTTATGTGGATTATAGATGTCCAGGTGCCTCCTCCTCCTCGGAATGCACAACCATGAGATGGTTATGGTGTTTGTGGAAGATGACTATGTCCTTTATTTTGGAGTATTGTAATTGAATGTGACTTATGTATCTTTTCTTATAATTCAAGTAATGTAGCCTAGTATTAGTAAGTTATGAATTGGATGTAATAGATCCTTTGGTATTTTAATGTAAGAGAAACTTTATTTGTAATTTGAACCCTTTTGGTTGTAAGGACTTGTAGAAGTCATTCTAACTTAGTTGTAAAATGGACTGTTATGTGAGTGAATGGGTAGAATGATGATTTAGTTTAAAAGACTTCAATTATATATTGTTTACTTTAAATTATCTCGATTTGTTGGAATTGTGGATGATTTATAGAACGGGTCGATATTGAAATGAAACATTATAAATTCGAAGTCAAGAATTTGGTTTCCAACGGATCAAATTCTTGCTTATGAAATTTAAGGTGTGACATTTTGGTATCAGAGCAGTTCAATCCAATTGGACTGTGAGATTAGGATTTTCTGTGGTTTGTTAATAATTTTATATGTATTATTTTGTGAATTGAGAGACTGATCACCTCGATATTTGCTTTATGATATGTAGAGAATTATGGCAGGCAACAGAAGGGTAGGTCAAGGGTAGATCGTTCTTCTCCACCTTCTTCACCTTCACCTGAACCGGTCCCAGACCCGATGGTGGCAGCTCTTCAGGCACTCACCCAAATGATGGGAATCAAGCAGCTACCAACACAGCAATCTTGCAAGAGTTAGCTAGGCAACGACGGACAACCACCCCCACTTGGATGTATTCTCTGTGGATTGTCTGAATTCAGGAAGCATAACCCTCCACAATTCAATGGGGTGTATGATCCTGATGTGGCGGCTAGGTGGCTTAAAGACTTGAACAGAATTTTTGAAGTCATGAAGTGTGCTGATGAAGTTAAGGTGAATTTGGACAGTGTATATGAGAGGAGAAGCTGAGGATTGGTGGAGGACGGCTAGGCTACAAACGGCGGAGGCGGAGACTCCTTTAACTTGGGAGGCCTTTCAAAGCCTGTTCTTGGAGAAGTATTTCCCGGCAACTAAAAAAGACAAAAAGAAGCGGAGTTTCTACAGCTTACACAAGGGGAGATGTCAGTGGGACAATATGTGTCAAGGTTTGAAGAATTATCGAAGTTTTCCCGTTACCTTCAGGCAGTAAATGATGAAGAATGGAGATGTACTCAGTTTGAGGGGGGATTAAGGCCAGAGATCATTGATCGAGTGGCGGCGTTGGAGATTAGAAATTTTTCCACACTGGTAAGCAAGTGTTACATAATAGAGAAGAATTACAAAGGAGTGATGGCACCTTCTATACCACAAGATGTCAAGGGGAAAAGGAAGATAGAAACTAGTAATCAGAACAAGAATTTCAAACCAAAATGGCAAGGTAGACAACCGTGACGGTTCAACCATCTCAACCTAGGGATATTCGGGTATGCATTAAGTGTGGGAAGGAACACTCGGGAGCCTGCTTAATAGGGAAGAATGTGTTTCCTTTGCAAACAAACCGGTCACTTCAAGAAGGATTGCCCAAGACTCAAGGAACTTCAAAAGCCTCAATCAACTGGAAGGGTTTTTACCCTCAGTGGTCAGGCGGCGAATTCTTCTGATAATCTGTTAAGAGGTAATTGCACCCTAGGGGAGGAGACTTTAATTGTATTGTATGATTCGGGAGCATCACATTCCTTTGTGTCCTTGATTGTGTAAATAGACTGAAATTGTTCACCACTTCTTTACCTTATATCTCAATGTTGTTACTCCTGCTAAAGAATCCATATCCACTTCTCTTGTATGTATGAATTGTTCATTAATCATCAGAAAGAGTTTTTAATGTTGACTTGATATGTTTGCCTTTGACTGGTATTGATATTATTCTGGGAATGAACTGGTTATCTTCCAATCAGGTGTTGTTAGATTGTTTTAATAAAAAGGTTGTGTTTCCTGATTGTCCTGTTTTTCATAAAGAAAAGTTGTCTATTCTGTTGTCTAGTGTTTCCCAATTTTCCCAAAGTATCAATGACGGGAGTGAGTGTTTTCTTTTGTTACTTTCCTCAACTTTAGAAGCAAAATCTGATTTGAATAATGTAGCTACGGTTCGGGAGTTTCAGGACGTTTTTCCTAATGAGATCCTAACCTTACCACCTGAGAGAGAGGTAGAGTTCACCATAGATTTGTTGCCAGGTTCAGGACCCATTTCTAAGGCACCCTATAGAATGTCCCCCTTAGAGCTTAGTGAACTTAAGAAACAATTAGAAGAATTGTTAGGAAAAGGGTTCATTAGGCCTAGTGTCTCCCTTGGGGGGCTCCAGTGTTGTTGGTAAAGAAAAAGGATGGGAGTATGAGGTTATGTGTAGATTTTAGGCAAGTTGAACAAGATTACAATTAAAAACAAATACCCATTGCCTAGAATAGATGATCTTTTGGATCAACTTAGAGGTGCTTCTGTATTTTCCAAAATAGATTTGAGATCAGGATATCATCAGATTAGGATAAGGAAGGAAGATATTCATAAAACCGCTTTTCGAACTAGATATGGACACTACGAGTATTTAGTAATGCCATTCGGTGTTACTAATGCTCCAGCAGTGTTTATGGATTACATGAATCGAATCTTCCGACCTTTCCTAGATAAATTTGTGGTTGTGTTCATCGATGATATCTTAATCTACTCGTCTAGTTTGGAAGATCATGAAAAACACTTGAGGTTGGTGTTAGAAGTTTTAAGGGAAAGGAAATTGTTTGCCAATCCAAACAAATGTGAGTTTTGGCTAAACAAAGTCCATTTCCTAGGCCATGTCATTTCTGGAGAGGGAGTGTCAGTTGACCCTAGTAAGGTAGAGTCAGTTCTTGAGTGGGAAAGACCTAGGACTGTTACGGAGATTAGGAGTTTTCTAGGGTTAGCCGGTTATTATAGGAGATTCATTAAGGGCTTCTCTCGCTTAGCTTTACCTCTCACCAAGTTAACTAGGAAGGACCAAGCCTTTGTGTGGGATAGTGATTGTGAGCATAGTTTCCTGGAACTAAAACATAGATTGACCAGTGCCCCGGTGTTAGCATTACCTGATGTGTCTAGAACCTTTGAGGTATTTTGTGATGCCTCTGGGAAGGGACTAGGAGGTGTTTAATGCAGGATAGGAGAGTAGTAGCTTATGCATCTAGGCAGTTGAGGCCTCATGAGGAAAATTATCCTACCCATGATTTAGAATTAGCTGCTGTGGTTTTTGCCCTAAAAATTTGGAGGCATTACCTGTTTGGTGTAAGGTTTGAGGTCTTTAGTGATCATAAGAGTTTGAAATACCTCTTTGATCAAAAGGAACTCAACATGAGGCAAAGAAGATGGATGGAGTTTTTGAAAGATTTTGACTTTGAGTTAAAATACCACCCAGGTAAGGCCAATGTAGTGGCTGATGCTCTTAGCAGGAAATCCCTGCATGTGTCATCATTGATGATACAAGAGATGAGTCTCCTAGAGAAGTTTAGAGATTTGGACTTAAGTGTGGAGTTTGGGGTAGGTAGCATTCGGATGTACAGATTAGAAATTTCCAGTGAGTTTCAAACTCTGATTAAGGAGGCTCAGGATTTGGATCCTGAACTTCAGGGTAAGATGGGGCAAGTAGGGTTTTCCAGGTCAGGTGAGGGATTAATTCTTTTTCAGGGAAGAATTTGTATCCTAAGGGGAGTAGAGTTAAACAGCAGGTATTAGAGGAAGTTCATAAGGGTAAGATGTCTATACATCCTGGTTCTACCAAGATGTATCAGGATTTGAGGAAAAGGTTCTGGTGGGTAGGTATGAAGAGAGAAATAGCTGAATTTGTGTCTAAGTGCCTCACTTGTCAACAAGTGAAGGTGGAACACCAGAAACCATCTGGAGTTCTGTTACCCTTGGAAATTCCTGAGTGGAAATGGGAAAGCATAGCTATGGACTTTGTGTTGGGTTTACCTCGAGTCCAGGCAGGGTTTGATACCATTTGGGTCATAGTGGACCGTTTAACTAAGTCAGCCCATTTCCTTCCAGTTAAGAACACTTTCTCCTTGAATAAGTTAGCTGAGTTGTATGTTAGAGAGATTGTCAGGTTACATGGTATTCCTTCTAGCATAATCTCTGATAGGGATCCCAGGTTCACTTCAAGGTTCTGGAATGCACTACACCAGTCATTCGGGACTAAACTTAGGTTTAGCACCGCTTACCATCCTCAGACTGATGGTCAGTCTGAGAGAACCATCCAAACCTTAGAAGACATGTTAAGGGCTTGTTCACTAGAAGAGTCGGGCAGTTGGGATAAGTACCTACCACTTGTAGAGTTTGCCTACAATAACAGTTATCACAGTAGTATAGGCATGGCTCCATATGAAGCCTTGTATGGTAGGAAGTGTAGGTCCCCTGTTTGTTGGCATGAGGTGGGTGAGAAAGCTCTGTTAGGTCCAGATTTGGTTCAGAAACTTCTGATAAGATTAGGATGATTAGGGAAAAACTTGTAACCGCCCAGAGCCGTCAGAAAAGTTATGCTGATAAAAGAAGAAAAGAACTAGAGTTTGAGGAAGGGGAACATGTGTTTTTGAAAATAACTCCTGTCATTGGCTTAGGGAAATCTGTGAAATCTAAAAAGTTGAGTCCCAGATACATTGGTCCCTTTCAAATCTTGCAAAGAATTGGTCCTCTTGCATACAAATTGGCTCTACCACCCCATCTCTCCAAAATACATAATGTGTTTCATGTGTCTAAACTAAGAAAATATGTATTTGATCCTTCTCATGTCTTGTCTTCTGAACCAATACAATTGAAGGACAACCACCCTACCTGCCAAACCAATTCAGATTATTGACAGAAGTGCCAAGACTCTGAGGAATAGAAACATTCCTTTGGTTAAGGTAGTTTGGGAAGGTTTATCCATAGATGAAGCTACTTGGGAGAAAGAAGATGTGTCAAGCATCACTTCCCTAATCTCTTTGAATTGTGGTAAGATTTAATACTTGTATTGTGAAATTTTGGGGGCAAAATTTCTTTAAGGGGGGTAGAATGTAACATCCCAATCTTTTGATAGGTTAATTGTGAGATTTATAGGTTAATTGTGTAGTTAGAACATTAGGGACTAAGAGAAAGGAAGTAGGAATAGGTAAAGTTGAGTATAGTGGTTACTAGGACTTAACCTTTGAGTTTGGTCACTGGTAATCGATTACCAAGAGCTGGTAATCGATTACCAGAGAGTTTGGATCATGGTAATCGATTACAGGAGCTAAGTAATCGATTACCAGAAGGTCTGGCCCCTGGTAATCGATTACATAACCCTTGTAATCGATTACCAGCAACCTGGGTTCTTAGTAATCGATTACCAAAGGTGGTAATCGATTACCAGGTTCCCAGAAGGGGTTCTTAGGCTATTTTTGCCTTCAGTAATCGATTACCAGGGTTTGGTAATCGATTACTGAGCGAAAATATATATACCCAGGACGCGAAATTCATCAGAATTTTGAGAGAAAACCTAATTTTAGAGAGAGAGAGGGGTCTAGAGAGAGGAAGTGCCGGAACGAAGTAGAAACGTCGGAACGAAGCTAGGAATCACATTTCTTCCATCTAAACTACTTGGATTTTCTTTGTGGTGAGTAATTCTCACTTAATTGCTAGAATTAGGAATTGGTCTCCAACCCATGAACCCCCTTCTTTCTCTCCAATTCTCTGATTACTTGATATTATTGTTTGTTTGTGATTGTGTATGATTGATTGCAATGGGAGTGATTTTAATCGGTTAAAACGGATCGATTCTTGATGATCGTTAGTTTCGAAACTTTCGAAATTCTCGAAAGTTTCGAAACTCTCGAAACGTCGAAACGCTCCGTTCTTTTCGATTAAACTTGTTCCGGAATAAACTAAGGATTGGAAATCATTGGATATGGAATTGATGAGTATTTGTGGTTGTCGTTAGGCATCGAATCTCCTTGGTTTCGAAAGGTTCGAAGTGTCGAAATTGTCGAAACCAACGAGATTACGATATTTATCAATTCCGATGTCTAAATTGGTTGTTCGATTTAAGTTTAAAGATTAAAGGACTTCGGTCAATAAGGGGCTTCGGCCTATGTGAGGGTGGGATTCGTCCCCGGGGGAGATATCCCCCGTAGTTCGAGCTCGAGTCTAACTCTGTAATGTGATGTGTACATGGCCTAGTGGCAAAGCATACAAGAGCATCCTTATGCATTTGTTAAGTTATGAATTATGAATGGAATGTCTTATTGTCATGAATAACTGTCCTGCATACATAGAGATTTATTCACTGAGATTTTTATCTCACCACGCGTTATGTGGATTATAGATGTCCAGGTGCCTCCTCCTCGGAATGCACAACCATGAGATGGTTATGGTGTTTGTGGAAGATGACTATGTCCTTTATTTTGGAGTATTGTAATTGAATGTGACTTATGTATCTTTTCTTATAATTCAAGTAATGTAGCCTAGTAGTTAGTAGAATTATGAATTGGCATGTAATAGATCCTTTGGTGTTGTTAATGTAAGAGAAACTTTATTTGTAATTTGAACCCTTTTGGTGTAAGGACTTGTAGAAGTCTTTCTAACTTAGTTGTAAAATGGACTGTTATGTGAGTGAATGGGTAGAATGATGTTTAGTTTAAAAGACTTCAATTATATATTGTTTACTTTAAATTATCTCGATTGTTGGAATTGTGGATGATTTATAGAACGGGTCGATATTGAAATGAAACATTATAAATTCGAAGTCAAGAATTTGGTTTCCAACGGATCAAATTCTTGCTTATGAAATTTAAGGTGTGACATTTTGGTATCAGAGCAGTTCAATCCAATTGGACTGTGAGATTAGGATTTTCTGTGGTTTGTTAATAATTTTATATGTATTATTTTGTGAATTGAGAGACTGATCACCTCGATATTTGCTTTATGATATGTAGAGAATTATGGCAGGCAACAGAAAGGGTAGGTCAAGGGTAGATCGTTCTTCTCCACCTTCTTCACCTTCACCTGAACCGGTCCCAGATCCGATGGTGGCAGCTCTTCAGGCACTCACCCAAATGATGGGAAATCAAGCAGCTACCAACACAGCAATCTTGCAAGAGTTAGCTCGGCAACGACCGGAACAACCACCACCCACCTTGGATGTATTCTCTGTTGGATTGTCTGAATTCAGGAAGCATAACCCTCCACAATTCAATGGGGTGTATGATCCTGATGTGGCGGCTAGGTGGCTTAAAGACTTGAACAGAATTTTTGAAGTATGAAGTGTGCTGATGAAGTTAAGGTGAATTTGGCAGTGTATATGATGAGAGGAGAAGCTGAGGATTGGTGGAGGACGGCTAGGCTACAAACGGCGGAGGCGGAGACTCCTTTAACTTGGGAGGCCTTTCAAAGCCTGTTCTTGGAGAAGTATTTCCCGGCAACTATAAAAAGACAAAAAGAAGCGGAGTTTCTACAGCTTACACAAGGGGAGATGTCAGTGGGACAATATGTGTCAAGGTTTGAAGAATTATCGAAGTTTTCCCGTTACCTTCAGGCAGTAAATGATGAAGAATGGAGATGTACTCAGTTTGAGGGGGGATTAAGGCCAGAGATCATTGATCGAGTGGCGGCGTTGGAGATTAGAAATTTTTCCACACTGGTAAGCAAGTGTTACATAATAGAGAAGAATTACAAAGGAGTGATGGCACCTTCTATACCACAAGATGTCAAGGGGAAAAGGAAGATAGAAACTAGTAATCAGAACAAGAATTTCAAACCAAAATGGCAAGGTAGACAACCGTGACGGTTCAACCATCTCAACCTAGGGATATTCGGGTATGCATTAAGTGTGGGAAGGAAACTCGGGAGCCTGCTTAATAGGGAAGAATGTCTGTTTCCTTTGCAAACAAACCGGTCACTTCAAGAAGGATTGCCCAAGACTCAAGGAACTTCAAAAGCCTCAATCAACTGGAAGGGTTTTTACCCTCAGTGGTCAGGCGGCGAATTCTTCTGATAATCTGTTAAGAGGTAATTGCACCCTAGGGGAGGAGACTTTAATTGTATTGTATGATTCGGGAGCATCACATTCCTTTGTGTCCTTGATTGTGTAAATAGACTGAAATTGTTCACCACTTCTTTACCTTATATTCTCAATGTTGTTACTCCTGCTAAAGAATCCATATCCACTTCTCTTGTATGTATGAATTGTTCATTAATCATTCAAGAAAGAGTTTTTAGTGTGGACTTGATATGTTTGCCTTTGACTGGTATTGATATTATTCTGGGAATGAACTGGTTATCTTCCAATCAGGTGTTGTTAGATTGTTTTAATAAAAAGGTTGTGTTTCCTGATTGTCCTTTTTTCATAAAGAAAAGTTGTCTATTCTGTTGTCTAGTGTTTCCCAATTTTCCCAAAGTATCAATGACGGGAGTGAGTGTTTTCTTTTGTTGCTTTCCTCAACTTTAGAAGCAAAATCTGATTTGAATAATGTAGCTACGGTTCGGGAGTTTCAGGACGTTTTTCCTAATGAGATCCTAACCTTACCACCTGAGAGAGAGGTAGAGTTCACCATAGATTTGTTGCCAGGTTCAGGACCCATTTCTAAGGCACCCTATAGAATGTCCCCCTTAGAGCTTAGTGAACTTAAGAAACAATTAGAAGAATTGTTAGGAAAAGGGTTCATTAGGCCTAGTGTCTCTCCTTGGGGGGCTCCAGTGTTGTTGGTAAAGAAAAAGGATGGGAGTATGAGGTTATGTGTAGATTTTAGGCAGTTGAACAAGATTACAATTAAAAACAAATACCCATTGCCTAGAATAGATGATCTTTTGGATCAACTTAGAGGTGCTTCTGTATTTTCCAAAATAGATTTGAGATCAGGATATCATCAGATTAGGATAAGGAAGGAAGATATTCATAAAACCGCTTTTCGAACTAGATATGGACACTACGAGTACTTAGTAATGCCATTCGGTGTTACTAATGCTCCAGCAGTGTTTATGGATTACATGAATCGAATCTTCCGACCTTTCCTAGATAAATTTGTGGTTGTGTTCATCGATGATATCTTAATCTACTCTTCTAGTTTGGAAGATCATGAAAAACACTTGAGGTTGGTGTTAGAAGTTTTAAGGGAAAGGAAATTGTTTGCCAATCCAAACAAATGTGAGTTTTGGCTAAACAAAGTCCATTTCCTAGGCCATGTCATTTCTGGAGAGGGAGTGTCAGTTGACCCTAGTAAGGTAGAGTCAGTTCTTGAGTGGGAAAGACCTAGGACTGTTACGGAGATTAGGAGTTTTCTAGGGTTAGCCGGTTATTATAGGAGATTCATTAAGGGCTTCTCTCGCTTAGCTTTACCTCTCACCAAGTTAACTAGGAAGGACCAAGCCTTTGTGTGGGATAGTGATTGTGAGCATAGTTTCCTGGAACTAAAACATAGATTGACCAGTGCCCCGGTGTTAGCATTACCTGATGTGTCTAGAACCTTTGAGGTATTTTGTGATGCCTCTGGGAAGGGACTAGGAGGTGTTTAATGCAGGATAGGAGAGTAGTAGCTTATGCATCTAGGCAGTTGAGGCCTCATGAGGAAAATTATCCTACCCATGATTTAGAATTAGCTGCTGTGGTTTTTGCCCTAAAAATTTGGAGGCATTACCTGTTTGGTGTAAGGTTTGAGGTCTTTAGTGATCATAAGAGTTTGAAATACCTCTTTGATCAAAAGGAACTCAACATGAGGCAAAGAAGATGGATGGAGTTTTTGAAAGATTTTGACTTTGAGTTAAAATACCACCCAGGTAAGGCCAATGTAGTGGCTGATGCTCTTAGCAGGAAATCCCTGCATGTGTCATCATTGATGATACAAGAGATGAGTCTCCTAGAGAAGTTTAGAGATTTGGACTTAAGTGTGGAGTTTGGGGTAGGTAGCATTCGGATGTACAGATTAGAAATTTCCAGTGAGTTTCAAACTCTGATTAAGGAGGCTCAGGATTTGGATCCTGAACTTCAGGGTAAGATGGGGCAAGTAGGGTTTTCCAGGTCAGGTGAGGGATTAATTCTTTTTCAGGGAAGAATTTGTATCCTAAGGGGAGTAGAGTTAAACAGCAGGTATTAGAGGAAGTTCATAAGGGTAAGATGTCTATACATCCTGGTTCACCAAGATGTATCAGGATTTGAGGAAAAGTTTGGTGGGTAGGTATGAAGAGAGAAATAGCTGAATTTGTGTCTAAGTGCCTCACTTGTCAACAAGTGAAGGTGGAACACCAGAAACCATCTGGAGTTCTGTTACCCTTGGAAATTCCTGAGTGGAAATGGGAAAGCATAGCTATGGACTTTGTGTGGGTTTACCTCGAGTCCAGCAGGGTTTGATACCATTTGGGTCATAGTGGACCGTTTAACTAAGTCAGCCCATTTCCTTCCAGTTAAGAACACTTTCTCCTTGAATAAGTTAGCTGAGTTGTATGTTAGAGAGATTGTCAGGTTACATGGTATTCCTTCTAGCATAATCTCTGATAGGGATCCCAGGTTCACTTCAAGGTTCTGGAATGCACTACACCAGTCATTCGGGACTAAACTTAGGTTTAGCACCGCTTACCATCCTCAGACTGATGGTCAGTCTGAGAGAACCATCCAAACCTTAGAAGACATGTTAAGGGCTTGTTCACTAGAAGAGTCGGGCAGTTGGGATAAGTACCTACCACTTGTAGAGTTTGCCTACAATAACAGTTATCACAGTAGTATAGGCATGGCTCCATATGAAGCTTGTATGGTAGGAAGTGTAGGTCCCCTGTTTGTTGGCATGAGGTGGGTGAGAAAGCTCTGTTAGGTCCAGATTTGGTTCAGAAACTTCTGATAAGATTAGGATGATTAGGGAAAAACTTGTAACCGCCCAGAGCCGTCAGAAAAGTTATGCTGATAAAAGAAGAAAAGAACTAGAGTTTGAGGAAGGGGAACATGTGTTTTTGAAAATAACTCCTGTCATTGGCTTAGGGAAATCTGTGAAATCTAAAAAGTTGAGTCCCAGATACATTGGTCCCTTTCAAATCTTGCAAAGAATTGGTCCTCTTGCATACAAATTGGCTCTACCACCCCATCTCTCCAAAATACATAATGTGTTTCATGTGTCTAAACTAAGAAAATATGTATTTGATCCTTCTCATGTCTTGTCTTCTGAACCAATACAATTGAAGGACAACCTCACCCTACCTGCCAAACCAATTCAGATTATTGACAGAAGTGCCAAGACTCTGAGGAATAGAAACATTCCTTTGGTTAAGGTAGTTTGGGAAGGTTTATCCATAGATGAAGCTACTTGGGAGAAAGAAGATGTGGTCAAGCATCACTTCCCTAATCTCTTTGAATTGTGGTAAGATTTAATACTTGTATTAGTGAAATTTTGGGGGCAAAATTTCTTTAAGGGGGGTAGAATGTAACATCCCAATCTTTTGATAGGTTAATTGTGAGATTTATAGGTTAATTGTGTAGTTAGAACATTAGGGACTAAGAGAAAGGAAGTAGGAATAGGTAAAGTTGAGTATAGTGGTTACTAGGACTTAACCTTTGAGTTTGGTCACTGGTAATCGATTACCAAGAGCTGGTAATCGATTACCAGAGAGTTTGGATCATGGTAATCGATTACAGGAGCTAAGTAATCGATTACCAGAAGGTCTGGCCCCTGGTAATCGATTACATAACCCTTGTAATCGATTACCAGCAACCTGGGTTCTTAGTAATCGATTACCAAAGGTGGTAATCGATTACCAGGTTCCCAGAAGGGGTTCTTAGGCTATTTTTGCCTTCAGTAATCGATTACCAGGGTTTGGTAATCGATTACTGAGCGAAAATATATATACCCAGGACGCGAAATTCATCAGAATTTTGAGAGAAAACCTAATTTTAGAGAGAGAAGAGGGGTCTAGAGAGAGGAAGTGCCGGAACGAAGTAGAAACGTCGGAACGAAGCTAGGAATCACATTCTTCCATCTAAACTACTTGGATTCTACTTTGTGGTGAGTAATTCTCACTTAATTGCTAGAATTAGGAATTGGTCTCCAACCCATGAACCCCCTTCTTTCTCTCCAATTCTCTGATTACTTGATATATTGTTTGTTTGTGATTGTGTATGATTGATTGACAATGGGAGTGATTTTAATCGGTTAAAACGGATCGATTCTTGATGATCGTTAGTTTCGAAACTTTCGAAATTCTCGAAAGTTTCGAAACTCTCGAAAGTCGAAACGCTCCGTTCTTTTCGATTAAACTGTTCCGGAATGTAAACTAAGATTGGAAATCATTTGGATTGGAATTGATGAGTATGTGTGTGGTTGTCATTCACCGAATCTCCTTGGTTTCGAAAGGTTCGAACGTCGAAATTGTCGAAAAACGAGATTACGATATTTATCAATTCCGATGTCTAAATTGGTTGTTCGATAAGTTTAAAGATTAAAGGACTTCGGTCAATAAGGGGCTTCGGCCTATGTGAGGGTGGGATTCGTCCCCGGGGGAGATATCCCCCGTAGTTCGAGCTCGAGTCTAACTCTGTAATGTGATGTGTACATGGCCTAGTGGCAAAGCATACAAGAGCATCCTTATGCATTTGTTAAGTTATGAATTATGAATGGAATGTCTTATTGTCATGAATAACTGTCCTGCATACATGCATAGAGATTTATTCACTGAGATTTTTATCTCACCACGCGTTATGTGGATTATAGATGTCCAGGTGCCTCCTCCTCCTCGGAATGCACAACCATGAGATGGTTATGGTGTTGTGGAAGATGACTATGTCCTTTATTTTGGAGTATTGTAATTGAATGTGACTTATGTATCTTTTCTTATAATTCAAGTAATGTAGCCTAGTAGTTAGTAGATTATGAATTGGCATGTAATAGATCCTTTGGGTATTGTTAATGTAAGAGAAACTTTATTTGTAATTTGAACCCTTTTGGTATGTAAGGACTTGTAGAAGTCATTCTAACTTAGTTGTAAAATGGACTGTTATGTGAGTGAATGGGTAGAATGATGTTTAGTTTAAAAGACTTCAATTTATATTGTTTACTTTAAATTATCTCGATTGTTGGAATTGTGGATGATTTATAGAACGGGTCGATATTGAAATGAAACATTATAAATTCGAAGTCAAGAATTTGGTTTCCAACGGATCAAATTCTTGCTTATGAAATTTAAGGTGTGACATCTATCCTTATTTAAATCTCCTCATAAATCTGCAAAATCAACATATTTATATTAAAATAGCATCAAATTCAAATTCAAATCAAATAAACACAATTATTACAATTATTACTAAAAAGGGATTATTTTGAGGCATAAATTACTATTTTAACCTTGATAAGTGCAGTAAAAATACAAGAATTTATCATATAATTTGCACTTATCAAATACTTAGGTGGTTTTAGCCTGAAGAGGCCGGGTTCAAAGAATACTTGTAACTGATCAGTTAGTGGAAAATTCAGTGGAGTGTTTGCCCTGGGACTAGATGTAGCTCACTGAGTTAGTGGGTGAACCAAGATAAATTTTTGTGGTTAAGTTCTCTCAACCCTTGTCTCTTTATATTCTATTTTAAATTAACCAAGGAGGGTTTTAGAAAAGTTGTTTTATAATTCCACGCAGTAAACAATCTTTTCTCTACACGAAAGTTCTTCAAAATTGTTTTATTCAACCTTCTGAGTTGCATTAGAAAGTTGCTAAACTTCCAGTTTCAGAAGGTTGTTCAAATATTTTCATAATAAGTTTGCTTGTTGAAAAAGGTTTTCAGAAAATCTGTAAAGGATTATAAACACTATTCAACCCCTCTTCTAGTGTTTCCTACGGTTCTAACAATAAAGTCTTTGTTAGACATTTTTCTAAAAAGTGTATTGTCTACTTTTCCTCTTTCAAAACCATTTTTAGTTAAAATATTGCTCAATCTTTCATACCAAGCTCTTGGGGCTTGTTTCAGACCATATAGATGTAGAAACCACAAGAAAACACTAGAAGGGGGTTGAAAAGTGTTTTAAAAGTTCAAACAGATTTTTCAGAAATCTTTTAACAAGCAAAGTATTTCACAATAGTTTTTGCAAACTTGCTGAAACTGAAGTTATGGTACTTGCTGAAATTATTTCAGGAGGTTCAACAAAATTGATTAAAACTGTTTCTTAAAAGCGTATTTGGTTAAAATGATGTTTCAATAGTTTAAATCACTATATTCCGAACCCTTCTTGTTAATTAAGTAACAGATATAGAGAGATAAGGGTAGAGAAGACTTAGCCAAGAGATTTACCCTAGTTCACTCACATCCACTATGAGCCACGTCCAGTCCCAATGCCAACTAGCAATGAATTTTCCACTAACTGATCACACTTACAAGTATTCTTTTTCAGACAAGCCTCTTCAGGCTCAATACACCAAGTATTCTTTTACAGTCAAGCCTCTTCAGGCTCTAAAACAAATATTCTTGAAATAGCAAGCCTCTCCAGGCTCAAACCAAGTATTGTTTTACAGACAAGCCTCTCCAGGCTCAAAAACAAGTATTCTTTCTTCCACCAAGTCTCTCCAGGCTCTCAGACACTTGAAAGTGTTTACAAATAAATTTTGTTTAATTTACTGAACTTAGACAAGTTCCAGACATAAAAAGATACAAGATTGTACAAATTAACTGAGTAAGACTCAGGATGTATGAATTTTGAGTACAATAAGCAGAGAGTAAGCAGCACGGAATTTGGCAGCGTTTTGGCTTGATAATAATTCTTCTCTCCACACTTTTGAAGTCCTTTACGAAGCTTTATATAGGATTCAACTTAAATCCGTTGAAGATTGCTAAAACCACTGTTGTGAAATAGCATTAAATGTTGTGAGAACTGTTGTGATACAATCTTCTGAAAGCTTCTGACTTTAGCAGTGTATGTGTGCATGTATGATACAGTTCTGACACACAACAGGTACAACAATTTCCTTTTCTGGTACGAGGATTCATATATGCGCAGAAAGGACTCTGAAATTCTTTCCTTAAAGAGATGTTGCAGAAGATGTTTAGAGTGCTTATTATTCTGAACAGCTGTCAAGAGAGGGCTTCACTCTGTTTGAGCTCATTGACTTACAAAAGTAGTCTTCAGCAAATCTTCATGTTTCAGATAGTACTTATCTTCAGAGGGTTAGTAGACTTCAGCAGGTCCTAACTCTTCAAAGGGTTCTCCCTTCAGTAGGTGATAAGTGAAAATTAGATAAATTAGAGCACATTTTATTCCACTTATCAAGGATAAAATGATAATTTTGCCCCAATTTAATCCATTTTTATTAAATACTAGATAAATTGTATTTATTAATCTAAGATTTGAATTTGATGCTATTTTGATGGAAATATTGCTGATTTTTGTAGGATATTGCAAAGATTTGATTTGAAGGATAGATAGCATTAAATGGGGGAGATATCTGCAAGATTTGAGATTGATTGAAGACATTTAATGAAGATTTGAAGAAGATATAATACAATTAATGAGGAGATCACTGCCAATCAATCAAGGATTCTGCAGACAAGCTTCCCAAATAAATCAAAGATTGCTCAATAAATGCAAGGATTTTATCAAGAAAAGGGAAACAAGGAAAGACAAATCTGCCAAAACCAGTCTCGGGGAGTGATCAAGATTAAAAAGAGAAAGTTGGAGCAGCAGGACGCAACCTGTGCTTCACCTGCGCAGACTCTCTGGAAGTTGCGCTCCATCCTGCGCTGTAGCGCAGCTCACGCTGATTTGTTCCCTGTTGCCGTTTTAGATAGATTTCTCCCCAAATTGCTTTTTCTTTCCTTAGTCTATAAATAGGAACCTCTTGTGCCAAATCCAGTGTGCACGATTATTGCAATCAGTCTATATTTCAGTGATGATGCACCAGAGCTAAGTTTAGAGTAGGAGAGGAGGAGAGCTTCACAAGGATTGAAGATGGTGACAACATCTTCGGTGGTTTGTATGGCTACCTCGTGTAGTTAACTCTCCATTAGGTTTGGATGTAATTGATTCTATCCCCAAGTGTATGTAAACTCTATATTATTATTTCTGAGCTCTCTGTCTATAATATTGGTAATCTTATTCTGTACTTAATCCCTGATTCCCACGCTTGCGTCTGGAGTTATAGGCTAGTCTCAACTAACTAGGTTAGTTTGATTAGGACTGAGAGTTGAGAAGTGGCTTCCAAAGAAACTTACTCTCTGATTGAATAAGAGGACTCGATATCAGAAAACCGACACATGAGCGTTACTAATGAGCGATGGGTAGTGACAGTACTCTAGCGAAGGGCGTTCACAAGATTAGGCCTGTTATCGATAGCAAAGGGTTAGTTGATTGTGAATCCAGGATTCGAACATAGGTGTATCCTAATGAGTGAGGGTAGTGACAGTACTTGAGCGAAGGTGAGTCTAAAGAGTTGGCCTCGTTTATCAACTAAGTTCCTTTACAAACTGACTAAAAAAAGAGCAAAATAAGCTGAGGGTAAGTCTGTCGCTTGGGAGAGCCCGCATGGATTATCTTTGGTGTGTGAGGCCGCTTGTAACTCGGGGTCTTAGCAATAAAGTTTGTCTACAGTATTATAGATTAAACCTAAAATAATATATAGTTTTTACATGCACAAGGGGTGAGATGATATGAAGTCCAATCCTAATCCAAGTAAAGTGTCTCTAACTCTTCCTTTCTAATTCCAATTAATATTTACTTTCTATTTACAATTCCGCAACTATACTCTCTAAACCGTGCTTTCTCTTGATAAATAGATCACAGTCTACATAGATTAATTGTTCCCTGTGGATACGATACTCTTCTTACTATTATACTGCTGGATTTGTGGTTCGCTTGCCAAAACCCATCAGTAGGTTGCTTTGCTTCAGAGGGTTGCTCTTCATAAAGTTGCTGAATCATTGAAAATACCCTTGAGAGAATATGTACATTTTATCAAATGTCTTTAACCAAATTTGTTATTCATTAAAACTTAGGATTGTGAGACTTAAACATTATTAATCTCTTAATAATATTTGACACTCAACATTCTCCACCTTTTTAATGATGACAAATTTGCCTAAACTATTCAAATATTTGAAGAGAAATAAAAAAAGTATTGAGTTAAGAAATTTCTCCCCTTTTTTCAGATACTTAGACAAAATGTCTTGCTCCCCCCGAATCAGTGAATCCTTCTCTGAAAACACTTAAACTTCATATTTTTGTTAGTTTATATCTCCCCCTTTTGTCATCAGTCAAAAGGGTTGAAGGCAGACGTTGAAGTATTAAATGCATAGCAGAGTAATAAGTACAGGGTAGACATTCAATGATTGATTCAATAACTTAGTTGTGTCATATATAACAATTAATTCCAATCATTTCCATTTAATTCAATACGTAGCATGGTAAATGTAAGATAAATAAGCACATTTCATAGTCAAATCAGAGAGAATAAGAATTCAATTCAAATTGAAATTTCAGAGAGTTTAACATATAAAGTTTAACATGAACAGAAAAACATTGATGAACACATAGACTTTCTGATAAAGTGGCAAGCTAAAAACTTCCATTCCTCTTGTGCTTGGGCTTGGATTCTTGAGTATGAGGACGAGCAGGAGCAGCATTGAATTGCCTCATTAGGTTCTGAAGTCTAAGGTTCTTGTTTCTCAACCTTCTGATTTCTCTCTCTCTGATCTCAAGTGCCTCTAAAAGATCAACTTCTATGAAAATGATGGATACATGCCTCTTGGTCAACACAACCTCCCCAAAGCCATATGGTAAGCCATAGTCAGCAGGCTTAACCACAAGACAAGTGTAGATGGCAGGAGTCCATTTTTGCACAGCCCAATCTTCATGCAGATCATGCTTAGAACCAGGGAAAGTTCCCGGAAACCAAGTTCGGAATTCTTGAATTGAAAGGGTGCTCTTGGTCATTGAATCCGCAAAGTCATATTTCGTTCCAGAGCAGGACCCTTCTTTTTCCATCTCATGCCAATAGGAATCCCATAGCTTGTCTCTGTAGGTGTGGTCAAAACCTCCATAAGCTTCTAAAACTTCATGGAGTCTTTCCCATTCTTCTTTGGTCAAAGGCCCAGGTTCAACCATGTAGGCATAATAGAACTTAGGTTCTTTCTTCTTATCTTCAGGACCTTCAGCAAATGGTAATCTTGGTACTATTCCGTCAGGTTTCCAGAAGATTTTGGTTGAGGGTTTCATGGTAAGGGGTTTCGGAGGCTTGAAGTTTCTGCACCCAGCTTTTGATGCAATGTACTTTGAGTACAGTTCAGCTTCCAGGTTAAGATGCCTGATGAGAATCCAATCTTCAACAGGTATCCTCACTTGGTCAGAAGAATCAACATCAATTCTTTTCCGAAAGTGCTTGGGTGGTTTCACTCCTTGTCTAATCTTCTCCAGCTGATCAGATCCAGATACTCCCCTTGAAGCCTTGGACATTCTCTTATGTTTACCATCTTCCAGAGTGTCCAAGTGAAGACCAACATGCTTGTGCAGAGGAAAGTGATCTTTGAAGTACAACAACTCTTCATAAAGGTTTGGACACAGAGGCAATCTTATTTTCTGATTGAAGGGAGTTGAATAGAACTTATGTGGGATCTCAACAACTTTCAGCAAATTATCAAAGCTGATGATAGGCACCATCTTGTTAAAGGATGGCCTCCTTGAGATATCTCTTGATTTTGGCTTCAGTATCCTTTCTCTTGGAGTTAAATCACCTTCCCAAGCAAACTTCCCATTACCTTGGACCATATAACTTCCCATAGTTCCCAAGTCAATAGAACCAAATAAAACAGGAACAAGAGCAAGTTGAGTAGGCACCCTCTCATCATCAAGGTCTACTTCAAAGGGTGATGGTGGTTTAGGAGTGGGTGAAGGTGGATCAGCAACCTCAACAAGTTCAGATCTTATTGGTACAACATGAATAGGTTCCATAGCAGCAACAATTGGTTCTTCAACCATAGGATCAACAGCAAGAGGTTCTGCAACCTTGTCAACTTCAGCAGGTGCAGAAACCTTATCAGCAGGTGGATTTTCAGCAGGTCCACACACAATATTTCCACTATCAGCAACCTTTTCAACAGCAATAGGTTGACTGATTTCTTCAAGATTGAGTTGTTCTGAGGACTTATCAGCAAGCACAGGTGCCTCAAGAACCTTGACTGGAACCTTGGAAGGACTCACATCATCTTCCAAGTATGTTGGATCAAGATTTCCAAAATTTACCTTGATCTTTTTGTAAGGTTCCTCCACAGGAATAGGCATCATACCAACTTCCTGCAGCTTCCTCTTGTATTTCTTAGTTTCTAACAGAGGGTTCTTTGATGGATCATAGGGAACATATTCTGTAGTGGGTTTGGCAGACATCCTCTTGAGCTTTATTTTCAGCTCCTCCAACGTCTTGGATCTTTCCTGTAGGGCAACTTGCCTATAAGTTACAGGTTCTTCTATTGACTGGGACTTGCTTCTGGTAAGAATAGGAGCAGAGGGCACTTCAACTATAGGAGACAATAATCTTCTCCTCTTCATCCTTCCAGATTTAGAGGCTCTCTTTCTCTTGGGCACAAAAGACTTATCAATCTTTTCATCTTCTATCATAGCCTTCTGAGCAGCTTCAGCTAGTGCCCTGTCATTTTCTTCTTGCTCCTTGACCTTTCTCAATTCTTATTCTTCTAATACATTGGCCAAAGCAGCAATTTCTCTCAGCTATGGATTATGATAGCTTGTGGCAAATGGCATTACCAGCAAGGGCTTTTTAGAAGAAGATGGGGGCATCAGTCATCATGGCTTAGTGACTTCAGTCTCAGCCACTTCAGTCTGACCCACAATTTCAGTAGGTTCATTTAGATCCTTCTGAACAGGTTCAGAAGCTTTTAGTGGTTCAACCTCTGTCACCTTTTCAGATGATGTTGACCTCTGAAAAGATGCTTCTACTTCTCTTACCCTTTCCAAGTTAGCAAGTGAGAGGGTCTTCTGAGAGACCTTGGTCCTCTTCTTCTTCACCAACTTCTTTTTTGGGGTCTCAGCAGCAGGTTGGAATTCCTCCTTCCTTCCATCCCCTTGTAGTTCATCCTCCAAGATCTCCAGCACGGATCTTTGGAATTCAACAATTATCTTCTTCTTGGAAGCAGGTTTCTTTATAGCAAGCCCTATCTGCTTGATGGTTGTAGCAGTGAAGTAACTGGGAGGCTTTTGATCGTACAACTTCTCCACTGGAAGTTTGAAGTGAAACATTATCTTCATGATGAGAGTGTTGTGAGGGAGGTTAGCAACAGAGTCCCTCGACCTTCTGATCATGTGATATAAAATTACCCATGGAATACTGATTTTCTTCTTCAACATCAGGTGAATAAGACAGAACCGTTCTAGTTCTGAGATGTGGTCCTTGTCTCCTCCTTTAGGAAGAATGCAACATCCCAGTATTACAAACAGAATCCTGGGTGTAGGCAGCAACCCAGTTCCTTTCGAAACCAGGGGGTTGTTTAACAAATACTTCTTCAATGATTTCATTTAAGAAGGCACTTTATACATCCATTTGATAATTTGATGCTATTATTTACAGTATAAGAAAGCATAATGCTAATTGCTTCAAGTCTTTCAACTGGAGCAAAAGTTTCAGTAAAGTCAATACCTTCTTGTTGATTATAACCTTGTGCAACAAATCTGGCTTTGTTTCTGACCACTTGTCCATCCTTATCAAATTTGTTTCTAAACACCCATTTGGTTCCAATAATAGTTTTCCCATGGGATTTAGGAACTAAGTTCAGACATCACTCCTACCAAATTGATTAAGTTCATCTTGTATGGCTAGGATCCACCCTTCATCACGCAGAGCTTCATCAACATTCTTAGGTTCTATTTTAGAAAACAGAGCAAGATTGTTGAGTTGATCAAATCTTGATATTGTCCTTACTCCTTTCGAAGTGTCACCCAAGATTTGCTCTTTTGGATGTGCAGATTTATAAGTCTAATTATTTTGAAAGGGAGAGAACTTCTCTGGTCTGAGACTCAACATTGGGTTCAGATGGTCCAATCTCAAATGGACCTTCTGAAAATTCTTTAGTCTTGTTATGAAATTCTTCAGACACCTTGTAAAGATTCATTCCTTCAAAATCCTCTTCTAGATCGAATATATCACTATCAGTTTTTTTCTTGTCATTAAACCTTGCATGGATGGTTTCTTCAACAGTTAAGGTTCTAGAATTATAACCTCTATATGCCTTAGATGTTTCAGAATATCCAATAAAATGACCTTTATCAGATTTTACATAAAACTTTCTAATATCATTCTTGGTGTTGAGTATGAAACACTCACATCCAAAGATATGGAAGTATGATATTTGGTTTCCTTCCTATCCACAATTCATAAGGAGTCTTTTTCAGAATTGGTCTACCAATATTCTGTTATGAAGATAACAAGTTGTGTGAACAGCTTCTGCCCAGAATGATTTGGGAAGTGAGCTTGAAATGAGCATGGTCCTATCCACCCCTTGTAAACCGTTGTTCTTTCTCTCAACACCCCATTTTGCTGAGGTGTTCCAGCCATAGAGAAATTTTGAGAGATCCCATTCTCTTAACAGAACAATCAGAAGTTTTCATTTTCAAACTCTCCACCATGATCACCTCTTATGGCAGAGATGCAGAATCCTTTTTCATTTTTATCTTCTTACAGAGTATTGTGAAATTCTGAAAAGTCTCTTCCTTGCTTATGAGAAAGATAACCCATGTAAATGTTGAATAGTCATTTACAATGACCAGACCATACTTCTTTCCACCAAGACTTTCAGTTTTGTTGGACCAAACATATCTATGTGAAGTAGTTCCAGAGGTTTGGAAGTAGAAATAACATTCTTACTCTTGAAAGAGTTTCTTGTATGTTTCCCTTTTAGACAACTTTCACACAAATTGTCATATTTGTATGAGATTTGGGCAGACCTTTTACAAGGTTGTTTTGTAAGATTTAAGATTAATCTCAAGCCAACATGACCAAGCTTCTGATTCATCTTCAACAGATAAAAAAACACCTCACATTCTGATTTGCATGTTACTCCAAGTCAATTTTGAACACATTGTTGTGTCTCTTGGCAATAAAAAGAACTTGGTCATAAGCATTTTTTACTATGCAACCTTCTTTTGTAAAGAATACTACATAACCACTATCACATATTTGGCTTATGCTAAGCATATTATGCTTGAGTCCTTCAACAAAAAGAACAATTTTATGCTAGAAAGAGGTTTCGTACCTACTATTCCAACACCTATGATCCTCCCTTGTTGGTTGCCCCCATATGTGACCACTCCGCCATTCCTGGGTCTAAGGCTTTGGAACAAAGACCTTTCTCCCATCATATGTGACAAGCATCTACTGTCCAGGTACCATTTTGGTAGTTTTGTTTGTCCTGTTAAGCACATCTGCAACAGGGAGAATCAAGGTTTCAGGTACCCATATTTTCTTGGGTCCTTCTTGTTAGTCTTGGGCTTTCCTTTCTTTTTGTGATTATACCTTGTGACATGATGTCCAGGTTCCTATATAAGAACACCCAATACCTTTCATCTTGTCCTTTTTAGGTTTTTTAATATGAGGTTTAGAAAGTTTTGATGGATTGTCTAAAGTATACTCTAAGCCTTAGTATAACTAATTAAAAATAATGATTATAAACAAATATTGGTAGAATATCCTTATTCACCATAAGCCTGTGATATGCCTTACCTTTGGGTCACACCTTATTGGATCAGATTCTCATGGACCTTTAAAGTCATGATCGTTAGTAAAATGGTTGGACCTCAATTTTAAAAGTCGCAATGCATATGTAGGTGTTGAGTTAAAATAAGGAATGATGATTATTAGTTGTAAAGTTTATTGGAATAGAATTAAAGATTCAGAAAGAGAGAATAAAAAAAGTCTCGTGAAATTAGATTGAGGAATAATGAAGGGATCAAAACATGAATTTAAATTGAAAGGTTAGAAAACTTTAAGCATTTTGAATATCGATGATGATGCATTAAGAGCCAAAAGTTCCACTTCTCTTACTCATCTCTTCCTCCTTGTCATTTCACTTTTGTTGTTTTGCTCTCTTCTTTACCTCTAATTCTCATATTTAGTATCGCCACACCATCATTGACATCATTAGAGGTGAAAGAGGACACAACCATGAGTTGATGGATAGTGGGTATACCCAAGAAATGATGGTTATTCATCTGTAAGGTGAGTACTCTACATTGTGTCAATGGACCTTCCAACCTTTGTGAAACTTGATTTTAAAATTCAAAAGAGAAAAAGCATTTGAGGAATAAGAGGCTTTAAAATATGAAAAAAGATAGTAGGCCTGATGTAAAGTGAAAGTGGAGAGAGCTTCCTTCCTACTCTTCCAACACGTGACATGGTTTAGGCCGGTGAACAGTTTGAGTTGATTGTAGCAAAAGACTTTCTTGATGGATTAGAGAGAGGAGTGGGTGAGAAAACTTTTGATTATCAATTCATAAGAAAATTTTTTAGGACTAAAAGGGTTGGAATTTCAAAGAAAATAAATCTCACTTTTCTTCCTGAACAATTTTATATATATTTATTTGGACTATTCTATTTTTCACATATAAGCATAGGCACAAGCCTCTAAATTTTGCTATATATGATTAGTAGCCCAATACAATGACAGCAAAATTCTTTCTCCAAAGAACAGTCCATTAAATTATAGTGATTGGGTTTTAAAATTTGAGCCCAAATTAAATCTGTACTTTTTAGTCTGAACCGTTTATTAAAATGGCAAGTTTAGCCCGTACCTCATATCGAGCGGGCCCGAATCGGATCAGGTAACCTATTTTTCCATCTCTATTTTTAAAGGTTATAGATTTCACTTAAAACTTTTGTAATGTTAAACATTTCAACGTGAAAAATGTAAAAGAATATTTTGGAAAATTGGATAAAGAACCAAAGATAGAAAAAATTTAATGGAAAGTATAATTTTTTTACTTGATAATGAATTAAATGTTATAATTTTAATAAAAATACATTTATCTTTTAATAATTTCTTAATTAATATATCTAAAGACACCTGTAGTCTGTGAGTCAAACAATGAATCCACTGAAGGGACTGGTAAAGCCAATCAATTCTAAGTATGGTATAATAAATTGTTATGAACATCAAAAGACACAATTAGAATCGTTGTTTGTTTTTTATTTCCGAATCAGATAAAATAAAATCTAATCATGGAAAACCCAACCTAAGAAAAGGGACACGGTTTCACAATTAAATTAATACACTATAAAGAAATGGGAAAACAAAAATCAAAGGACATCCTTAGACCTCTCGCACACACAACTCAACTTCTGAAAACATCCAAAATTAAGCTGTCACGAGACGCAAAAAATTAGCGCATTCTCGGTTTTATTCCTTCATTTCTTATCAGTTTTTTCTTACCACCGCATCTGCATTTCTTGGCCCTAACAGCACCATCACCCTTGGCCTTATTCGCCCTTGGTCACTAATGAATCAGAGATGGTGCTGTATAATAATAATACAAACAATGATAATAATACTTAATACTCATAAAAGAAAAAAGAATGATATGCAGCCAAATCCTACCATTCCCAATCTCTTCCTAAGAATAAGAGAATTCTGTTATTATATTATATACCTTGTGGTTTTTGGGTCTTTCATCTTGGCATTGTCATTTTCATTGCCAATGCTAATGGGCGCGCGCTCTGCTTCGCTTGTGCGCGCACCTACAGCATCCAATAATGTCAAGTTGTCATTCACCTTGGTTAACATTGTTCTTTTGATATTGGTTTCATCATGTTCAAGCGAAAAGGATGCTGCGACGCTATGAAGTTCAAGGATTCAAGCACAAACGGATGCTGAGGCGGCTATGGAAGTTCAAGGATTCATTGACGAATGTGGTAGCCCTTAGTAGTTTGGGATCCAACCATAAACCCAAGGCCACCTTGCTCTAGGCAATGTCCCAAATTGGGTGGGTCGGTTTTGTATGAATGATAGGGTTTGGGGATTTGCGCCTTGAGAGCATGGGCCTAACCGGCATCATCGATTTGGGATCTCTGGGTTCAATGCCTGCATTACGGTCACTTAGCCTAATGAACAACACCTTTGTGGGTCCCTTACCTAACGTCAAGTTGCATGCCAAATTTGAGGGCCATCTACTTGTCCTTTAATCATTTTTCAGGTGAGATACCTGACGATGCATTTGTTGGTTTGGATAAGTTGAGGAAAATTTATTTGGCAAATAACGAGTTCACTGGGAAAATTCCTTCCTCCCTCGCTACCTTGCCTAGCCTCCTTATCCTCAAGCTCGACTCAAACAAGTTTCATGGTCAAATCCCTAATTTTCCACACAAATATTTGAAGATTATCAACCTTTCTAACAACGAGTTAAAGGGTCCCATCCCGGCCAATCTAAGTACCTTCGACCCCTCCTCCTTTAGTGGTACGTAGCTACATCAAACATGTATTATTCTTATTACTATTATTATACATAGTATGCATAGTGTTGTTCTTTCGCTTTGTGATAATTCTACACTACATGATTACCTCAATACACAATATAATATAAAAAATAATTAATGCTCTGTTCGGTTTGCTAAAATGTTATTTATGAAATGGATAACATGACCATACAATAGGAAAATAGATGAGGATCTATTTGTGGAAAAATGGGTGAAATAGTAACTTTGTATTGTGAATTGTAATTCATATATTTCATGGAAAATTTGTTTGTATGTATAGCTTTAATTATCCAAATGAAATCAAAATAGGAAATTAAATGAAAATAAGGTGGTATGTTTATAATAACAAATAATGACTAGTCATACATGAATTGAATTGATTCTTGAAATCTAAATATAATCAATATAGATATGTATTGCAGGAAACATAGGTCTATGCGGGCCGCCCCTGAAGAATGAGTGCCAAGCTGAAGCCCCAATCCCAGGGGCAAGTGTGTCTGGCAAAATGCGCATTATGAAAATTTTACTTATTGTGATTTTGATAGCATTAATAATAGCTATCCTAGTTGCAGTATTGGCCACATGGCGCTTGAGGTCCCAAAATGAGCCTGAGCATCAAGTCTCAGCCTTAAAGTTACAGGCGCAGGCCTCTAACAAAAATGTTCATCCCGTTTATGTGAAAACCAAAAGCCTAGCGGAACACTATGAATCTAATTCTAAGCAAGGATCAGAATATGGTTATGGACATTCCAAGAAAGGGGAACAAGGGAAGTTGACATTCCTCAAGAATGACAATCTAAAGTTTGATTTACAAGATTTGCTAAAGGCCTCTGCTGAAATTCTTGGTAGTGCCTCATTTGGGTCTTCCTACAAGGCAGTGATTTCAGATGGCCAAGCTGTGGTTGTTAAGAGGTATAAGCAAATGAACAATGTGCCAAGAGATGAGTTTTATGAACACATGAGAAGGGCTAGGCAATCTCAACCATCCTAATCTTCTACCTCTACTCGCCTATTATTATAGAAAAGAAGAGAAGCTCCTGCTCTCTGCCTTTGTTTACAACGGTTGCTTGGCTAGCCATCTTCATGGTAATTAATTAATTTATATATATGTGTTTAATTAGTATGTATTGTCAATGCAAAAAAATTACACTGCTATCTGCTACATTATTTAATGAGTATGACGCCTCATGTGTTATTAAACTCATCAATATTTATGTGGTTATTGCAGGTAATCATAACTATCAAAAGCCAGGGCTTGATTGGCCAACCCGATTGAAAATCGTTAAAGGAGTAGCTAAGGGTTTGGCTTACCTATATAGTACACTCCCAAGCCTGATCGTGCCTCATGGACACCTCAAATCTTCCAATGTGCTTTTGGATGAATCTTTTGAGCCTTTACTCACAGATTATGCCCTCAGTCCTTTAATCAATCTTGACCATGCCCAACAAGTCATCATGCCTTACAAATCCCCTGAGTATGCTCAACTTGGCCGCATTACAAAGAAAACTGATGTATGGAGTTTTGGAATTCTGATATTGGAGATCTTAACGGGCAAATTCCCAGAGAACTATATCTCACACAGGCATAAGAGTGATTCTGACATAGCTAGTTGGGTGAATGTGATGATTACTGAGAAGCGTACCGGTGAGGTGTTTGACGTAGAGATGGGAGGAGTTGGAAATAGTAAAGCTGAATTGATCAAACTTTTAAAGATTGGCTTAAGTTGTTGTGAGGAGAATGTGGAAAGAAGGTTGGATATCAAGGAAGCTCTTGAGCAAATTGAAGACTTGAAAGAAGGGGAAAGTGATGGGGAATACTCTTCATCTCTCATCTCCAATGAAAGGGATGCTTATAGAGCTGTGTGATTGTGTGTCACATTTTTTTTCTTCACGTACCACAACATCTTCATTGGGATTTTATTTGGAAGCTAAGCAAATTGTACGCGTGGAAGATGGCTTTCCTCATGAAGATGAATATATGCTATTAATTGACCATTAATTTTTTAATTAATCAATTAGTTTATACGCCTATGTGTTTTTTTCTGGTTAACATAACATAGGTATTTGCAGTGATTTCTCTAATTGAACTCCATGTTGCACCGTTACTTTGTCTACATAGAACTAGTTAGGTTTAGGCAATCTTCCCTTTATCATTTCTTTGTATGAAACATTTTCTCACGATTAATTTTAAAGTAGTACTAGTCAACTTGCAAAACAAGCACGTATTAACAAATATTGTTAATTCATAACATGTATGATGAGTAAGGTTAAAAGGTTTTAGTCCAAAAATATTTCACTCTCAAATATCGGATGAGTTAGTCATCTTTCATTCCCCTACATTTGTCTTTGGTTTATTGCGTTACCTATCGAATCTCTTTCCTTTTTTTCTTAAAGAATTGGCCTACGCCCTAAGTGCTCATGTTAGTTCAAACACTTAAAGAAAAAAAATACTATTTTATCTCATATAAGGTATGAAAAATACATTCTTTTATATAATTAATATTTTTAAATATATATATAACATAAATAATTATATTAAAATATAAAGTATATGTTGAATTTAAAATGAATCTAAATTTAATATGTAGATATTATATTATAATTAGTTTGAATTAGAAAATTAATTTAAATATATGTTAAAGGATATTGACTTTGAATTTTAATTATTAATTTATAAAAATGAATTTGTAATATTGCATATAATTTTGAAATTATCACACCCTTTTATAAAATTTAAATTTTGATACACTAACCAATCATCATATTATTCAAAATTTTAAATTCAACTATTTATTATAATTATCAATAGGATAAGGATTAGAATAATATATATTTTAATTTCAAAATATTAATTTTTTATGGAGATTGAGAGATTAAAAAATATTTGTAAGAGAGATATGTGAAGGACACACTAAAAAAATAATGAGAATACAAAAAGTGACATATGGTTTTCAAGTTGAGAAAGTGAGTATCTCATTCTCTATAGTGAGAACTCAAATTTATGACATAAGAGTATATTTAAATGCAAATTAATTTGAACAAACCATCACTTTCGTCCTCGAAATATCACTTTCTCTCCTACTTAGTACCTAAAGTAAACAAAAATAAAAGTTAGTCATTGAACTTTCAAATATCCATCACATTAATCCTCCAACAGGGACCAATGCGATGGAATAATGTGAAAGTTGGAGGACTATTGTGATGGATATTTGAAAGTTTGAGAACTACTTATGTAATTAATTTAGTTTGGGGACTAATTAGGAAAGAGAAGACTACTTCAGGGACTAATTTGAGGGTTTATTCAAATTAATTTATTTGAGATGTTTAATGAATACCGTAATGATTAAATGTTATTGGACTTGTATAGAGCATGGTTTCTTCAAAACTTCATTCACATATATTTCATATCCTATACTAGATTATAAGGGAGCCTTCGTCTTTAGTAATAGTCTAAATTATTGGAAAATTTTACATCAAATATTGAGGCAAGAACACATATAAAACATATCATAATAAAAAGAATAATTGAACATACAAAAGTTATGTTTCATACCATCTACATGTGTTCATAGAAAAATTTTAACAAAAAAAATATTAACTATCTTGAAATAAGATTACAACTTTTTCTAAACACTTGATTCCATAGCCCTAAACCCAATTATAACCAACCACATAGATTAATTATATCATAATAATATTCAAATTTACTCACAATTATAAGGCTTTATAAAGTCAAAAACCTTAAAACATATTATTTTATCTTATTTTGGTGATCTTTTTACAAAGTATAAAACCTATATTATTCGTAGCTCTTTGCTAATTTAGTTAAGAGTAAATTGAATCAGATCTTATGTCATCAAACCGATCATGAACCAGTCAAATCGGTGAAAATTAGCCAATCAATACTCTAGGATGTAAATTGTTATGCCATAATTACATATAATAATAGTAATAATAATAATAATAATATTAATACATTGTATTATGCGGTAAAAATACCATTGACTCATTGGTTCAATTAGTAATCTAATGATTTAGTACCTCAATCAAATTGATAACCTATCTGAGTTTTGTAACATTAACTCTTTATGAGAACCATTTCTTTCTTTATGCATCTGATTGCATTTTTCTCTTTATTTTAATCAAAGATTATCTATTGTTGCTCTTACATCTTTATTTTTGTCATTGTTTTTTAACTATTTTTTTCTCATTTCTATGTTATTTATATGGTTGAGATAATCTTATTGATGATTTATTGTCACTCTTATGAAGTCTAGATGTTTTAATTTATTAACAATTATAATGATTATTTTTAAAATTATAATGAGTTAGTCTAAAGATTTTGTTAACATTAGCCCTTAATATATATATATATATATATATATATATATATATATATATAAAAGGATGGTTCAAATAACGGTAAAGGCTACCATGGAACTTTGTGATGGGTGGTGTACAGTTTACTACACCCTGAAGACCTATAATAATTGGTTTCATGAATTGTTACTTAAGATAATTACAGTTTGTTACTTGATCATTATTGTTTCTGAAAGTGCAAAGCAAGACTAAAGTGGTTTTTTTTGTTATTTTTTGAAATAAATTGCATACAGTACATGTTGTCCAACCACAAGCATTTTCATGAGAAGCAACTTCGTGAAAGAAAAATACTACACCAATTATTACAAAATATTTATACAATACTGAACATAAACACTGCTACCATAACACAAGGATAGTGACACGCAAACTCATGAATGAGCCATCCATACATAAGACTTAACCATTGACAAATCCACACCCATTAGTTGACAGATGGATGTCATGCTAACTGCAACCATTCTCTTGAGCTTTTAATAATAATTCATCATGAAGTTATGCAACATTTTCGCCATACACCAAGGAATTTGTTACTCATCCAATCTGCCCATTTCCTTCGCCATCCACCCTCTCTTTGAACCAAAGTAATTTCGAAAAACCAAATCGCTCTACGAAGATCCATTTTCATCACCACAATGGGAGAAGAGTGTTGTCAATCATGGCCGCCTATGCTCATCGGAGGACAGGTGTAACTTTTAGGACCAAATAAAAATTTACAAACTTACAAGGACCACTACTACAAGGTCGTATAGATGGTAAAACAAACTAATGACAAAATTAATATCTTCTAATAACTGGTTGCCTAGAACAAATCTGAACCGTTGATTTCATTATTCAAAAAATGGATGGTCAGAAAAAATGATTCACAACGTGAATCACCCATGCGACGATTCACCGTAGTCGTGGCCTCAAATAACATTTAGTGTAACTATTTTATAGCTACACTCAATATTTAATCATTGATTTTATTTTGATCTAATGGATCTAATTTAGGAAAATAGTGACTCATGTGACAACACTAAAATTTATTTTTTTGTCCGTGTATTTCTTTGTAATTGCCCTATAGGTAGACATATAGTAACCAAGCTTTTTTTGCCTGCTTCCTTTTCCTTTTTCCATTCGGTGAATAAATAAATTAGACCTTATGTTGCTGAACAAAGAGGGTATAGAATTAATTAATCATATACCCTGAAGTTAAATGAAATGGAGATTAGTCACCTACATTTAGATTATCAAAGGTTTGTTTGAATTTTGTGTAACGAATTCCATAATCCTTTTGTCCCATTCACAAATTTCAGAACCTCTTTCCATATACATTATTGGTATATATGTATTATGTAACATCCAGGAAATTGGAACCTAGAAGATGTAAGAGAAGCCTCAGGTTGTGAACCCAACCAAGAGAGGGAAGTTAGGAGTGGGACGAGAATTTGGAGGTTTAGTATGGTTTCAGATAGAGATTAGGTAAATAAGACAGGGGTCTTGAGCTTTAAGGAGTCTTGGAAATACAACCAAGTGTTAGGCCATATAACTGTGCATGGAACGTAGAATAAATCACCCTGTGGGTTAAAGAAGAATTTAATGCTATTAAGAACGAGGAAAGTTGAGTTAGGAGAAGGTGTTAAGGGAAGGAACTAGGTATGAGTGGGAGGGATTGAGTTGGGTTTAGAGAGGAGTAAAAATTAAGGAATTGAATCTTAGGATTCTCGCTCAAGCGAGAATAGGCTCGCTTGAGCGAGTTATGCAGCAAAAATGTGAGGGTTGGTTTCTGCATATCTCACTTGAGTGAGAATGTTCTCGCTTAAGCGAGAAGCAGGGGAGGAAAAATGTTCTCTCTAGACGATTTTCGCTTGAGAGACAAGGGGCTCGCTCAAGCAAGAATCATCCAGAGAGGGGTTGCTCTCTAGAGCATTCTCTCTCAAGCAAAAAGGCTCTCGCTTGAGCAAGAACATGTTGCTGGCGAGGATTAGTTTTGCTCGCTCAAGCGAGAGTTTCTCACTTGAGCGAGGACACTCAGATCTGGTTTTTAAAAATAGAGTCGTGAGGGCTTTTCCCTCATTTTTTCTTTATTCTGTATTTCTAGAGGGAGGAACTAGAGAGAGAAAGGGAGATCGAAGAAGAGGAGCACGGGTTGAAGCTTCAAATCTCTAGAGGAGCCTTGGATCAACGTTCATTACTGATGACAGGAATTGCACAGGATCTAGAATTGAGCAAAACAAACCAATTAGCACCAAGAATTAGCAATTAATTCATGAAATATAGTGCTGGAACAGCAGCTATATGGCGTGAGAAAATGAAAGAAAATGAAGGAAAATGAAAGAAAAAGTGGAGGAGAAAGAAGTGGAGAACGCCACCGGTGCAAGTCCCTTCTTGCAGCAGATAAGTTCAATCGCCAGACGCCACTAATTCAGGAGAATTAGATAAGTCTCACCATGGTTTAAGCAACAACCACCAAGCCTCACTCAACTCTCAAGAGAGGAGAAAATTTGGCATAATGCCTTTACTCTAAAAATGATCATGTAAATACAAGAGAGGAGGCTCCTATTTATAGGAGAATGAGGGGGAGGGGGCGGCCAAATGAAGGCTTACAAGGGGGAAAATAAAAAGGAAAATAAAAGATGAGTGGAAACTCATCCAAGGTGGGATTTGAACCCACTCCCCTATGGCTTTTAGCTAAGCTAAGCTTTTAGCCACTAAACCCATGAGTTATGCGCCCACTCTACATAGGAAATAGAAAAGATGAATTAATTTTCTATCCTATGTGGGATTAGACCCCATGACTTCCTACACCTTGTAGCAAGGCAACCTACTAAACCAATAAAACCCCTATATAGGCGCCCCTAATTAAAGAAAAGACCAATATATCCTAATTACATCATAAAGTCCTAATTACATCATGAATGGCTAATTACATCACAAAAATCCTACTTAAGTTGAGTCTTGCATGTGACTTAGGGATGACCCTCATGAAGGAAGACTCATGCTTGGTTCAGCTCCAAGCACTTCAAGTAGCTCCAAATTGGTCCTAGCCATTGTCAATTCAGAGGTCTACTGACAGGTTGTCATCATCCCCTCCCCCTTGGAAAGCATTTGTCCTCAAATCTGAAGAAAGAAATGAGAAGATTATCAGGGGTAGAAGAGAATTCAAGGGAATGGATGACAAGAAGGGAAAAGGTGGAGACTTCCCTTTCTGGATTAGTGAATCCAAGCTAGGCCTCAATCTTGGACATCCTTGCGCACCCTAGTCACAAAGAAAGGAGACTTATTATTCCTAAGTATATAACCTCTAATGCTCATAACAATAATACTTAGGAATCATGTAGGGAGCTTTAGTGAAAGAAAGAGGAGTAGAAGAAGGATATGAAGAAATAGGGGAAAAGGTTAGAGGAAACTCCCTTGTGGTGTAGCCACTTCCTCCTTCCATATCCAGCAGCTCCTTTTCTTGAATCCCTTCAAAACAATCAAGGTCAGCAGTTTTAAATTGGTGGAGTAGTAGCATAGCTTCCTTTTTATTTTTTTGTTTTTCCTTGTTTTTCACCTTTTCTACCATCACTTTTGATGCTTCTTCTTTCTTTTTCTTTTTCTTTTTATCCTCACTCTCTATTTTAAGCCTTTTTATTCTCTCAAGCTCTATCTCTCTCTTCATGTGGGCTTGATCCTCACATATTTCTTGAATTGACATTGGCATTAAAGTGATTTTTGTTCCATCTTGTTTGAAAGTGATTTGATTAGAGTAACCATCATGAATGGCCCTCTTATCAAATTGCCAAGGTCGACCCAAAAGAATATGTGTGGCATCCATAGGTACAACATCACAAAGAATATTATCATCATAATCACCTATGGAAATAAAGATGAGAGTTTGCCTATTTACTTCCCTTTCCCCATCATCACATATCCAAGATAACTTGTATGGTCTAGGGTGGGGTGTGGTAGATAAACCAAGTTTTGCTACCATTCTTGAACTTGCAATGTTAGTGCAACTTCCACTATCAACAATTAGGGAACAAATGCGTCCCTCTATCATACATCTAGTGTGGAAGACAGTTTGCCTTTGTTCATCTTCTCTAACCATTTGATTTCCTAAGGCTCTCCTAACCATGCAAAGTTTGCCTTCGGCCCTATACACTTCTTTCTTAACTTCATTTTCATCTTCTTCACTAGTTTCTTGTTTATCATCCTCACTATGTTCATTCTCCGCTTTCACTAGTGTATTCACCATTTTCCTTGACCAACATTGCCCTTCTATTTGGGCATTGGGAAGCTATGTGTCCCTTTCCATCACACTTGAAAACATTTGATGTTTCTTGTGGAAGTAGAGGGCTCTTCCTTTTTAGTAGAAGGAATGGGGTTAGAGGTAACCCTAGAACCCTTAGGCTCTTCCTTCTCTTGGCTCTTTCCCTTATCTTCTCTTAGGGTTTCCTTGTTCCTAGTTGCAAAACTAGTGTTTCCTCTTTTATAGTTACCCTTTCTTTTAAGTTGAGTTTCAATTTTAATGGCTTGATGTACCAAGTCCTCTATTTCAACATAAGGATGCAACTCCACTATGTCCCTTATGTCGAAATTTAGGCCATTGATAAACCTAGCCATAGTTGCTTCACTATCCTCAACTATGTTTGCCCTAATTAAAGCAAGTTCCATTTCCTTAAAATATTCATCTACACTTTTAGAACCTTGCTTAAGAGTTTGGAGTTTAATGTGCAACTCCCTAGTGTAATGTTGAGGTATGAACCTCTTTCTCATGATGGATTTCATTTCCTCCCAAGAGGAAACTAAAGGAGCATTGCATCTTCTTCTATCAGCTTGAAGCTGATGCCACCAAACTAAGGCATAATTCTTAAATTCAAGAGAGGCAATTTTAACTTTTTCTTCTTCCCCATACCTATGGCAACTAAAGATTTGTTCAATTTTAAGTTCCCATTCTAGGTATTGTTCTACATCATTTCTACCATTAAAGGTTGGGACTTCTATCTTTACCCCTCTAAACCCTTGTTCTCTTCTAGGTTCCTCATCTCTCCTATGTTCCCTTCTATTCCTCCTAGGGTTTTCCTCATAGTATTCTTCTCTTCCTCTCCTAGGGTTTTCCTCATAATACTCTTCTCTAAACCCTCTATGTTCCTCACGCCTCCTAGGCCTCCTATTTTCCCTTCTCCTATAGGTATGGCTAGAGTGTCTCTCTCCCTCACTACTTTCTGGATGGTACCTATCTTCACTCCTAACCACACTATACCTATCCTCATTTCCTCCTTCTTGAGAAGAATGTCTTCTCTCCCTCCTACTCCCACTTAGCTCCTTCCTAAGTTCACTCATCTCATGCCTCATCATTCGAGTCATATCATGAATTGCACGTTGCAACTCGGACCTATACTTCAAAGTTCTAGGAGAAGGAGGTGGTGAGTTCCTACTACCCATTGTTTTAAAGTTCTTGATTTAAAATTTGGACCTTACCACTCAACTAAGTGTATACACTCAATGGAAGGCAACACTCGTGTATGTCACTCTTTTTTTGGCTTTTTCTATAATGAGACTCTCTTGCCTCTTCTACTCGGTTGGAGGTTGATTGAAGTTGCAAAGACCAGATTGAGTCTAAGTCTTAACCCTTACCCAAAATAGAAGCGCGCTAACAAAAGGAAAATATCTACTGGAAGAGAATTAGAAATCCCAAGACAAAACAGAAGAATTGATATGACAAACAAGAAAAGCTGGCACTCAAACAAGCTTATACACAACATCAGACAGCAAAACAGACAAGACGGAAGAAATTGCAAAGAGAATTGTTTTTGGTGATTTTTGAAAAAGAGTTGCCAAAATTGTCGTTTTTAAGAAAAACAGCAAATACAACTCAATTACAGTATACAGGGAAAAGAAACAAAAATTACAGTAAAATTGTCACTGTATTGTTGGGATATCTCTTTGTTTTGAATTTTCTATTTTTCTGAATTTTTTTGAATTTTGACTCTTTTTTGGGTGTCTTTTTGTCTTTTTCTTCGTTTGCACCTTTTTTTTTTGCTTTTTACACCTCTTTTTCTATTTTTGGCACGTACGTACTCTTTATATTTTTTTGTCTTCTTTTTCTTTTTCTGACTTTTTTTCCCAACAGAAAATTACAGAAATTTGTACACAATGAAAAGAAAATATATTGAACCTACTGTAATATTTTTGGAATTTTATGACAGTAAACTGGTCCAAGTGGCCCAGAAAAACAAAAATAATGAATAAACTGATTTCTAAAAACTGTAAAAACGTGATGGCAACTGATTTTCAAAATGGCCAAAAAAATTGCTTAGCACTTCCTTGTTGATTATACAAGACCAGTGTGGTCACAGAAACGCGCTTGGTTCAATTTTAAGTTTGGAATTAAATTTGAAGGAAAATCAACAATTAGAATTTGTTGATCTTCTTCCAATACTATGAACCAAAAAAAGATCCTATAGGTGAGCGTTTTGCACAATCAAACAGGGAAAGTTCTAGGTAGAGATAGCAGTCAATCCAAATTTGCAATCAGAATGCCAATCAAACAGACATAACAAGAGTAGAATATGAACAAAACATAAGCCCAAAAAAATGCGCATAAATGGCAAAAAGAAGAAGAAAATTGCGCAAAATTAAATGACAAGAAAGTAAAGGGGGAAACTGAAATTAAAAGGATGGGGAGGACAAGAATGTAAATGACTGAAATGTAAAGGGGAAGCGGAAATTAAAAGGATGGGGAGGACTGAAAATTAAATGACTGAAAGTAAAGGGGGAAAGCTGAAATTAAATGGGATGGGAGAAGTGGAAATTAAATGGCGGAAATTAAATGGAGGAAATTAAAAGGCGGAAAGTAAAGAGATGATATATGGGGGATGACAATGTAAAGGTGATTGGGAGAAAATGTAGGTGAACGATCTTTGGAAAAATGAAGACAACAATGCCTCCTCTTACCACACTTCACCAACAAACAAGCAATTTATAGCAATTATATGTAGAAATCACTCAAGAACAAGTATGAGCAATTAAGAGACAATTTATCAAACACCTAGGGGGTGGGAATTAGCGGCCCAAAACAGCCCCCAATCTAGCAAGAATTCACCCAATTCAATCAAGCAAACAAGCACAAAGTAGTAGTTTTGCTCGCTCAAGCGAGAGTTTCTCACTTGAGCGAGGACACTCAGATCTGGTTTTTAAAAATAGAGTCGTGAGGGCTTTTCCCTCATTTTTTTCTTTATTCTGTATTTCTAGAGGGAGGAACTAGAGAGAGAAAGGGAGATCGAAGAAGAGGAGCACGGGTTGAAGCTTCAAATCACTAGAGGAGCCTTGGATCAACGTTCATTACTGATGACAGGAATTGCACAGGATCTAGAATTGAGCAAAACAAACCAATTAGCACCAAGAATTAGCAATTAATTCACGAAATATAGTGCTGGAACAACAACTATATGGTGTGAGAAAATGAAAGAAAATGAAGGAAAATGAAAGAAAAAGTGGAGGAGAAAGAAGTGGAGAACGCCACTGGTGCAAGTCCCTTCTTGCAGCAGATAAGTTCAATCGCCAGACGCCACTAATTCATGAGAATTAGATAAGTCTCACCATGGTTTAAGCAACAACCACCAAGCCTCACTCAACTCTCAAGAGAGGAGAAAATTTGGCATAATGCCTTTACTCTAAAAATGATCATGTAAATACAAGAGAGGAGGCTCCTATTTATAGGAGAATGAGGGGGAGGGGGCGGCCAAATGGAGGCTTACAAGGGGGAAAATAAAAAGGAAAATAAAGATGAGTGGAAACTCATCCAAGGTGGGATTTGAACCCACTCCCCTATGGCTTTTAGCTAAGCTAAGCTTTTAGCCACTAAACCCATGAGTTATGCGCCCACTCTACATAGGAAATAGAAAAGATGAATTAATTTTCTATCCTATGTGGGATTAGACCCCATGACCTCCTACACCTTGTAGCAAGGCAACATACTAAACCAATAAAACCCCTATATAGGCGCCCCTAATTAAAGAAAAGACCAATATATCCTAATTACATCATAAAGTCCTAATTACATCATGAATGACTAATTACATCACAAAAATCCTACTTAAGTTGAGTCTTGCATGTGACTTAGGGATGACCCTCATGAAGGAAGACTCATGCTTGGTTCAGCTCCAAGCACTTCAAGTAGCTCCAAATTGGTCCTAGCCATTGTCAGTTCAGAGGTCTACTGACAGGTTGTCATCAATTACCACTTAATCGTCTTATTTCTTCATCCCTTGAAGTGAGTGTAGTTCACTCACTCACTTTCCATCATGTGTGAAGTCCTTCCATGATCCCTGTTCTCCCTTCCCCTTCCTACTTTACTTGCTTGTGATTGATTAAGGGTAATCTACAGTTTATATGTATATTGGCTTTGATTACTTGATTTGTGATTTAACTTAGGTTGTAGAGGTTACGGTTTTCATGGTAAATGATAATTATAAGATTTGAATGTCATGGAACTTTCATTTAGAATATATATAACATGTTCACATGTCATGAATCATGCTCTCACGTTTTTTAAACCCTAATCATGTATCATGTTTTCATGGGCCTTGTGCCAAGAGGTTAATCATGGGTCTTCGGACCAAAGAGGAGTCTTCGGATCAATGAGGTACAAGAGAGGCAATCACATTTGCCCCTAGGCCAAGGGGTAGATGGGGTTCCTCAATTAAAAATGAACCATGCATGTTTAATAATAAAACTAAATAAGGGTGGCCCTGGACGACGGTCCTTGGTCACAATGAAAAGACACCCTTGGCGTGGGTTTGACACCTGAGACTCAGTTTGATGTTGACTGGATGAATGCATGGGTGGTTTTCCACTAGAGGAATTGTAATGTGCATTTCCTGACTACCTGGCAGATTGTTATGTATAGAAAAACATGAATTTATGTACATTAATGTTGCATTCACATCTGCTTGCTATCCCCACACTGTATGCATGATATGATCACATTCACTGGGACGTAAGTCTCACCACACGTTTCGTGGATACAATCTAGATTCGTAGGGAACTTAGCTAGGCCACGAAGAAGAAGACTGAAGGGCTAAGAGGAGAGATGCTTCCCTAGAAGTTTATCGATCCAAATTAGTTAGGTCTATTATAATGGTTTGGTATTAGAACTTGTATTAGTTGGATTGTAGCCACTAAGTGGCATTTCAATTAGATACTTGAGTTTGTATAATTGCCTTCCGCTTATGTAAACGTTGGATTACTTAAGCAAGTTTTATGTGGATGTTTGTATGTCGATATCAATAATGGCGTGAAATAATTTCTGAATATTGGAATGTGTCTCCAACGGGAACTATTTCTAGGTTCACGGAATTAGGACGTTACATATTGATGACATAGCACAACAGCAGCCTCCTACTGAAGCAGTCAAGGATATCACTGGACCAATGACTAGAGGACGAGCTAAGAAGATTAAGGAAGAGATGGGAAAGTTGGTGACCTACATTTTCAGGGATAATACCCTACAGAAGGACTCCACTACCCTACAGAAGGACACCCTTGACCCTGGAATAGGACACATGGTCCTATGCACCACCCTAGACTAGGGAACCCTTATTTGTTGTACTTTTTCCTCCTACTTAGGCGCCCATATATATGGGTTTATTGGTTAGTAGGTTGCATTGCTATAAGGCTTAGGAGGTCATGGGTTCTATTCCCACCTAGGATAGGAAATTCACTCATCTTTTATTTTCCTATGTAAGTGGGGAGCTATTTTAGGGGTTTATTGGCTTAAGGCTTAGCTTAGCCATAAGCCTTTAGAGGCATGGGTTCAAATCCCACTTAGGATGGGTTTGCACCCATATTTTTATTTTTCTCCCCTTTAATTCCTCATGTGGCCGCCCCCTCTCCCCCTCCTCTCCTATATAAAGGAGCCTTCACTCTTGTATTTGGACACATGAATTTTGAAGTAAAGGCATTATGCCAAATTTTCTCCTCTTTGTGAGTTGAGTGAGGCTTGGTGGTTGTTGCTCAAACCATACTGATACTTATCTAATTCTTCTGAATTAGTGGCGTCTGGCATTGGACTTATCTGCTGCAGGAGGATTCTTGCTTCAGTGGCGTCCCTCCCATTTCTTCCTCTCCACTTTTTCTTTCATTTTCTTTCATTTTCTTTCATTTCCTCACGTTAATATAGCTGTTGCCCAGCACTATATTTCGTGATTTAATTGCTTGTTTTTTATTCTGATCGGTTGGTTTTGCTCAATTCTAGGTCCTGTACACATCCTGTCATCAATTGGTATCAGAGCTTGTTGAATTTGAGCAAATTGGGAGCAATTTGGGGCTGTTCTTGTCGCGGCTACTGCACCTTATTTGTGCAGAATTTTCATCATTTTAGTGTAATTCAATCCTCTTTTCAATTGTAATTTGGACTTGGACTGTTTCCCGGGCCCGAGGTGCCTTTCTGCTGCTATCAGCACTTGTCTGTCTTGATTGAATTGTGTGATTTCTTGCTAGTTTGGGGGCTGTTTTGGGCTGCTAATTCCCACCCCCTAGGTGTTTGTTTAAATGCCTCTTAATTGCTCATACTTGTTCTTGAGTGATTTCTACAATTAATTGCTATAAACTGCTTGTTTGTTGGTGAAGTGTGGTAAGAGGAGGCATTGTTGTCTTCATTTTTCCAAAGATCGTTCACCTACATTTTCTCCCCTTCACCATTAATTGTTCATCCCCTATATTCATCTCTTTACTTTCCGCTTTAATTTTCCGCCATTTAATTTCAGTCCTCCCCATCCTTTTAATTTCTGCTCTCCCCTTTACATTCAGCCATTTACATTTCTGCTCTCCCCATCCTTTTAATTTCCGCTTCCCCTTTACTTTCAGTCATTTAATTTTCAGTCCTCCCCATCCTTTTACTTTCTGCCATCCACTTTACATTTCAGTCATTTACATTCTTGTCCTCCCCATCCTTTTAATTTCAGTTTCCCCCTTTTAATTCTTGCCATTTATTTTTGCGCAATTTACCTTCTTTTTTTGCCATTTTATGCGCATTTTTGGGCTCTTGTGTTGTTCATTTTTCTACTCTTGTTATGTCTGTTTGATTGGCATTCTGATTGCAAATTTGGATTGACTGCTATCTCTACCTTGGACTTTCCCTGTTTGATTGTGCAAAACGCTCACCTATAGGATCTTTTTTGGTTCATAGTATTGGAAGATGATCAACAAATCCTAATTGTTGATTTTCCTTCAAATTTAATTCCAATCTTAAAATTGAACCAAGCGCGTTTTTTTGGCCATTTTTTAAATCAAGTTGCCATCACGTTTTTACAGTTTCTAGAAATCAGTTTATTCATTATTTTTGCTTTTCTGGGCCACTTGAACCAGTTTACTGTCAGAAAATTCCAAAAATATTACAGTAGGTTCAGTTTATTTTCTTTTCATTGTGTACAAATTTCTGTAATTTTCTGTTGGGGAAAAAGACAAAAAAAAAGAAAAGGCAAGAAAAATACAAAAAGTACGTACGTGCCAAAAATAGAAAAAGAGGTGTAAAAAGCAAAAAGGGTGCAAAAGTCAACAACAAGGAAGAAAAAGTCAAAAGACACTCAAAAAGAGTAAAAAATTCAAAAAAAATCAGGAAAATAGAAAAACAAAAACAAAGAGATATCCCAACAATACAGTGACAATTTTACTGTAATTTTCTGTTTCTTTTCCCTGTATATTGTAATTGAGTTGTATTTGCTGTTTTTGCTTAAAAACGACAATTTTGGCAACTCTTTTTCAAAAATCACCAAAAACAATTCTATTTGCAATTTCTTCCGTCTTGTCTTGTTTGCTGTCCGCTCTTGTGTATAAGCTTGTTTGAGTGCCAGCTTTTCTTGTTTGTCATATCAACTCTTTGTTTGTCTTAGGATTTCCAATCTTCTTCCAGTAGGTATTTTTCTTTGTTAGTGCGCTTCTATTTTGGGTAAGGGTTAAGACTTAGACTCACGTTGGTCTTTGCAACTTCTAATCAACCTCCAACCGAGTAGAAGAGGAAAGAGAGTATCATTATAGAAAAAGCCTAAAAAGAGTGACATACACGAGTGTTATATTCCATTGAGTGTAAACACTTAGTTGAGTGGAAAGGTCCATAAAACTTAAAAACTAGAATCAATTTAGTAGAATGGAAGGAAGGAGGCAAGGGGAAAGGGCAACCATGTTGTTTAGGAAATCCTTAGAAACACCTTTGGGTGAAGAAGAGAGCCAAAGAGAGAACCTATTCCATACTAGGTGCCAAATTGAAGATAAGGTATGCTTAGTAATCATAGATGGAGGAAGTAATAGCAACTTAGCTAGCCTTAGGTTAGTTAACAAGCTAAACTTACCTACTACCCCACATCTAGAACCTTATACACTTCAATGGGTGAGTGGTGAGGAAGAATTTATGGTGGATAGGCAAGTGAGCATAAGGTTCAAAATTGGTGATTACCTAGATCAAATAACCTTTGATGTTATACCCTTAGAAGCCTCACACATTCTTTTAGGAAGACCTTGGCAATATGAGAGAAGGGTAATACATGATGGGTACTCCAACACCTATAGGTTCCACCACCAAAGGGTTAAATTCACCTTAATGCCTATGACCTCTAGTGAGATTAGAGAAGACCAAATCCAACTTAAGGGATTAATAGACAAGGAGAAAGAAGAAGAATCTAGGAAAATAGAAAAGGAATTAGAAAAAGAGACTAATGGGATCCACATGGTAAAAGAAGGTAAGATAAAAAAAGAAACCACTAAAGAAGAACTTTGGCTCCTACTGCTTGGTAAGGAAGCCAATGAAGAAGAAGAAGAAGAGGATCCCTTGATCGCTCTTGATCTTCCTCTAAACATAAAAGAGCTCTTAACAGAATTTGGGGACATTTTCCCAAAGGATATCCCAAGTGGATTACCACCTCTTAGAGGAATTGAACACCAAATAGATCTCATACCCGGTGCTGTTCTACCCAATAGGCCAGCTTATAGGACTAACCCAGTTGAAACCCAGGAAATACAAAGACAAGTAGGAGAATTAATTAGTAAAGGTTGGGTTAAGGAATCTCTCAGTCCTTGTGTTGTTCCTGTTATTATTGTACCAAAGAAAGATGGAACATGGAGAATGTGTATTGACTGTCGTGCTGTTAATAATATAACAGTCAAATACCGACATCCCATTCCAAGATTGGATGATTTACTTGATGAATTACATGGAGCCTGCATCTTTTCAAAAATTGATTTAAAAAGTGGCTACCATCAAATTCGAATCAAGGAAGGGGATGAATGGAAAACGACATTCAAGACAAAATTTGGGCTATATGAATGGCTAGTTATGCCTTTTGGCTTAACTAATGCACCAAGTACATTCATGAGACTAATGAATCATGTGCTTCGAGCTTTCTTAGGCAAGTTTGTGGTTGTTTATTTTGATGATATACTTGTCTATAGCAAAAGTTGTGAAGATCACATCAACCATCTTAGAGATGTACTTGAGGCACTAAGAAAGGAACACTTATTTGCAAACCTTGGAAAATGTATTTTCTATAAAGAAAGTGTCACCTTCTTAGGCTATGTCATTAGCTCCCAAGGGGTACAAGTAGATGAAGAGAAAATCAAAGCCATCAAAGAATGGCCCACCCCAAAATCCGTGGGAGATGTGAGGAGCTTCCATGGTTTGGCAAGCTTCTATAGGAGGTTTGTCAAGAACTTTAGCACAATAGCTGCTCCTCTCAATGAAGTGGTTAAGAAAAATGTGGGATTTAAATGGGAAAAAGCACAAGAGGATGCTTTCAAAGAACTCAAAGAAAAACTTATGCAAGCTCCCATTTTAGGACTTCCAGATTTTTCTAAATCCTTTGAAATCGAATGTGATGCATCTAATGTAGGAATAGGGGATGTCTTAATGCAAGATGGACATCCTATAGCCTATTTTAGTGAGAAACTCAAGGGTGAAATGTTGAATTACCCCACCTATGACAAAGAATTTTATGCTTTGGTGAGGGCACTTCAAACATGGAAACATTACCTCCTACCTAAAGAATTCGTGATACATACTGATCATGAATCCTTAAGGTACATCAAAGGACAAGGGAAACTTAACAAAAGACATGCAAAATGGGTTGAATTTCTTGAACAATTTCCCTATGTCATCAAGTATAAAAAAGGCAAAGCCAACATAGTGGCCGATGCTCTTTCAAGGAGGTATAGTTTGTTAGCTACCTTGGATGCAAAACTACTTGGTTTCAAAAATTTAAAACGATTATATGTGCATGATTCCTTCTTTGCCGAAAAGTACAAGGCTTATGAAACAATGGCAAAGGATGGATTCTATAGGCATGAAGGATTTCTCTTCAAAGGGGATAAGTTGTGTATTCCCCATTGCTCCATTAGAGAGCTTCTGGTTAAGGAAGCCCATGAGGGAGAGCTTATGGGACACTTTGGTGTACCCAAAACCTTAGGGATTTTACAGGAACACTTTTATTGGCCACACATGAGCACACACGTTAAAGCACATTGTGATAGATGTATAAAATGTAAAAGTGCCAAATCAAAGGTAAATCCCTATGGCCTCTACACTCCTCTTCCCATTCCTAAGGGACCTTGGTTAGACCTAACCATGGATTTCATTGTAGGGTTACCTAGGACCCCAAGAGGAAAGGATTCAATCTTTGTGGTAGTGGATCGCTTTTCAAAGATGTCACATTTCATTCCATGCCAAAAGGTAAATGATGCACAAGAAATTGCTGATCTTTTCTTTAGAGAAATAGTACGCTTACATGGCATTCCTAGAAGCATAGTGTCTGATAGAGATACTAAGCTCCTTAGTCATTTCTGGCGCACACTATGGCACAAACTAGGCACCAAATTACTATTCTCTACCACATGCCACCCACAAACTGATGGACAAACAGAGGTTGTCAATAGGACAATAGGCACATTATTAAGGGCTATGGTTCAAAAGAGTTTAAAATCATGGGACTTATACTTACCTCATATAGAGTTTGCATATAATAGGAGCAAGCATTCTACTACTTTGCATACTCCGTTTGAGACTGTTTATGGTTTTAACCCTTTGACTCCTCTTGATATTTTGCCTATCCCTAACTCTTCTTTTGTGGAGCATAAAGATGGTAAAGCAATGACCGAGTTTATTAAGAAACTCCATGCTCAAGTAAAGGCTAATATTGAGCGCAGATTGGCCGCCCAAACAAAGAATGCCAACAAAGGGCGTAGGCGGATGATATTTGAACCTGGGGATTGGGTTTGGGTTCATTTCCGCAAGGAAAGATTCCCAAATAAAAGGAAATCCAAACTCTCTCCTAGGGGTGATGGACCTTTTCAAGTCTTGGAGCGCTTGAATGATAACGCCTACAAAATTGATCTTCCTGGTGAGTATGGTGTGAGTGCTACTTTCAATGTCTCTGATCTCTCTCTTTTTGATGTAGGAGATGACTATCCAGATTTGAGGTCAAATCCTTCGCAAGGGGGAGGGGATGATGTCATAGCACAGCAGCAGCCTCCTACTGAAGCAGTCAAGGATATCACTGGACCAATGACTAGAGGATAAGCTAAGAAGATTAAGGAAGAGATGGGAAAGTTGGTGACCTACATTTTCAGGGATACTACCCTACAGAAGGACACCCTTGACCCTGGAATAGGACACATGGTCCTATGCACCACCCTAGACTAGGGAACCCTTATTTGTTGTACTTTTTCCTCCTACTTAGGCGCCCATATATATGGGTTTATTGGTTAGTAGGTTGCATTGCTATAAGGCTTAGGAGGTCATGGGTTCTATTCCCACCTAGGATAGGAAATTCACTCATCTTTTATTTTCCTATGTAAGTGGGGCGCTATTTTAGGGGTTTATTGGCTTAGGGCTTAGCTTAGCCATAAGCCTTTAGGGGCATGGGTTCAAATCCCACTTAGGATGGGTTTGCACCCATATTTTTATTTTTCTCCCCTTTAATTCCTCATGTGGCCGCCCCCTCTCCCCCTCCTCTCCTATATAAAGGAGCCTTCACTCTTGTATTTGGACACATGAATTTTGAAGTAAAGGCATTATGCCAAATTTTCTCCTCTTTGTGAGTTGAGTGAGGCTTGGTGGTTGTTGCTCAAACCATATTGAGACTTATCTAATTCTCCTGAATTAGTGGCGTCTGGCATTGGACTTATCTGCTGCAGGAGGATTCTTGCTTCAGTGGCGTCCCTCCCATTTCTTCCTCTCCACTTTTTCTTTCATTTTCTCTCATTTTCTTTCATTTTCTCACGTGAATATAGCTGCTGCCCAGCACTATATTTCGTAATTTAATTGCTTGTTTTTTATTCTGATCGGTTGGTTTTGCTCAATTCTAGGTCGTGTACACATCATGTCATCACATATTCAATTAATGAAGTGTTTCAAATTCAGCTAAGATTACTTGCCCATCTTAGGGATGTCAACGGGACGGGGGCGGGTAGTACACTACCTGCATCCATACCCGCTAAAATTAACGGGTACCCGTGCCGGTAGCGGGTATCCATGGGTATCTACTGGTACCCATTAATATTTAAAAATTTAAAATTTATAGAAAGAAAAGAGAGAAAATATCATATAATATATCATGTCATACAATATCAATAATTTATAATATAAATTAACATTATATAATACCATTACGTGTTAATATATTAAAAATATCATTGTATAAAAAATAATTTTATATCATCATAAAATAATAAAAAATTATAATATCTCAATATATTTAATAGAAAATATATTTTAATTAATATACGGGTACCCACGGGGCGGGTAGTGTTAGAACCACAGATAACACTAGAAGGGGGGTTGAATAGTGTTGTGAAAATTTTTACCATTTTGGAAATCTTAAGCAAATATTTCTAACTCATTGAAAACAAATTAAAGTGAAATGGTTATAATCAGAGTTCAAAACGGAAATTGCGGAATATAAGAAGGACAAACAGAGAGACTAAGAAAAGCTGACTAAATCAAAAACTTGTTTGAACTTTTGATTAAATTGATTTAGATATTAAGATGCATCTCAAGATACCTTCTGAAAGATATTACAAAGAATCTTTTCAGAACAGTTTCTGAGTAACTTCAGATGATTGATCATCGTCTGAAATGTACTTCTAACTTCAGAACTGAAACTGTTTCAGATTCACTTCAGAGAGTTATTTTGACCGTTCTTCATAATATATTCTTTGTAATACTTCAAATGATATAAGATTAACTGAATGAGTTATTATCTTGAAAAACATAGTTTATTGAAATTGTTAAGTTTATTATGAAAAATACTTTTCAATCCCCTACACAAATATAAAGTTGTAAATAAAGGAGTTTAAGGGATAGAAAACTTATCCACAAAATTTATCCTGGTTCACCCACAAACCCGTGAGCTACATCCAGTCCCAGGGCAAACCACCACTGGATTTTCAACTCTATGAATCCACAGATACAAGTATTCTTTTCTATCAAGCCTCTTCAAGCTCTACCACGAGTAATCTTTCGTTTTCAACTGCCTCTCAAGGCAACTCAGTGCAATATTCTTTTACAGACAAGCCTCTCTAGGCTCAACAAGTATTCTTTCTTCCGACAAGCCTCTTCAGGCTCTCAGACACATAAAGTGTTTACAAACTAAGTTTAAGTTTCCAAAAAACATAAACTTAATCTCTTCCTGTACTAGAGGATATCTGAGTACTACTCAGGATACAAATGAATAAATCTAGATACAATGGTAAGACAGTGATACAAGTGTATAAGTTTAGGTACAATCCTGTCTCTAATATGAGGAATAACATCCTCTGAGAATTGGCTAGGTAGATATTGAATTTAAGCTTCAGCCTTGTTCTCTAACCATTGGCTTCCTTGGGTTACATTCTCACCCTTTTAAATGGAATCACTATGGTATAACTTGAGATGCATGGTCGACTTAGTTAGTCTACAGGTTTGCCAACCTGCAAGCTTCCATCTCTTTCATCTCTACCACACACTCTATCTTCAAAGTCTTTCTTGAGGCTATTTATAAGTTCTGATGAAATATAGCCGTTGAAGATGGTTGATAATACCGTTGAGATGTTGATGATGTGGCTCATATAGCCGTTGTGTAAAAGCTTCTCAGACGGTTACTTCTTCTTGAGCAAAATAAGTGTTCAGACAATCCTGTTCTGACACTTCTGTTGATAAGCTCCTTTGAGAGATTTTCTTGATAATTTTGTACTTCTTCTCTCTCTCTTGATTTTCTTCTGGTTTCTTCAGCTTTTCTTTAGAGTAGGTAGGAGGAGGTATCCGTTAGATTTGTCCTTTAGCTCATTTGTACATGCTCCTTTTCTTCATATGCTCCTGACATAGTTTCCTCTTTCTTCTTTGAGTGAGGTGTCTTGTCCTAAGGACAATAGCTGTTGTTGCTATTTCCTTTGTGAATAAAGACATATGATATTATAGTCGTTGAATCATATGGTCTCATCTTTTGTTGTGACTTCTTCTATGTTGAAATCTGTTCCATGTAGTCAGAGAGCTTCATTTCTTCAGACGGTTATTTATAAGTTCTGATGAAATATAGCCGTTGAAGATGGTTGATAATACCGTTGAGATGTTGATGATGTGGCTCATATAGCCGTTTTGTAAAAGCTTCTCAGACGGTTACTTCTTCTTGAGCAAAATAAGTGTTCAGACAATCCTGTTCTGACACTTCTGTTGATAAGCTCCTTTGAGAGATTTTCTTGATAATTTTGTACTTCTTCTCTCTCTCTTGATTTTCTTCTGGTTTCTTCAGCTTTTCTTTAGAGTAGGTAGGAGGAGGTATCCGTTAGATTTGTCCTTTAGCTCATTTGTACATGCTCCTTTTCTTCATATGCTCCTGACACAGTTTCCTCTTTCTTCTTTGAGTGAGGTGTCTTGTCCTAAGGACAATAGCTGTTGTTGCTATTTCCTTTGTGAATAAAGACATATGATATTATAGTTGTTGAATCATATGGTCTCATCTATTGTTGTGACTTCTTCTATGTTGAAATCTGTTCCATGTAGTCAGAGAGTTTCATTTCTTCAGACTGTTAAGCCATTTATAACTTCCTTCAGATGATAGCTTCAAGTTTCTTTTAATTGCTTTCAACCTGAAATCCTTTCAGCTTGTTCTTTTCTTCTGGCAATATGATTCTTCTCTTCTTCAGATGATTGAGATGCTTCTTCCTTTCAGTAGAAAACTTCTTCTTTTTACTTCAGCAGAATGCTTCTTCTTTTTACTTCGGACGATCCTGTTCTATTCAACTTGGACTCTTCTAGTTCTTCTGACGTTTGGATAGATGTTGAATTAAATAATATTAGTTCAAACATTTTTCTCGATATTTCCTTGTCCAGACTTCTGATTTGCTTTTGCACAGTCGTAGGTGCAGTATGTCTGCGTATACAGTGTTCTTTTTATTGCAGCCGCAACAATGGTTGCATGATTTCCATATTAGTGCAATTCTGACGATCGAGGAAGAAATGTATGTTTTACTTTTGTGCAAAAATGAAGTAGTCCATTGGATACCGTGTTCTTCATGAGAGTACTTCTTGGTTAGAGTGTTCTTCACATATAGCAACGTCTTCAATAGGTCAAACTTTGATTCTGACACATTCATTCTTCAGATACATAGAATGCTTCAGATCATCTTTATATCTTCAGATGATAACCGCTCTTCAGATGGAGTCAAGTCTTCATTATTGTCTTCAAGTCTTCAGAAGATGAAAATGCTTCAGATAGACGAGTCTTCTCTTCTCTTCAGACTCTATGTTATACTTTTCTTCTTTTCAGATTTTATGCTACTCTTTTCTTCTCTTCAGACAATAGTCTTCAAATCACCAGATCGTCTTAAGGTCTTCAGACAGTTGACATTTTACTTTAGTCTTCAGGTCTTCGGATAATGAGTACATTTCAGATAGACAAGTCTTCTCTTCTTTTCAGATTTTGTATTTCTTCATCTTCTGATTTTCCTTCGTTCTTCTTCTTCTGATTTGTTCTTCTTCTTCTGATACTTTACTGGTTCTTCTTCTTCTGATCCACTGATTCTTCTTCTTCTGATTCAGATACTTCAGACGAGCTGATGACACACTGCTAGAAGCTTGGACCTGCAAGACCTACATTGGAGGAAATGCACCAACTTTTGGCCTGAGCTTCAAGCAAGGAAGAGTTAGAGAAATTAGTGTCCTACAAATAAAGGGTCACTACCCTAAAAAATAAAGGTCACTACCCTACAGAAGGACACCTTGACCTTGGATAGGACCCTTGTCCTATGGACCACCCTTAATTAGGACTCTCTTATATTTTCTTTTTATTGATTGTAATTTTCTTTAATTCCTCCTACTTGGGAGCTATTTTTAGTGGGTTTATTGGTTAGTAGGTTGCCTTGCTATAAGGCTTAGGAGGTCATGGGTTCTATTCCCACATAGGATAGAAATTTGACTCATCTTGTATTTTCCTACATGAGTGGGCGCCATTTTGAGAGGTTTATTGGCTTAAGACTTAGCTTAGCCATAAACCTTGGGGGTCATGGGTTCAAAACCCACTTAGGAGTGTTTTCACTCATCTTTTATTTTTCTCCTATTTTGGGCTCCTAAAAATCCGCCCCCTTCCCCCTCCTCTCCTATAAATAGGAGCCTTCTCTCCATGTATTCTTAACTTTGATGAATAGTAAAGGCATTATGCCAAATTTTCTCCTCTCTTGAGAGTTAAGTGAGGCTTGGTGGTTGTTGCTTAAACCATGGTGAGACTTATCTAATTCTCCTGAATTAGTGGCGTCTGGCGATTGGACTTATCTGCTGCAGGAGGATTCTTGCTTCAGTGGCGTCCCTCCATTTCTTTCCTCTCCACTTTTTCTTTCATTTTCCTTCATTTTCTTGCACTTTCTCACGCTAAATTAGCTGCTGCCCGGCACCTAATTTACGTGAATTACTTGCTATTTTTTGGTTCTAATTGGTTTGTTTTGCTCAATTCTAGATCCTGTGCAATTCCTGTCATCATTTGGTATCAAGAGCTTGATGGATTGAGCAATTTGGGGCTGTTTTGTGGCTGTTTTTGGGCGTGTGGCTGCACCTCTTTTGTGCAGAATTTTGCTTCAATTTAGTGTAATTCAATCCCTCTTTTCATTATAATTTGGACTTGGACTGTTTCCCGGGCCCGAGGTGCCTTTCTACTACTACTTTGTGCTTGTTTGCTTGATTGAATTGGGTGTTTATCTTGCTAGTTGGGGGCTGTTTTGGGCCGCTAATTCCCACCCCCTAGGTGTTTGATAAATTGCTTCTTAATTGCTCATACTTGTTCTTGAGTGATTTCTACATATAATTGCTATAAATTGCTTGTTTGTTGGTGAAGTGTGGTAAGAGGAGGCATTGTTGTCTTCATTTTTCCAAAGATCGTTCACCTACATTTTCTCCCAATCACCATTACATTGTCATCCCCCATATATCATCTCTTTACTTTCCGTCTTTACTTTCCGCTTTTAATTTTCCGCCATTTAATTTCCGCTTCTCCCATCCCTTTAATTTCAGCTCTCCCCTTTACATTCTGCTATTTACTTTCAGTTCTCCCCATCCTTTTAATTTCCGCTTCCCCCTTTACTTTCAGTCATTTATTTTCAGTCCTCCCCATCCTTTTAATTTCCGCTTCCCCCTTTACTTTCTGCCATTTATATTTCTGTCCTCCCCATCCTTTTAATTTCAGTTCCCCCCTTTAATTTCTTGCCATTTATTTTGCACAATTTTCCTTTCTTTATTTTGCCATTTATGCGCATTTTTTTGGCTCATGTTTTGTTCATATTCCACTCTTGTTATGTCTGTTTGATTGGCATTCTGATTGCAAATTTGGATTGACTGCTATCTCTACCTTGGAATTTCCCTGTTTGATTGTGCAAAACGCTCACCTATAGGATCTTTTTTTGGTTCATAGTGTTGGAAGAAGATCAACAAATCCTAATTGTTGATTTTCCTTCAAATTTAATTCCAAACTTAAAATTGAACCAAGCGCGTTTTTGTGACCACACTGGTCTTGTATAATCAACAAGGAAGTGCTAAGCAATTTTTTGGCCATTTTTGAAATCAAGTTGCCATCACATTTTTACAGTTTTTAGAAATCAGTTTATTCATTATTTTTGCTTTTTTGGGCCACTTGGACCAGTTTACTGTCAGAAAATTCCAAAAATATTACAGTAGATTCAGTATATTTTCTTTTCATTGTGTACAAATTTCTGTAATTTTCTGTTGGGGAAAAAGTCAAAAAAAGAAAAAAAAAAGACAAAAAAATATAAAGAGTACGTACCAGCAAAAAATAGAAAAAGAGGTGTAAAAAGCAAAAAAGGGTGCAAACAAAGAAAAAGACAAAAAAGACACCCAAAAAGAGTCAAATTCAAAAAAAATTCAAAACAAATTCAAAAAAAATAGAAAATTCAAAACAAAGAGATATCCCAACAATACAGTGACAGTTTTGCTGTAATTTTTCTGTTTCATTTCCTTGTATACTGTAATTGAGTTGTATTTGCTTTTTTTTTTGTTAAAAACGACAATTTTGGCAACTCTTTTTCAAAATCACCAAAAAACAATTCTCTTTGCAATTTCTTCCGTCTTGTCTGTTTTGTTGTCTGCTCTTGTGTATAAGCTTGTTTGAGTGCCAGCTTTTCTTGTTTGTCATATCAATTCTTCTGTTTTGTCTTAGGATTTCTAATTGTCTTCCGGTAGATCTTTTCTTTTGTTAGTGCGCTTCTATCTTGGGTAAGGGTTAAGACTTAGACTCAATCTGGTCATTGCAACTTCAATCAACCTCCAACCGAGTAGAAGAGGCAAGAGAGTCTCATTATAGAAAAAGCCAAAAAGAGTGACATACACGAGTGATACATTCCATTGAGTGTAAACACTTAGTGAGTGGTGAGGTCCCTTAAAATAAAATCAATTTAAAATGTCATATAGAATGTGGAGAAAGGAGCTAGATGAAGATAGGAAAGAATTTAGAAGAGAAAAAGAAGTGAGAAGACACTCTTCTCATGATAAAATTGATGAAAGGTATAGAAAAGAAAGGAGAGAAATAAATAGGAATCATTTTGAAGATAAGGAAAGGAGTTATGATAACTCTAACCATGAAAGGAGAACATATGAAGAAGAGAGAAAACTTAGGAGAAATTATGAGATTGAAATTAGAAGAAAAGATTATGAAAAAGAGGAAAAGAAAAGAAGAGAAAATAGGAAAGTTACAAAAGATTCTTTTGAAGATAGAATTGGGAGAAGGTTAGAAAAAATTTTCAAATAAAATCGAAGATAAAATTTTAAAATTCTTTTCAAAATCCTTAATTGAGATAGAAGAGATAAGAAAATTAGAAAAAGAAGAAGAAGAAAGGTTGAAGAGAGAAGAAGAAAAGGAGATAAAAAGAGTTCAAATGGATGAAAAGAAAGACAAAGAAAACTTAGGGAAGCAACCAATTCCATTGAATCGACAAGTAAATGCTAACCCTTTGTGTGACGACATGAATAGGTTGATGGCAAGTACTTCAAGTGTTGCAAAGAGGACAACTCAAGTGATTGAAAGGGAGTTTCCTAGGCTAACTTTCTTTATGCATGACATGCCTCTTTTTATGCACGATTATATGCCACAAAGCAATACGTGTCCAAAAGAATTTAACAAATTTGATGATGCTTTGAAACCTATTGCATGCTTAGGAAAGCCAACTAAGTTTAAGAGTACCATGAAACCTTTTGAAAATGCATGTTTTCCCAATCCAATTAGATATGTTGACTTGCATACCTTGCATGATAAATTGGATATGCAAAAACAATTGGCTTGTATACATGACCTGCATACACATTCTATATTAATCTTTCTATCTCATGAAGATGTGTATAATACTCTTAAAATGGTTAAGGAAAAGAATGAGACTTTCATTAAGGATATCACATGTAGAAACAATTGTATGACAAACGCATCACATGTTGATATGCCTTACATGCTTACTCATAATGAATCCGTAATTGTTTTACCTCACATGAAGAAAGTAGATCAATATGCCAGGGGTAAGGTATTATCATCTTTCTTTTTGAGTAAGGACATTCCTATTGATATGCCTCTTGAGATAAATGGTAAAAACAATTCTTGGCATAACTACATACAATATGCATGTGATAAAATTGTAGGGCATGTTGGGATGACATTAAATCATATTAATACATTTATGCCACATAGTTTCACATGTGCATTCATTTGGAAACATGTTGTGGAATATTTTGATGAAATGAACATTTCTTGTTGTGACAATCACTTCTTAAGCCTTCCTTATAATTACCTGTTTTTGTTACTTGTTAGGAAAGGCTTCAAGAGAATGGTCTTTGACCCTGGATCTTGTTCTATAGGTTACATGGACAAGATGGTTCAATCTTCATTAACGGAGTTTTCTAACCCTTTTCTCAAATACCTCTTGTTCATATCCTATGAATTTCTTTTGCTAATCTTTATGATTCCCAAGTATTTCTGTTATGAGCCTTCACTTTGCTTGCTTGGGAATAATACTTATGGGTCTTCTTCTTGTTGTCTAGGCTCAAGGAAGATGTTCAACTTGAGGACCTCTAACTCTACTCTCCAAGGGCTAAGGGATGTATCTTCTTACTTTCTTGTTGTCATCCATCCCCTTCTTCTAGCCAGTTCATTATTCTTATGGCTTCTTTTTGAATTTTCAGATTTGAGGTCAAATCCTTTTCAAGGGGGAGGGAATGATGACACGCTGCTAGAAGCTTGGACCTGCAAGACCTACATTGGAGGAAATGCACCAACTTTTGGATGAGCTTCAAGCAAGGAAGAGTTAGAGAAATTAGTGTCCTACAAATAAAGGGTCACTACCCTACAAAATAAAGGTCACTACCCTACAGAAGGACACCTCGACCTTGGATAGGACCCTTGTCCTATGGACCACCCTTAATTAGGACTCTCTTATATTTTCTTTTTATTGATTGTAATTTTCTTTTAATTCCTCCTACTTGGGAGCTATTTTTAGTGGGTTTATTGGTTAGTAGGTTGCCTTGCTATAAGGCTTAGGAGGTCATGGGTTCTATTCCCACATAGGATAGAAATTTGACTCATCTTGTATTTTCCTACATGAGTGGGCGCCATTTTGAGAGGTTTATTGGCTTAAGACTTAGCTTAGCCATAAACCTTGGGGGTCATGGGTTCAAAACCCACTTAGGAGTGTTTTCACTCATCTTTTATTTTTCTCCTATTTTGGGCTCCTAAAAATCCGCCCCCTTCCCCCTCCTCTCCTATAAATAGGAGCCTTCTCTCCATGTATTCTTAACTTTGATGAATAGTAAAGGCATTATGCCAAATTTTCTCCTCTCTTGAGAGTTGAGTGAGGCTTGGTGGTTGTTGCTTAAACCATGGTGAGACTTATCTAATTCTCCTGAATTAGTGGCGTATGGCGATTGGACTTATCTGCTGCAGGAGGATTCTTGCTTCAGTGGCGTCCCTCCATTTCTTTCCTCTCCACTTTTTCTTTCATTTTCCTTCATTTTCTTGCACTTTCTCACGCTAAATTAGCTGCTGCCTAGCACCTAATTTACGTGAATTACTTGCTATTTTTTGGTTCTAATTGGTTTGTTTTGCTCAATTCTAGATCCTGTGCAATTCCTGTCATCACGAGCATTCCAACCTAAACACAATCAACAAACCGATACCTTTCTTAGTAGCACCTGTTTTCTTTTAGTCTAAATTAATTTGGTAAACCTTAAAACCAATAGTCTAATCTAATTTGTTAATCATTAAAACCAAGGATAATGAGTCTTGAATCTAATTTGAATACTTAAATTAATTCTGAGACTCAACATTCTCCCCCTTTTTAATGATGACAAATTAGATATAACTAAACAAATATTCTGACATAATCTTGTTAAGAAAAGCTCCCCCTTAATCTGAACATTTTTTATCACCTTGTGTAAAACAAATTGTTCAATTATATACATTTCCCTTTTTGTTATTAAGTTTTATACTTACAGGAATTTGTTTGTTTAGTTATATTTCTCCCCCTTTTGTTATTATTAAAAAGGAATAGATTGAGCAGAGACAGGAAAGAAAAAATGAGTAGATTCTAAGATTTGATAACTCCCCCTATCTATATTGCTCCCCCTGAGACAAACAATTTTGATGCCAATTGTTAACTTCTTAGATACCAGATGTTAATCTATTAGATACCAACATTGTTAGATATTTCTTGTTAATTATCACAATTACCAATTGTTAAATAGATACCAATTGTTAAGAATGCTAAGTTTTGAGGATGTAAAAATATACCAATTGTTATATTATTACACCATGTGTTTATATCTTCTGAATTATATAATTACACCATTATCTCAGATACCAATTATTATTACAAGTTATTCTTATTCTTACTGTTATTCTTTAGTTATGACAATTGTTATAGCTTGTTATCTTCTGAGTTTATTTACTTACATCATTTTTTTAGTTTTATATTTTCTCCCCTATTATATTCCCCCCTTTTTTTGTATCAAAAAGATTTTGTTATAGTCTTTCTGCTCTTTTATTATCTTTCTGAATTTTGGTACCAAATGTTAAAAACAAACCATCTGTTGAATACCAATCATTATGAGTTGTTGGAAATTAGAAAGAGTTGTTCTTATGAAAGTTAAACCAATTGTTAAAGATGAGACAGATCCAAAAGATAAACTTTTAAGATACCGATTGTTATTTTTAGAAAAAAAATTACATCTTCTTAAACAAGAGAATCTGAAACAAAAACAGAGACACACAGCTATGTACAGAATACATTCAAAAATACATTACAGAAGCAAAGTACACAGAGAAAAACAAGACTTTTATTTACAAAACAAATTTTTGAAACACAAAATTCATTTATCATTGCTAACTCCGTAGATTCCTTCGAAGGCCAGAGGCATAGCCTTATAGCTTCATTCATCTCTTTCAGAGCTACCCTTGCTTCCTTGGCTGTAAAGCCTCAGAAGTGCCTCTTGAGCCTGTGTTCTCCTCCCAACCGTGCGATCTGCACGCAGTATTCTTGTGACAACTGAAACATTGGAGGTGCATCGTTTAAGACTGTATTTCGACCTACAGCCTCAACCTTAATCCCAAGGACCACTTTGACAGTGGTTCCTATCATAAGATTGGCTATACTAGATCTCCTAGTGGTCTTCCAGTCCAACTTTGATGCAACAAGATTACCATGGTCCAAGTGTAGAGAAATGGGTTTTCAGATGAACCCTTTCCCTTACTCTTCATTCCATACATCATCCAAGATGACTTGATCTTTGCCTCAACGTGTTCCAGAAATCCTTCTGCTGTTTTCCTTTGCTTCTTCATCATCCTTCGGAGAGCAACACACTCAGACTCTTAGGCAAAGCTATAAAGGAGTTTTAAAGAGATGAGTTTGTGTAAAGACCTCTTGTGAATTTATAGGACTTTGAAGCAGGGGTAAAATAGAGAAGTAAGGAGAATGAATCCATTGGATTATTGTTCACGCGATGTATATAGGCTCAGGTAGCTTTCATGATGACAGTTTCAGACCTTGGGAGTATTGAAACGTACATCATTGATTGGTCATAGATAAATCACCATAGGAAACTGAGTCATTAGCATTGGTAGAGAAAATTTTAAAAAACGTTTTTGAAAAAAACAATTAAGAAGGAACGCAAAAACATGTTTGAAAACATTTTTCGAAAAACTTTTCTAGAAATAGAAAAGAAAGATGAATAAATAGGAGAAACTGAGAGAAAACATTTTAAAATGGAAAACTTTTGAAAAACAAACTTTTTCATACAAAGCATAAAAGAATACACACAACAAAGTTTTATGATTATTATTTGATAAGTTTTAAGTCTTTTAAGTTTTTGCTTATTAAAAGAATTAAAGTTTTATTGGAGAAATTAAGGTTTTACTAGAGGTCAATTTTCACAGATATTTAAGTTAGAAGGTGAAGTGATGTTACTATTGGGTCTTCTTATTGTTCTCTGGATGGAGGAATGCATTTCTGACATTGCACCTTTCTTTAAAGTCTTTTTCTCCTTCTGAGGTTGCTTTTTATCAGCAAGTTCCAGTATGCCTTTTTGTCCTTTGTGCTCCAACAGATTCTTTGAACAATCATCTTGACCTATCCCTCAAGGATTGAGATAGACTTCAATGGCTTGAGTATCAATCACCTCATCAGTCCTGACCCACAATTTCAGTAAGTTCATTGAGAACCTTATGAATAGGTTCAGAGAATAGGGATGTTACTAAGTCAAAATTGTCTTCTCAAGAACTGAGGAAGGCTTAATGCATGGAGTGTCAACCACCTTAACATTTCTGACCCACAATTTCAGTAAGTTTATTGAGAACTTTCTGAACAGGTTCAGAGAATGGAGATGATATCACACTAGCCATCCTTTCAGACGATGTTCCCTTGATCCACCTTTTCAGACGAAATTCCTTTCATATGATAATCTTAAGATTTTTCTTCAGAAACCTGTTTTCTGAAACATACACAAACTAAAAATACCTTTCAGTAGCATCTGATTTTCTCCAAACAAATTTGTTAATTGTTAAAGGAATATTAATTTTAACCTTATCATATTTTACTAAGTTAAATGTTTTATCTTTTAGGGATACCATTTGTTAATTTGTTAAGAAAGAATTATGTTAAAGATTCAACTAATCACGCACAGATAAAAACACATTAATACAAATAGGACACTTAGAAATTAAACAGAGAGACTGAACAAAATAGAATTTTAATATTATTAAAGAAATAAACACAAAGACTTAGAAACAGGACACAAGTATATCATTGATCATTAGGGTGGTTCTCATCAGCCTTTTCCTTTTCAGCCCTAAGCTTTTAAAGCTCTTTCTCTGCAGCTCTCAACCTCTTTGCAAGCCGAGTCACCTTATCATTCACCTTCTTCATATTATATGCACCCAACGTCATCCTTTTCCTTTTACGAGACTTCAAGTGGGTATCTTCAGTCCCTTCTTCATTGCATGCAGAAAAAATAAGAGGAATAACCACTTGATTCTTAGGGGCTTCTTCTCTATCAACAAGAATCCGGTCTAACTCAGCATATGCAGCCGGAGTGAAGAAGTCAGGAGAGGGTTGGTTAGAGAGGCTTTCCATAGGAAATCCTTCGTGCATAAGAATTTTCATGATCAAGGTGTTGTGAAGATAGAGGTTCTCATTTCCCATCTCATCTCTGAAACACATCTGATACAACAGCACCCATGGGAGATTGATTTTCTTCTTTGACAGCAAGAGTCCCAACATAAACCTCTGCATCATGCTTATTACCAAATTGTTTCTTCCTCTGGGAAGAATACAGCAGTTTAGTACAGCAAGGAGGGCTCTAGGTGTGTTCAGAAGTTGAGAAGGTCTGAAAGGGGCAATCCTTCTTCTTCCAAAGAGATATTGGTCAAGAACAAATGTTCCACCATGTATAGATTCCCATCTTTGGAAGTATTGTTCCCCACTGTCAGGAACACCTATAACTTTAGCAATAAGTTTGGTGTCCACAAACAGTGATCTTCCCATCACCTTCGTTTCAATCCCAGTTCTGTTGGGTTTAGATATGATCTTGATATTATCCCAAAACTCCATTACACTTTCCTCATGCCAGGAGGAGGAGATGTTGTTGAAGTATGGAGTCCATCCAACAGCCTCAAAATACTCAGAGATTTTGTAATCAGCCTCATCAATGTCTGAAAGATTAACCACTTTGCAGGGTATGATCCTTTCGTCAAACATGGAAGGGTTTTAGTTGTTTGATGATGATGCGGACATGTTTGCCATTAAGAGATGCAACTGATGATCTTGCAATGAGATGAATACTTGAGAGACCCTTTGCCTTTTAGAGAGAGAATTGAATGAAGTGTAATTTCCATGTTGATCATCCAATCCTTTTATATAGGGAGCCAGGCGTGCTTCAGGCATTGATGAGAGACAGTTACGTGCACTGAACCGGTGTGGAGAGATGTGCATCGTGCCGATTAAGAGATACCGGTTGATGATACAATGATTTACGTTGCGCCGTTTCACATTTATTGAAAGAATAATTAACACAAACGACTCTTCAAATAATCAATAAATATACATACAAAATAAATAATATGCAACAGTTAATTTTCACAAAAGTATATTTACACACATGCATCAACAATTTCAATAACAACATGTAATTCATACAACATTTGAATAAATATATTTAATCTAAGTTAAGATAGGAAAGATGTTACCTGTATGTGATCTGAGATAAATGTACTTTCCTTTTTCATCATGCTCTTCTGAAAGATGTCTTAATTGCATGAATAATGAGTTTTAAGAAAATGATTTCCTTTTCTCATTATCATTCTTCAGAGTTGCTTCAGCTTGGTGAGATTTCCATCTTCTGAGGATCTACTCCTTCTGCAATTGTTAGATGCTAAACCCGAAGGTGAGCACTGATACCAATTGTTAGAACCACATGCAACACTAGAAGGGGGGTTGAATAGTGTTGTGAAAACTTTTACCATTTTGGAAATCTTAAGCAAATATTTCTAACTCATTAAAAACAAATTAAAGTGAAATGGTTATAATCAGAGTTCAAAACGAAAATTGTGGAATATAAGAAGGACAAACAGAGAGACTAAGAAAAGCGGACTAAATCAAAAACTTGTTTGAACTTTTGATTAAATTGATTTAGATATTCAGATGCATCTCAAGATACCTTCTGAAAGATATTACAAAGAATCTTTTCAGAAACGTTTCTGAGTAACTTCAGATGATTGATCATCGTGTGAAATGTACTTCTAACTTCAGAACTGAAACTGTTTCAGATTCACTTCAGAGAGTTATTTCGACCGTTCTTCATAATATATTCTTTGTAATACTTCAAATGATATAAGATTAACTGAATGAGTTATTATCTTGAAAAACATAGTTTATTGAAATTGTTGTGTTAAGTTTATTATGAAAAATACTTTTCAATCCCCTACACAAATATAAAGTTGTAAATAAAGGAGTTTAAGGGATAGAAAACTTAGCCAAAAAATTTATCCTGGTTCACCCACAAACCCGTGAGCTACATCCAGTCCCAGGGGCAAACCACCACTGGATTTTCAACTCTATGAATCCACAGATACAAGTATTCTTTTCTATCAAGCCTCTTCAAGCTCTACCACGAGTATTCTTTCGTTTTCAACTGCCTTTCAAGGAAACTCAGTGCAGTATTCTTTTATAGACAAGCCTCTCCAGGCTCAACAAGTATTCTTTCTTCTGCCAAGCCTCTTTAGGCTCTCAGACACATAAAGTGTTTACAAACTAAGTTTAAGTTTCCACGAAACATAAACTTAATCTCTTCCTGTACTAGAGGATAACTGAGTACTACTCAGGATACAAATGAATAAATCTAGATACAGTGGTAAGACAGTGATACAAGTGTATAAGTTTAGGTACAATCCTGTCTCTAATATGAGGAATAACATCCTCTGAGAATTGGCTAAGTAGATATTGAATTCAAGCTTCAACCCTGTTCTCTAACCATTGGCTTCCTTGGGTTACATTCTCACCCTTTTAAATGGAATCACCATGGTATAACTTAGATGCATGGTCGACTTAGTTAGTCTACAGGTTTGCCAACCTGCAAGCTTCCATCTCTTTCATCTCTACCACACACTCTATCTTCAAAATCTTTCTTGAGGTTATTTATAAGTTCTGATGAAATATAGCCGTTGAAGATGGTTGATAATACCGTTGAGATGTTGATGATGTGGCTCATATAGCCGTTGTGTAAAAGCTTCTCAGACGGTTGCTTCTTCTTAAGCAAAATAAGTGTTCAGACAATCCTGTTCTGACACTTCTGTTGATAAGCTCCTTGAGAGATTTTCTTGATAATTTTGTACTTCTTCTCTCTCTTGATTTTCTTCTGCTTTCTTCAGCTTTTCTTTAGAGTAGGTAGGAGGAGGTATCCGTTGGATTTGTCCTTTAGCTCATTTGTACATGCTCCTTTTCTTCATATGCTCCTGACACATTTTCCTCTTTCTTCTTTGAGTGAGGTGTCTTGTCCTAAGGACAATAGTTGTTGTTGCTATTTCCTTTGTGAATAAAGACATATGACATTATAGCCGTTGAATCATATGGTCTCAACTTTTTTTGTGACTTCTTCTATGTTGAAATCTGTTCCATGCAGTCAGAGAGTTTCATTTCTTCAGACTGTTAAGCCATTTATAACTTCCTTCAGATGATAGCTTCAAGTTTCTTTTAATTAATTGCTTTCAACCTGAAATTCTTTCAGCTTGTTCTTTTCTTCTGGCAATATGATTCTTCTCTTCTTCAGATGATTGAGATGCTTCTTACTTTCAGCAGAAAACTTCTTCTTTTTACTTCAGCAGAATGCTTCTTCTTTTTACTTCAGCAGAATGCTTCTTCTTTTTACTTCAGACGATCCTGTTCTATTCAACTTGGACTCTTCTAGTTCTTCTGATGTTTGGATAGATGTTGAATTAAATAATATTAGTTCAAACATCTTTCTCGATATTTTCTTGTCCAGACTTCTGATTTGCTTTTGCACAGTCGTAGGTGCAGTATGTCTGCGTATACAGTGTTCTTTTTATTGCAGCCACAACAATGTTTGCAAGATTTCCATATTAGTGCAAGTCTGACGATCGAGGCAGAAAAGTATGCTTTACTTTTGTGCCAAAATGAAGTAGTCCATTGGATACCGTGTTCTTCATGAGAGTACTTCTTGGTTAGAGTGTTCTTCACATATAGCAACGTCTTCAATAGGTCAAACTTTGATTCTGACACATTCATTCTTCAGATACATAGAATGCTTCAGATCATCTTTATATCTTCAGATGATAACCGCTCTTCAGATGGAATCAAGTCTTCATTATTGTCTTCAAGTCTTCAGAAGACGAAAATGCTTCAGATAGACGAGTCTTCTCTTCTCTTCAAACCCTATGTTATACTTTTCTTCTTTTCAGATTTTATGCTACTCAATTTTTCTCTTCAGACGATAGTCTTCAAAGCATCAGATCATCTTAAGGTCTTCAGACAGTTGACATTTTACTTTAGTCTTCAGGTCTTCAGATAAAGAGTACATTTCAGATAGACAAGTCTTCTCTTCTTTTTAGATTTTGTATTTCTTCATCTTCTGATTTTCCTTCGTTCTTTTTCTTCTGATTTGTTCTTCTTCTTCTGATACTTTATTGGTTCTTCTTCTTCTAGTTCACTGATTCTTCTTCTTCTGATTCAGATACTTCAGACGAGCATTCCAACCTAAACACAATCAACAAACCGATACCTTTCTTAGTAGCACCTGTTTTCTTTTAGTCTAAATTAATTTGTTAAACCTTAAAACCAATAGTCTAATCTAATTTGTTAATCATTAAAACCAAGGATAATGAGTCTTGAATCTAATTTGAATACTTAAATTATTTCTGAGACTCAACAGGTAGTATAATATCCGTCCCCACCCATTTAATAAATATGCGGGTACCCATTGCGGGTATATCCACGGGTATCCGCAGATACGAGTCTTTTTTACATCTCTTATTAGAATCGATCATTCTGTTATGAGTATCTCTTTCTGTTGTGGTTTGTTTAGTGTTAAATGGGTGAGTTGTGAGTCTTATAAATAGTAGCTCCTTGTATTCATTTTGTATCTTTTCAAATCAATACCAAATGAGTTTTCTAAACTCTCTCTGGCTACTTGTGGGATGATCCATGGGAGAACCCATGGTACACTTCTTCAACATACTATTATCCCTCCACTGTTGCTCCTCCTTCATCTTATTTTACTAAGATGGTATCAGAGCTCTATCCATGGAGCTCACCGTGCTTTAAGAAAATCTGGCGTCCACGCAAGAAGGTGAAGGATCCATAGCTGATTTCCGAGACATGTGCATTTTCTTCTGCGCACTCCATTCCTACAGAGGCATCTTCTTCTGATGCAACTACCATTGCTGAGTCTTCTTCACTGTTCTTGATGCATGATGTTGGCAAAGACTCCATTATAAAATTGGAGTGGAAATCATCATCAGAATCTCTCAACTTCGGTAGCTTCGGTATAACGGATCCTCCCTCTTCTTGCAACCTCAAAACAGAGGAAAGGAGGGACGAGATAGTCGATCTCTACTGCGACCGGGATGTACATGGTGACTCTTTCGCGGTCTCCGCTGTCCCTTCCATCTCCGCGATCATGAAATCTAACTCCGACCTCGCCAATCAAGTCAGCCACAAGGTCTGTGAGCTAGACTTCGCCCAGTCTCATATGCGTTCCACGCTCCTTGTAACATCCCAAAGTCTGAACCTAAGTAGAATCTAGAAGAGGATTAGGAGGGAAATGAGAACCTGAGGATGTGGGAATGAGTTTGTAGAAAATATAGGAGGTTTAGTCAAGAGTCCATGAATGTTAAGGGAAAATTAGAAGAAGAAACCAATATCAAGCCCCAAGTGATCATAGGTTTACCTTAGAGGCATATCATACTAAGTTTAGTCGTCAGGTATGTTAAGATGGTTAAGAAATAGGCTTTTTGGGCAAATAAATTGTATTTGGTGATTAGAGAGGGTAAGGAATTGATTTCAGGGTTTCTAGGGAAGGTTTGGGGGGTTAGGAAAGCATGGAATGAGTAAAAGCATCAAAAACCATAAAATTGGATTCTAGTTGTCGCACGCTCAAGCGTACCAGGAGCACGCTCAAGCGTGCGCGAGGCAGAACCAAAAGGGGGTTTTGGGCACTCAAGCGCGCATGTAGCACACTTAAGCATGCCTGTGACAGAGAGTGAGCGCTTGAGTGGCGCACTGATGGGTTTCTGGGTAGCGAACCACAAATCCAGCAGTATAATAGTAAGAAGAGTACTGTATCCACAGGGAATGGTTAATCTATGTAGACTGTGATCTATTTATCAAGAGAAAGCACGATTTAGAGAGTATAGTTACGGAATTGTAAATAGAAAGTAAATATTAATTGGAATTAGAAAGGAAGAGTTAGAGACACTTTACTTGGATTAGGATTGGACTTCATATCATCTCACCCCTTGTGCATGTAAAAACTATCTATTATTTTAGGTTTACTCTATAATACTGTTGTTTGTGGTGAAAAATTCAAATTCGAAAAGAATGAATTTTAACACTTTGATTCTACGAGCAATCTGGGGATTAGAATCAAATCCTCTTACGGGACTCTTTTAAAAAAGTAGGTTTATGTGTTCAAATGATCAAAAAGAATGAATTTTCTGGGAACTTAGATTAAATGGTTCAGAATTTCACCAAGTAATTTTCTAAACGTTAGAAATCCAGAAACAATAAGTTCTAAAAAGATTTTATTCAGAATTTCATCAAAGAACTTAATTTCCATAAAATTTCTTGATTCAGAATTCTATCAAGTTTAAAACATGAGTTTTCAGAAACTGATTTTGAGAAACTTCAGTAAAAGTTTTAAGTAAGAAATTGTACAAGAAATGAATTGCAGAATGTAAATTGCAGAATGTAAACAAAAGAAAAGAAAAATTGAATTGTAAGAACAATTGCATTAAGATAAATTTGGATGGGTTTATCACGTACTGTTCTTCTCTTTGTAACCTGTTTGTCGCTATGAGTTCGGACGTTAAGGTGTTTCAGAGAATTTGAGTGAGTGATTTTTCCAACCCTTATTACATTGTGGGTTCTAGTATTTATAGATTCCAATCCTAACGGCTAACTAATGCATGCTTGACACATCAGCAACCCTATGTGTTGGCAGCGTAGATGCTTGCCACGTTTCTGCCATCCAGAAAACTAATTACAAATTTTGAAAATCAACCACTAACTAGGTGACACTTGTCTTGATCTTCATAACTTCCAATAACTGTTTTCTTGATATCTTCTATCTTTTCGAAAAATGAGTCTTCTGTCTTTTCGAAAATGAGTCTTCTATTTTCTTCAGAATTCTTCTAAGTCTTCAAAGATGTGTCTTCAACTTTCTGCTTTCTGACTGTTTCGAATTCCTTTATCTTGACTCTGTACCTTTCAAGCTTTTCGAATCCAAAGATGTTGATTCGAATTTTGACTTTCTCTTTCTTTTATGCTATGTGGCATATTTCCATTAGTCATTCCAAAGGTTGTGAAGACCACCGGCCACCGTCCTCTCATTTTACATGTGCTTTTTCTTATTGGACGTTACAGTGGCACATTAACGGCTCTTGGCTCTTTTAATTCCTATAAATGGGAGTTCATTTCACACTTTATTCATTCAAACTTCTTCATTCTTCTCTTTTTATCTTCTCTTTATCTTTTCGAAATCTCTTCATAGAATTTCTTCAAAGAATATGAAGAAGTTAATTTCTTTGGCTGTTACATTCAATCTAATCTGGAATGACTTCATTTTTGATAAGATTGACGTAATAGCCAAAGTTATTGGCTTTTTTAATCTTTCTCCTTGAAAGTTCTATATTGGATTGAACGTAATAGCCAAAATAGATTCATTTTTATTCTCCATGCTGACTTCGATCTTCCTCCTCAGGTGCAAGGAGATTCGAAAGAATGCAGTTTTTATCAGACCTGTGTTGGATGAAAGAAGAAGAAAAGGCATGGAAGACAAAAATGAAGTATTTAGTATACCTTAGGATAGTTTCTTTTCTAATATTCTAGGTGTTTAGGACAGTTTCCTATCTAAGTGTATTTCCAATGTATTCGAACAACATGTAATTCGAATTTTGGACTTGAATAAAAGAATTGTCCTTTACCTGATTTGGAATGCCTTTCATTTACATCTCTTTACATTTTCGAATCCACAATATATCTTTTCTTCCGAATTTCCAAAGTTTCTATATTAACTCTGCTTCAAGTATTTTCTAAGTTAACAAGATTTTCAATCAGAATTCGAAATAAGATCATATTGTTCTTCTTCTGAAAATTCGAAATGGCTTTAGAATGCCATGACTTAAAGAATTCGAAATAATTGAAATGTCATCAATTAAGGAATTCGAGATAATTAAAAATCAAATCCTAACAGATGCCCCCCCCAAAAATAGTCTCTTTTGAATAAAAGATTCTTTTTGTTGTAAAAGAGATATTTTTGGAACAAACCTTTAGCATTCCTTTTTTGCAACAGTTATTCAAAATTTAAATGGAAAATTAAATATCAATTTCAGATAAAGTCTTTTATTTACCAATTGTTTTAAATATTGCAGTTACCTTTTAAATTTAACTGACTTTCCCACATTTTTGGGTTACTGGTTCACGTACTAAAACTATGTAACCATGTCTTTCCTTTCTCATATAAATACTGATTTTGAAGGAAAAGACTTTTCACTTTCACTATTCCTCTTCAAGCTTTAATCAATTTTCTCTGTTCTCTCTCTTCACGGCGTTTTTTCTTCTTGCTCAAGGTATGATTTTTATTGTTTTTCAATCACATTTTGCTGATTTGAGCTTATTTTTCACCGATTAAATTCTTCAAAGTATCTGATTTTAGCTCTTTGATGCATTTGCAGTTCTTTCAAGAATCTTGCATTCTTTTTCTCTCTCCTCAAAGCTTCATAAAACCTCCATTAATGGCTTCCAAGAACTCTTCCCCTGTTCCATTGGCAATTGTAAAAGGAGACTTCTTGGCTCGGGAAGACAAAGTTTATGTTCCTGAACCTGAAGATTCAGAAGAAAAGATTGCCATTTGGAACTCCCAGGTACTTATCCCTTTTTCCATTAGAAAAAAGCAATTTGCTTTTCTTGGACCATACTCCTTGCTTTCTTCCCTCAAAGCTTTTGATGACTTTTTTCCAAGTCTTTCTACTGAAACAATTCGAATTTTCTCTAGTAAAATTCGAACTGAACATCTCGAAAATACCCATGAGGTTTTCAAAGCAACCCCTCCTTCTCGAAAAGATGTCTATGGTCTTTGGTTAAATAGAGTTGAGCATACCATGCATCCTGTATGGAAACAACTAGGTATCCATGACCTTATTTTGTTGAGTAAGTATGATCTTAGCTTCGATCATACTCTGATTTCTGCCTCTTTTCTTTTTTGGGAGAAAACTTCTAATGCTTTCCATGTTCCTTATGGAATGCTCAGTCCAACCCTTTTTGATGTTGCTGCAATCACTGGCCTTCGACCTGAAGGCCATTTGATTTTCCCTTATATGAAGGTTCCTGAACCACTTATTGAACCTAATTTCGAAAAACTTACTTACTCCTTTTTCATTCAAAATAATGCCAAGACTGGAAAAGTTTCTGAAGTAGAGCATGTTGCTTTTCTACTCTATTGCTTGTCTGCTTTCGTTTTCTGCTCTAGGTCCAATCAAATCACAAAATCCTTTCTTCCTATGGCTCAAATGTTGGCCAAAGGAATTAAGATAGATCTAAACAGGTGTCTTCTTGCCCATGTATATGACATGCTTTCTGAAGCCGTTGCTTCTTTAAAATCGAAAGATCCTGTTCGAAATCTATGTGGTCCTTTTTGGTTCCTCCAACTTTGGCTAAATGCCATTTTCAAAGATAAATTCGAAAATTCTGAGCCTGCGGAATCTCAAACTCCTGAGTCTGTTGAGGGTTATAAACTCTCTTTCTATACCAATACTTCGAAGAAAGATCGTGAGGATCATTTCAAGACTTATATTTCTTATTTCTTGAACATCAAAGATTATTCCCCAAATTTAGCACCTTTTGCTGCTCGTCTTCGAGGACTTGAGTGGTTCACTCGGAAATTTCCTTGTGAAACTCCTGGTGCTCAGTCTGAATCCCTCGAAATCTGGAAGCAATTCCTTACTCCTGATCTTATATACAATGGCTTCCAACCAAAAGATTTTCGAGTTTATCAATACCACCCTCAACTAGTTGCACGTCAGTTTGGGTTGAGCCAACTTCGACCTTCACCAATTTGCACCAATGTAGATGAAGTGTTAATAGAAGGTTGTGTTGATGGAGAAGAAGGATTTGAAAAGCTTCATCTTTCAAAAGATAAAAATCCTTTGTCTCTAGAGGCCATTGCTTTCGAACCTTCTTTCTACAGCACTCTCTCCTTCGAAACATGGTGGTCGGAGTATTATTCTTGCATTAAAGTTGATGAAGCTACTTGCTTATCTAGACTGACTTCAAGCATTACTCCTTCGCAGAAATCATCAAAGAAAAACAAGGTACGCACATCAAAGAGATTGAAGCATTTGAGAAATTTTTCCATGTGTTCTATATCCCCAATAAAATTCATAGGACTATTGCTGAAGCTGCTTCTTCTTTAAAAGAAAAAGTTTCTTTCCAACAAGCAGAATTTTAAAGTTATAAATCCCAAAGGTATTTCTGATTTCGAAAAGTATTGTCCAAAATTCCCTCCTTTGCCAACAGCAAAGTTTGGTTTAGCAAAAAGTCTTTATGGTCCAGAATGGACTAGACCTGCTAGTCTTGATTTTCTTTTTAATAGTTTAAAACCTCTTTCGAAAAGAGTCACTTTGACAAAATATACTTTGGACAATTATCCTTTTATACCTCACGTCGATATAGAACATGTGAGAATAATTACTAAAGACTTCATAGCTCAAGGTAACAATATATATTGTTGTTGATCTCTTCTTTCTTATTCCCAAATTTACAATTCTGACTCTCTTTGCTTTGTCATAGCTCAAGAGTGCAAAATTTCCAAAGAAGAAAATTGGGAAAGTGGTGATGAGGAAGAAAAGAAATCCAAGAAAAGAAAAAATCCATCTCCTTCTCAAAAACCTGCTGTAAGTTTTCGAAATCTAGATGTAAATTCTTTTTTATTTTGAAATTTCTTTGCTTAATTTCCTTTTACCTTTGCTTTTAGGCTACTGCTTCAAATCTCAGAAGAAGACTTCTTCTGGAAAGGCTGAAAAGAATGATGAGCCTTCTGAGAAGAGTTAATCTGCTTCAGTTGGAAAGAGAAAGAAAGCAGAGTCTTCCAAGCCAATTGTAGAGAAGTCAGTGGCCAAGGTTGAGAAGAAGAAGAAAAGAAAAATTGAAGTTACTGAAGAAAAATCTACCTCAGAGGTAAGTTTCGAATTTTTTTTTTATATTCAATTTCGAATTTCTTGCTTATTTCGAAACAACTAATGCTTAGTTTCTTTCAAACAGGAAAATACTCCTGAAAAACAAATTGTTCCTCTGAGAGAAAAAGTTTCCAAAGAAACAAAGAAAAAGACTCCAAAGCCAAAGATCCTATCAGTTATTCCACCAGGGAAAACTATTGGAGCAGTAAATTCTTTTCCTTTGTTTTCTAAATTTTACTCCAAAACTTCTTTCTTTCTTGATTTTGAAAATAATTTCTTTATGCAAACCATCAGAGAGTTGGGCAGAGGTTTAAGGTTAAATCATATAAGGAACAAATTCCAAGTGGAATTGTTGAGCAAGTAACCCTTTTAACTCTCTTTCGAAAGAAAAATATTTCTCTTAAGACTTTTCTTTTCTTGTTTATCTAATTTTTTATCGAATTTTCAGGTGAACCTTTCTTCTAGTTCCCAAGCTTAAGGTGGTGGTACTGGAGAACCTACTATTGAAAGTTCACTTGAAGCTGCTCTTTCGAAAACACCGAAAGGAAAGGTTCTCGAAAATATAGAAGAGAGCAATGAGGAACAAGAAGAAGAAAGAAGGAAGAAGGAGAAGTTCAATCTCCATCAAACCCCAATGAGGACGACTCTCAAGAAGAAGAGGACGAACAAAACGATCTTACAAGTTCCTTAGAACCAGATTCAAAGAAGTTAAAGGGTTCTGCCTCAAAGGAGATTCAAGTTACTCAATCTAAATCAGCAACTCCTAAACAGGCTCCTGGATTTTCGAGGGATTCATCCAAGTCAACTCCAATTTATAAAGCTACAAGTTTGGATGATTGCCTCAAAGATCTGGATGAGAATCCTTTCTTAATCTTAGATGTGCTTTCAGGGGAAATTTCTCTATCATCTGCTCATTCTGAGGCCACTATTCAGAAGCCTTCAGGTGGAGAAGATTCAGTGGATCAGGTTCTTCAGAATTTCAAGAAACTGATTTCTGAAAAGAAGATGATGAGGGAAATTCTAAAGGATCGTTCTTACAGGGAAGAAATAGAGAGTTTCCTCATATATTTTTGCAAATACCATTCACTGCTTACTGATCTTCAACAAACTTGGGTGAAGAGTTTTGCTGAACACTATCATAATAGTATTACGACCATCAGCCAAATCGAAAAAACTAGATCAGATTTGGATCATCAGAAAAGTGAAAAAGCTGAATTGGTTGAGAAGATGCAACATAGCAAGTTGATAGTGAACAACCATGAACAGTCCATCAAGCAAAACTCAGCAAGGGTCGAAGAATTGAATAAAGAGCACGTCAAGCTTGAAAACTTGGTTAAGAAATATCAAGGAAGACTCAAGGAAATCGAAAAGGTTAAAGGCAAAGCTGAAGCTACTCTTTCCAGACAACAGGCTGCTCGAATGGAGATTATCAATTCTGTTAAAGGCATTTCGAAAAATGCAGTGCAAGTCACCAAGGACATCGAAAGCCTTGAGAAGAATGAGTTAAGCTTCAAGACCCAATATGAAGATCTTATGCATAACTTTACCAAGTTGACAAGTGAAATTCCTTTTTAGTCTTCTCTTGATGTAATTTCTTTGTTTTTTAAACATGGGTTCAAATATTTGAATTGCCCCCTGACAATTATTTTACTTTGTTTCGAGCATGGGCTCGAAATTCTAATTGCCTTTAGACAATTATTTCCTCTTATGCACAATAGTTACTTCTTGCAAGTTTGGTTTATATTCTTTCAAGTACTTTCCATTTATTGATAATATGCGCAAATCACCAACTAATTCTCGAATTGAATACGCATTACTGGAAAATACTTTTTCAATTTCGAAAGGTCCCTCCCAATTAGGTGACCATTTTCCAAACTTCTTAGACTTTTTATCAATTGGTAAAATTAACTTCCATACATAATCACCAACTTGAAATTCTTTTTTCTTGACCTTTCTATTATAACAACGCATTATTTGCTCTTTTTGTCTAATTATATTTTCAAGAGCAGTCAATCTTTCTTCATCAAGTTGATTTAATTCATCGAACATCAAATTCCAATAATCTTGAGAAGGTAACTCATATTGTTTTTGAACTCTTAATGATTGTAAGTTCACCTCAACTGGTAACACAACATCATGACCATATACCAATCTATAAGGAGTAGTTCGAGTTGCTTCTCTTGGAGAATTTCTATAAGCCCAAAGAATTTGATTCAAAGTCTCATGCCAATTTCGAGGACGTTGTCCAATATGTTTTTTAATCAAAGCAATAATGGTTTTATTAACTGCTTCAACTTGACCATTTGCTTGTGCATAATAAGGTGTAGAAGAAAGTAATTTTATTCCTTTTGATTCAGCAAACCTAACCATCTTCTTCCCTGTGAACATTGTTCCTTGATCTGTAGTAATGGTTTCCGGTAAGCCAAATCGAAATATAATATTTTCTTCAATAAAACGAATGATATCTTCCTGAGTAACTTCTCTTAAAGGAATTGCTTCTACCCATTTGGTAAAATAATCAACTCCCACCAAAATAAACTTATGGTTTTTTGAAGAAGCTGGATGTATCATTCCAATTAAATCTAAAGCCCATCCTCTGAAAGGCCAAGGCTTTATGATTGAATGTAATTCACTTGCAGGAACTTGTTGTACATTTCCATGCTTGTGACATTCCTCACAAGATTTTGCAAAATTGTGACAATCTTTGGACATTGAAGGCCAAAAGAATAATTTTCTTCTCAAAATCCATTCCATTTTTCTTCCTGCCTGGTGAGCACCACAAGCTCCTTCATGAACTTCTACTAAAGCTAAATAAGCTTCAGTTTCTCCCAAACATCGAAGTAAGTTTCCATCAACGGATTTCTTATAAAGTTCTTCACCTAAAATACAATAATTTAGAATTTTGTATTTCAAATACTTTTTATTTATCAGGGAAGGATTTTGGATAAGAATCACAATTTCGCTTCTCCAATCATTCTGATCTAAGAGATTTACATTATGAATATCGAAACCTTTCATTGGAAATCTTCTTCGAATATCACTAATCTTCCTAAGAGTTCCAATGGAAATTCTATATCCAGAAGCTATTTGAGCTAACTCATTGGCTTCAAAATTTTGACCTCTTGGAATATGTTCAATCTTTACCTCGTCAAACATTTCCAAAAGCTTATTGGCTTGAACTAAATACTTAGCCAATTTTGGATCTAAACATTTATACTCTTTAGTTACCTGTTTGATAACTAATTGAGAGTCTCCTCGAATGTGAACATTTCTCGAATTTAGAGAAACTAATATTTCGAGGCCAGCAATAAGAGCTTCATACTCTACTGCATTATTCGAACAATAATGTTTTATTTCAAACATCATTCGAGTTGGAAATCCCTTGGGTGAGATTAATAAAATTCCAATTCCTGATCCATTCTTATGTTTGGACCCATCAAAATATAATTTCCAAGGTTCTAAACCAACATAAATTGATTCTTCAATTGGAATCGGTGGGTGTTCAACTAAGAAATCAGCAACTACTTGTCCTTTCATAGCTTTTAAAGGAACAAATTTTAAGGAAAACTCAGTTAAAGCCAAAGCCCATTTTCCAGCTCTACTATGCAATATAGGTTTTAACAACATGTGCTTTATTACATCAAAGTGTGAGATTACAAATACATCATGTGGTTTCACATAGTACTTAAGTTTAGTACAAGAGAAATACAAACACAAACACAACTTTTCAATAGCACAATATCTAGTTTCTGCATCATTAAGGACTCTACTCAAATAGTAAATAGCTCTTTCGACACCATTTTCGTCCTCTTGAGCCAACATACTTCCTATTGTGGCTTCTGAAGCAGAAATATACAATTTTAAGGGTTTTCCTGGCAAGGGAGGAGTCATAATCGGAGGAGTTGTTAAATACTTCTTGATTTCCTCAAAGACCTGTAGAAACACATGGAAACACTAGAAGGGGGGTTGAATAGTGTTTCTTTATATTTTTAAAAGCTTTTTGAAAACAACAAGTTACAAACAGTTTCAGACAGGTTTATGGGGGCTGTCTGAAGTTTTTGGATGGCTCCTGAAAATATATTTTAAAAGGTTTCTTTGCTTTTAAAATATTTAGAATAGCTTTTTAACACCCTTGATATTAATATCAACGAATTGACAAGAGATAAAGGATAGAAAACTTAGCCAAGGATTTATCCTGGTTCACTCACTACCACTGTGAGTTACCTCCAGTCCCAATGCCAACAAGCACTTGGATTTTCTCTTAATCTTTCACAAAGATTACAAGTATTCTTTTACAGTAAAGCCTCTTCAGGCTCTACAACCAAGTATTGTTTTACAGACAAGCCTCTCCAAGCTCAAACAGAGATTACAATGAAAAGAGTTTAAGCTTTTAAACTACACAAGTTTGAAGCTCAAACCTATTACAATGTACAGCTAAAAACTGAGGTATACTCAGGATATGAAAATATAAAGCGTACAAAGAATTTTATCAGAGTGATTTTCCTGAAAAAAATTGCAGCGTTTTGATTCTCTTTTTCTATATGTTCTTCTGTTACAGGATGATGGTCTTCATAAGGGGTATTTATACCCAGACTTTAATCCTTTGAAAAACCACCGTTTAGAGATAGCATTAAATGTTATACAATCCGTTGTGAGACATACTTCTGAGTATCCTGACATTTCTGACACAGTACAAGGTTACATCTGCCAAAAGGCTGCTTCAGGAATTGCTGCGTTGCTGCGTTTGCAGAGATTTCCTCAGTGATGTATGAAATTCAAATACACCAGGAAAGGCCTCTGTGTTTGTTGCCATAAATGTGTTCCACGTACGAGCAGCAGAGACTTAAAAAAGTCTTCACGCAAGGTTTCAGCAAAGATGCCACGTCATTACTAAAGCTTCAGACGGCTTCCAATCTTCAGACGGGTTCCAGTCTTCAGACAGGTTCCAGTCTTCAGACGGGCTTGGCTCTTCAGACAGCTTCAACACTTAAGACAGGTTGACCACTTCAGAAGGCTTGTTTCCCTCAGATGACTTGAAGCACTTCTTAAAGACTTATAAAGCGTATTGTGGCTTGCTGAAATCACAGATAAATAATTAAACACTTAAGAGTATCTGTGAAAATAAATAATGTAAATTTGTTAATCATTAAAACTTGGAAATATTGCTGTCTTAAAACATCATAAAATCTCTTATGATATTTTTGAGACTCAACATTCTCCCCCTTTTTAATGATGACAAATTTATTTTAAAACTGTAAAATCTGAAAGGAGTATGTGAGAATAAAATAGCTTTTAATAATAACTCCCCCTCAGATAATGAACTTAATAGTTCTTCTTTGCTCCCCCTGAGTCCTGTAGCACTTCACATTTGAATCAGATTTTTGTTAGTTTTAGTACTCCCCCTTTTGTCATCAATCAAAAGGGAATCCAGAGCATAACAACAACAGAAATCAAAAGGATAATCATGAAGTATAAACTCAGAAAAAATCATGCAGGGAACAACTGATATATTCATCATAAAAAGTTTCAGACAAGCATAGAAATTTAAACACATTGCCAGAGATAAAAACAAACATGGCTACATCATAGACTAGCCAGATTTCTTCAACAAAGCATCCTTCAGCAAAGACATGAGATCATCCCTTGTCTTGTCCAATTGAGAGAGGAGGGCAGACTTCATATCTTCTTGAGCATTTTTTATCTCTTGCTGTTCATGAAGAATCTGATCTTGCTTAGCTATGAGTTCAGTCTTGTGCAAAGCCAGAGTCTGTTCTTGTTTGGCAAGAAGCTCAACATTGGCTTTCTCCAGCTTCTGTATCTTGAACCTCAGTCTTCTATTCTCTTCTTCATAGTCAGGTGTTGACTCATAAAAAATATTTTTAATGTATCTGCACACAAAACTCAGCGCATCAAATCCTGGAAGCAGTCCATATTTATGAGGATGATAGACTGGATGAAAGAATGTTCCAATGGGGTTGATCATCTACCATTCTTCATGAAAAGGTGCAGTCAAAAGTGGGAAGTGTTGTCTGATAAACATATACTGCACATTCATGGATCTCCCATAGTCAATGAGAGAGTCTTCATCAGGTCCAGTTGACCCAGATGAGGATCCAGCATCCTCTCTGATTTTCCAGTAAGAGCTCCAAACTCTGTCCCTGAGACTGTGATCCATGCCTCCACCTTGCTTTCTGACAATGGCTGGTAGATGCTTCCATTCGCTTGGTGACAAAGGTTTGAAGGGGGCTGTGTAAATCTTGGGTTCTTTAAACTTATCAGCAGAACCTTCCTTCAGAGGATACCTAGGAATGATCCTGTCAGGTTGCACCAGAATTTTAGTGCTTGGCCTGATAGAAGCATTTCTAGGTGGCCTGTAACCTCTCATGCCAACCCAGTTCAGATGATTTCTTTGAAACAATTCATCCTTCTGTGCACAGCTTTCTGACAAAACACCACTCATCAGTACTCATCTTCAGACAATCATCTTCAGAACAGGGATCAAGTGGAGCCCACTTGTGTTCAGGAACTACCACTCCCTTTCTGATCTTCTCAAGCTGTCCAGAGTATTGACCATCAAGGCTTCCAGTATACTTTCTCCTTTCAGCTTCAGCAGTGTGCAAGATAAGTCCTTGATGCATGTAGATGGGGGGTGTATCCTTGAAAAACATCAGCTCTTCATAAAGGTTAGGGAATTTTGGCACTCTTTCCCTTTCAAAGAAGGGTCCCTCATACCTTTTGTGGGGCACTTCAGCTTCTTCTGCATACTGAGAGTCAGTAAGAGGATAGGCATAAGGATCAAAAGTGGGTTCTGTGAAGAAATCCCTACTTTTGGGTCCAAGCCTAAGATGTGCAGGTAGCATGCTTCCTTTCCACACACATTGCTGGGTCTCCTCAGCAGAGTTTTCAGATCTGTATGATTCTGATGATGATGAGGAGGATGATGAAGATGGTGATGGTGATGGTGATGGTTCTTCCTTTTCTTCAGACAAGATAGGTTGTTCATCAACCTTGTCTGAAACTCCCTCTTCTGAAACAACCTCTCTATGAACTTGTTCAACTTTTCTTCTTCTTCCTTCTCTTCTGGCAACCCCTTTTCTGGTGATGAAGGTGGTGAAGGTGTAACATTGTCAAACCTCACCCTTATTGGTTTGTAGGGTTCCTTTGGAGGTTCCTCTTTCTGAATTTTGATTTTCTTGACTTCCCTTTCTGCCTCCTCCCTTTCAGCTTGCTTTTCTTCTCTTCTCCTTTTGAAATAAAGATTGGCTTTGACAAACTTCTGATATTTATCTGCCATGTCTATAGCATCTTGTTTACTAGAAATACTCCTAGTGATTCTTGTGGTAGCTTCAGGAGCACTAGTAAGGAACTTGCTTATTCTTTTCTTCTTCATGGCAGCACTGGATCTCTTTCTTTTCTTGGTTCCTTCAGCCAAGGCAGCTAGCCTTTCTTTTTCAGCTAAGGCAATCTGTGTAGATACTGCATAAGCATGATCAACCTTCTCTTGTTCTAACTTCTTCTCCAATTCTTGATTTTCAATCATAGTAGCAATTGCAGCTACCTTGATCAATTCAGGATCAGAGGGACAGGCAGCAACAGGTGGTGCAGCAATAGCATCAGCATCAGCAACAGGTTCCTCATGTGCCTTTCCTTCTAGATTAGAAGTAGGCTCAAGAGGTTTTGCTCCTTCAGACTTTTGACCCACAATTTCAGACGACTTTGTCAAAGTCTTCTGAACAGGTTCATCAGTCTTAAGGTGTAACTTAGGGTTTGTTGGTGCCACCTTTGCAGCACTCCTAACTGGTAGCTTCGGCAGCTTAGGTTGAGGGGAGGGCTTGGATGCAACAAACTCATCCTTCCTTATGTCCCCTTGAAGTTCAAGCTCCAGAACTTCAAAAGCAGCTCCACTTCTAGATGCCTTCTCTAACAGTAAACTCTCCTTCATAGTAGGAGAAGAATGTCTTGGAATGAGAGGGTTCTTCAGTTTCATACTGGTAATATTGGCCTCACCAAAAAGAGCAGGTGCTTTGTGATCAAACTTAAGAGGTACTCTGAAATGCATCAGTACCTTGGTGATAAGTAAATTGTGAGTAAGGCTTCCAGCAGAATCCCTAATCTTCTTCTGAATGTGGAACATAAGCATCTTTGGGAGATTCATCTTCTTCTTCAGCAATAGGTTGATCAAGCAGAATCTCTCAAGTTCAGAGACATGGTTTCTGCTTCCACTCTTAGGGAAAATGCATTGCCCTAGAATGGCATGAAGAACTCTGACTTTATCCAGCATGTTCTTTGAGTCAGCGCTCTGAGGCTTCGCTGTTCCATACAGCATCTTGGTGAACTTCTCAGAACCACCATTTCTTCCTTCCCATCCTGGAGAGAAGACCTCTCCTTCAGCTTGTACACCAGTCACCTTGGAAAGAATATCAGCATCTATGAAGATGGACTCTCCAAGAACTTCAGCTCGGATGCTTTCATATTCACCTTTGTTGTTTGGAATTCCTCTTGCTGAAAACCAGAAATCAATGATGCTCTGTTCATTCCAAGAGCAATCAGTTTTCTCAAAGAATGAAGTCCAACCAGCAGCATCAAATTCCCTAAAAAGGTCCATGCCCAGATCACTGAGACCCTGAAGATCAACACCTTTGGACTTGACAATCTTCCCTTCAGAGCTTGTCTTCTTTGGTGCCATTGCAGTTGCAGACAAAAGCTTCGAGCAGAAAACTGTTGTGAGAGAGAAGATGAAGTTGAAGAGTGAGCAGAGAGAAAATGTGAGCCTTCTTCAATATGCAACCTCCTTTATTATATAGACACCCACGATGCAATGATGGCATGTACTGGCTGCGCAGACATTGGGTAACGTGCAGAGTGGAAGAGACAAAATAAATGGCATTTAACCGTCTCAGATAGCCACGTCATCATTTTATTTCAGGCAAGTGAATAATTTCAGACAACTAATGAAATTTCAGAAACCCTAAAATTTCAGACATGTCACAATTTCAGACATACTGAGATTTCAGATGTTCATTTCAGACAACATACAACGTCAGTTAGAAAATGCATGTATGTTCAAATTATTACATATGAACTTAAATCTGACTTCAGTCAGAGGTTTTGTGAATATATCTGCCCATTGAAGCTCTGTTTCAATGAACTTTATATCAAAAACACCTCTTTGAACATAGTCTCTAATGAAATGATGCTTGATTTCTATATGCTTTGCTCTAGAATGTTGAATGGGGTTTTTAGACAGATTAATGGCACTTGTATTATCACACAAAACAGGTATAACAGATATAGGAATATTAAAATCCTCAAGTTGATACTTCACCCAAAGGAGTTGTGAACAACAACTTGCTGCTGAGATGTATTCAGCTTCAACTGTTGATAATGCAATGGTGCTTTGCCTTTTACTTGACCAGCTGATCATGTTGCCTCCAAAGAAGTGACAACCTCCACTGGTGCTTTTTCTTTCAATTCTGTCTCCAGCAAAGTCAGCATCACAGTATCCTATTATCCTGCATTCTTTGTCTTTCTTATAGCAAAGACCAAGATTAGTAGTACCTTTAAGATATCTAAAAATCCTCTTAAAAGCTTTATAATGAGTAATTCTTGGATCTGATTGAAATCTAGCACAAAGACACACACTGAACATAATGTCAGGTCTGCTTGTTGTTAGATACAATAAAGAACCAATCATTCCTCTATACAAAGTCTGATTCACTAGTTCTTCATTCTCATCTTTGCTTAAATATGCAGAAGGATGCATAGGAGTTGACATGGGCTTGCAATCATTTAAATTAAACTTCTTAAGCATTTCTTTTGTATATTTCTCTTGATGAATCCATATACAATTAGAATCTTGCTTAATTTGAAGTCCTAAGAAAAATTTTAATTCACCCATTAGGCTCATTTCAAATTCAGATTGCATTAACTCAGAAAACTCCTTGCAAAGAGAAGAATCAGTGGAACCAAATATAATGTCATCAACATATATCTGGACTAGCATGAGACCTTTGTTAGACTATTTTCTAAAAAGAGTTGTGTCAACTTTTCCTCTTTCAAAACCATTTTTGATAAGAAAATTGCTCAATCTGTCATACCAAGCTCTTGGGGCTTGTTTTAGACCATAGAGAGCCTTTTTCAATTTGAAAACATAATCTGGGAAAGTGACATCTTCAAAACCAGGGGGTTGTCTAACAAAGACTTCTTCTTCAATGAAACCATTGAGAAAAGCACTTTTAACGTCCATTTGATATAGCTTGATGCCATTATTTATAGCATAAGACAATAAAATTCTAATTGCTTCTAACCTGGCCACTGGGGCAAAGGTTTCTGTGAAATCAATTCCTTCTTGCTGATTGTATCCTTGAGCCACAAGCCTTGCCTTGTTTCTGACTACTTTGCCTTCTTCAGACAGCTTGTTTCTGAACACCCATTTGGTTCCAATAATAGTTTTCCCATGGGGTTTAGGAACAAGGGTTCAGACATCACTCCTAGCAAATTGATTTAACTCTTCTTGCATGGCTAGGATCCACCCTTCATCATGTAGAGCTTCATCAATATCTTTGGGTTCAACTTCAGACAGGAGAGCCAGTGAATTCAGATTCCTGAACTTTGATCTTGTCTTCACTCCTTCTGAAGTGCTCCCAATAATTTGCTCTTTAGGGTGATGTGACTTGTATCTCCAATCAGTTCTGTGAATGGGTACAGCATCTGTCTGAGACTCAACATCTGTCTGAAGAGGTTCAGTAACAGTAGGCACTTCAGAAAACTGCTCATCTTTCAAGTTGCTGTTGTCATTTAGCTCCATTCCTGCAAAATCATCCTCTAGATCTGATAGTTCCCTATCAGTCTCTTTCTTGCCATTGAATTTAACATGGATTGATTCTTCTACAGCTAGAGTTCTAGAGTTATAAACTCTGTAAGCCTTAGATGTTTCAGAATAACCTATGAAAAATCCTTTGTCAGATTTTGCATCAAACTTTCCAAGATCATCCTTTGTGTTAAGTATAAAACACTCACAGCCAAAGGGATGAAAGTAAGATATGTTGGGTTTTCTTCCTTTCCACAATTCATAAGGAGTTCTTTTAAGAATTGGTCTTACCAATATTCTATTTTGAAGGTAGCAAGCTGTGTTAATAGCTTCTGCCCAGAAGGATCTTGGTAGATTGCATGAGTTGAGCATGGTTCTTCCCATCTCTTGCAGACTTCTGTTCTTTCTCTCAACAACCCCATTTTGTTGAGGTGTTCTAGCCACAGAGAAATTGTGTGAGATCCCATTCTCATCACAGAACATTTCAAAGTTTGCATTTTCAAACTCTCCACCATGATCACTTCTGATGACAGATATACAGAATCCTTTTTCATTCTGTACCTTCTTACAGAATATTGTGAAATTCTTAAAAGTTTCATCCTTGCTTCTAAGGAATATAACCCATGTGTATCTAGAATAGTCATCAACAATGACCAAACCATATTTCTTACCACTAATGCTTTCTGTTCTAATAGGACCAAACAAGTCAATATGCAATAGTTCTAGAGGTCTGCTAGTAGAAACAACATCTTTACTCTTAAATGAGTGTCTTGTTTGTTTCCCTTTCAGACAGCTTTCACATAAAATGTCAGATTTGTATGAAAGCTTGGGTAAGCCTTTAACCAGATTGTATTTTGCTAATCTTGAGATTAATCTCAAGCTGGCATGCCCAACTCTTTGATGCCAAATCTGTTTTTCATCTTCAACAGAAATAAAACATTTAACATTTTGACTTGCTAGTTCCTCTAGATCAATTTTGTACTCATTGTTGTGCCTTTTAGCAGTAAAAAGGATTTGATCAGAAGAGTCTTTGACTATACAACCTTCCTTAGTGAAAGAGACCACATATCCACTGTCACATAATTGACTTATGCTCAGTAGGTTGTGTTGAAGTCCTTCCACTAGGAGAACATTTTTAATAAGGGATAAAGGTGACATACCTACAGTCCCTATTCCTGTGATCTTCCCTTGCTGGTTTCCACCAAAGGTGACCACACCTCCATTTCTTGGTCTAAGGTTTTGGAACAAAGACCTTTCTCCTGTCATGTGTCGCGAGCATCCACTGCCCAGGTACCATTTGTGGTGTCTCTTTTGTCAGGTTAAACACATCTGCAACAGGAATAATTAAGTTTTTAGGTACCCATATTCTTTTGGGTCCTCTTTTGTTAGACCTGGGTGTTGGTCTCTTTTTGTGTTTACACTGAGTCACATTGTGTCCAGCTTTTCCACAGTGAGAACACCCAGTAACCTTTCCCTTGCCTTTTTCAACATTAAAAATATGAGGTTCAGGCATGTTATTATCCCAAAAGCCTAAGCCACTTTTGTCAATGGAATGTCTTTGATCACCAAGTAATCTGTTCAAATTATCAGTTCCTTTGACAAACTTAGCTAAGTCTTTTGTCAGTTGCTCAACTTGCTTCTGAAGTTTTATATTTTCTTCAGACACATGTTGAGAACTACTGATTTCAGACACAAGGATCTTTTCCTTGAGCATAATATTTTCTATTTCAAGGGCTTCATATTTATTACACATTTCTGTGTGAGCCTTGGATAGATTCTTATACTCTTGAAATAGTTCCTTAGAGCTTTCCATCAGATCATCATACATTTCTTGAAGGGTTAAAGGAAATACCTCTTCTTCAGAGCTGTCTGATGATGGCAGACTGGCCATAAGACATAAGTTGGCCTCTTCTGAAGTATCTTCTTCTTCTTCAGAAGTAGATTCATCAAGGTCTTCCCATGTTGCCATTAGTCCCTTCTTCTTTTTGAAGAACTTCTTCTTTTTGAATGTGTTTTTCTTCAACTTAGGACACTCAGCCTTCATGTGACCTGGTTGTTTGCATTCAAAACAAATAATTTTGTCATTTTGAAAATCTTTACCTGTCTTACCTCCTTTAGAAGTTGAAGGTTGATTCCTTCTGTACTTTCCTCTGTTTTGGAGCATTCTTTTGATCTTCCTACTTAAAAGAGCAAGATCATCATCTCTTGAGCTATCTTCAGAATCCTCATCTGTTTCTGAAGTTTCCTCAGCTTGCATAGCCTTCATCTTGCCATGCCTTAGACTGACTGGTCTTGGAGTTTAGAGCCAGAGATTTCTTCTTATTGTCATCTTCTCCAAGCTCAAGCTCATGAACCTTGAGAGATCCCAGAAGTTCCTCCATTCTAAGAGAGTTTAAGTCTCTTGCCTCTTGAATGGCAGTAACTTTGGGTCTCCAGGTCTTAGGCAAGCTTCTTAGAATCTTTCTGTTATTATCTCCAGATTCATAAGTTCTGCCCAAGGACCTGAGTCCATTTGTAATGGTCTGAAACCTCCCAAACATCTGATCAATGGTTTCTATTTCTTCCATTTTGAACATCTCATATTGATGTATGAGCATACTAATCTTGGATTGCTTGACAGTTTCAGTCCCTTCATGGGCTGCTGCAAGAGTATCTCAGATTTCCTTGGCAGATGTACAACCATGCACCTTCTCATATTCTGATTTGTTCAATGAGCATATCAGATAGAGTTTGGCTTTGGCATTCATCTGAACTCTAGCCTTCTGCTCCAAGGTCCAATCAGCCTTAGGCATAGGCACATTGTTTTGCATGGGCACATAGTCTCCATCAGTAACTACATCCCAAACATCAATGTTGTTGCTTTCAATGAACAGCTTCATACGATCTCTCCAGTAGTGATAGTCTACTCCATTGAATGTTGGGGGTCTTGTGATAGATGCACCCTCAGAGATGTATTGCCTGTTGTTGTTTGCAGCTTCCATCTGGATCTTTTAGTCCTCAACACTTGTTAGGTGCTCAACCCTGAGTTAAGCTCTGGTACCAACTGTAGAAACACAGGGAAACACTAGAAGGGGGGGTTGAATAGTGTTTCTTTATATTTTTAAAAGCTTTTTGAAAACAACAAGTTACAAACAGTTTCAGATAGGTTTATGGGGGCTGTCTGAAGTTTTTGGATGGCACCTGAAAATATATTTTAAAAGGTTTCTTTGCTTTTAAAATATTTAGAATAGCTTTTCAACACCCTTGATATTAATATAAACGAATTGACAAGAGATAAAGGATGGAAAACTTAGCCAAGGATTTATCCTGGTTCACTCACTACCACTGTGAGTTACCTCCAGTCCCAATGCCAACAAGCACTTGGATTTTCTCTTAATCTTTCACAAAGATTACAAGTATTCTTTTACAGTCAAGCCTCTTCAGGCTCTACAACCAAGTATTGTTTTACAGACAAGCCTCTCCAGGCTCAAACAGAGATTACAATGAAAAAGAGTTTAAGCTTTTAAACTACACAAGTTTGAAGCTCAAACCTATTACAATGTACAGCTAAAAACTGAGGTATACTCAGGATATGAAAATATAAAGCGTACAAAGAATTTTATCAGAGTGATTTTCTTGAAAAAAATTGCAGCGTTTTGATTCTCTTTTTCTATATGTTCTTCTGTTACAGGATTATGGTCTTCATAAGGGGTATTTATACCCAGACTTTAATCCGTTGAAAAACCACCGTTTAGAGATAGCATTAAATGCTATACAATCCGTTGTGAGACATACTTCTGAGTATCCTGACATTTCTGACACAGTGCAAGGTTACATCTGCCAAAAGGCTGCTTCAGGAATTGCTGCGTTGCTGCGTTTGCAGAGATTTCCTCAGTGATGTATGAAATTCAAATACACTAGGAAAGGCCTCTGTGTTTGTTGCCATAAATGTGTTCCAAAATGTACGAGCAGCAGAGACTCAGAAAAGTCTTCACGCAAGGTTTCAGCAAAGATGCCACGTCATTACTAAAGCTTCAGACGGCTTCCAATCTTCAGACGGGTTCCAATCTTCAGACAGGTTCCAGTCTTCAGACGGGCTTGGCTCTTCAGACAGCTTCAACACTTAAGACAGGTTGACCACTTCAGAAGGCCTGTTTCCCTCAGATGACTTGAAGCACTTCTTAAAGACTTATAAAGCGTATTGTGGCTTGCTGAAATCACAGATAAATAATTAAACACTTAAGAGTATCTGTGAAAATAAATAATGTAAATTTGTTAATCATTAAAACTTGGAAATATTGTTGTCTTAAAACATCATAAAATCTCTTATGATATTTTTGAGACTCAACATTGTTGGTGTTCATCTTCCCATTTGAAATTTTCTTCTTTCTTCAATTTCAGCAAAGGGGAAAACACTCTTGTCTTTCCTGATAAATTCGAAATGAACCTTCGAAGAAAATTAACTTTTCCTAGAAAAGACTGTAATTGTTTCTTGGTTGTTGGTGGAGATGCTTCTAGAATAGCTTTAGCCTTATTCTTGTCAATCTCAACACCTTTCTTATGGACAAGAAATCCTAAGAAATTGCCTGCAGATACACCAAAAGCACATTTAATAGGATTCATTTTCAAACCATGCTTTCTCATTTTTTCGAAAGCTTGTCTTAAATGATTCAAATGCAAGTCTTTTGATTCAGATTTAACTACAACATCATCAATATACACTTGCATGAATTTTCCTATCAAATCATGGAAAATCGAATTCATGGCTCTTTGATAAGTTGCACCAGCATTTTTTAAGCCAAAGAGCATCATTACCCATTCATAAGTACCTATTGCACCAAGACATCGAAAAGCTGTTTTCGAAATATCCTCTTCGGCAATAAAAATTTGATTATATCCTGAATACCCATCTAACATACTTAATAATTCATTTCCTGCTGCCGAAACAATTAACATATCAGCAACTGGCATTGGGTATTCATCTTTAGGAGTTGCATTATTAAGATCTCGAAAATCAATACATACTCTTAAAGATCCATTTTTCTTAATAACAGGTACTATGTTAGAAATCCAATCAACATACCTGGAAGTTCGAATGAACTTAGCCTTTAGAAGACGCTCAATTTCTTCTTTGATTTTCGAAACAATTTCTGGAGCGAATCTTCTTGGAGCCTGTTTCACTGGTCTCTTTTCTAGAAACGTTGGAAGCTTATGCTCTACCAGTTCTCGACTCAAACCAGGCATTTCATGGTAATCCCAAGCAAAACAATCTTTATACTCTTTTAACAAGTCAATGATTTTTTCTTTAAACTCACCTTTGAGATTCTGACTAATAAACGTGGGTCTCCTTTCATTTGCATCACCCAAGTTTATTTCTTCTAAAGGGTCTTGAGCTTCCATCTTCTTGATACCTTGAGACAAAAATCCTTCGAAACCCAATGGAGAGTCATCATATATGCAATCTAATTTTTCGAACTCAGACTCTTGAGTTTCCTGAACATAAGTCTCAACTCTTTTCATCATTTGCTCAAAGCACTTCTTCTCAGAATCTTTGTTTTTCTCAACAGAAGTTTTAACCTTTTGAGAAGAATCATTTTCTGTTTTGGGTGAATTTTCCTCTTCTATTATTTCCTCTATGATTATCCTTCCTTCTTGCCACTCGGCCTTAGGGGCCGTTTCTTCTTCATTTTGTTTATTTTCATTGAACTCGGCTTCGAGAGCCGTTTCAACCCTTTTTTCGGCCATATAGGCCGAAATTCGAGCCCAGAAGCTCGAATCTACTCTGGATCTGACCATTCAGCTATTTCTGCGGCCTCGCAGGGGCCAACATCACATTGTATCATAAACCCATAATTTGGATTTATCCTCAAGGAATATGGTACCTTGGTAGGCATCAATGAATACTTATCAACAACTTCATAAGGTCTAGTTTTCATAACTTTTTTCTCAGTGCTCCTAACATCCACTGCATCTTCCTCCACCTTGAAATAATTTTTATCACCATCCACATAAATGGGAATTCCTTCTTTGGTCCACATGCAGAGTTTCTGATGCATTGATGAAGGAACAGCACCCACACCATGAATCCATTCTCTTCCAAGTAGCAAATTATAATTTGCTTTCGAATCCACCACCACAAACATGGTAGGTCTCATAATTGTTCCAACGGTTAATTCTAAACATAGAACACCTTCAGACTTGGAAGTTCTACCACTGAAATCGGTAATCACCATTTGGTGTGGCAACAAGTCAAACTTAGTTTTCATCAACTTCTTCATCATAAACTTCGGCATTAAGTTCACTTCCGCTCCTGAATCCACCAGAACTTTACCAATATTCACATCCTCAACCATAGCTCTGATAAACAGAGGTTTCATGTGGAGTTGCATTTCTTCCACTGGTCTTTCGAATACTGCTGATGTGTTCTGACAGATTTGTTTGCCTATATAGGTGTAGCAAATTGGGTCTTCTCCGATTTCATCATCCTCGAAATCTTCATCTTCTAAACTTCTTTCAAGCTCTTCAGCATATTCTGCAGGCAAAATAGAAACAACTGCACAGATGTCGTCCAGACCATCTGCAAATCCAGTTTCGAAATTTTCTGTTAACAAGTCATCTTCACTTTCATTGAAACCTCCAATTACTTGGAACGAAGGCTTCTTCTTGACCATCTGAGCGTAAGATGGATTACTTGTATTTGCCTGCACCTGAATGACTTGGGCATTCTTTGCTTGAATGGGTTTGGATTGTTGCTTATTTCCTTCAGTATCAATGTTCCTTTTTGCTTGATTTTCGAAAGTTGTCTTCCTCATCCTCTGTGCCCTTCTCCATTGAGTCTTAGTCATTTGTTGCCTATTCCCAAAGTAAGGTTTCTGATACTGACTTTGGAAATGATTGTGCTGTTTCACGAAACCTGGTCGAATCCATTGATTCGGAGGTACAGATGATGGAGGAACAAAAGTTCTTGGCTTCGAATTTTCTTGGAACCTTTGAGTCATAGGTTGCTTTCCCTTATCAAACCTACTCCTACTCACAGGAGTATTTCCCCCAGAGATGGATTCGGATCTCGAAATCCATCCTCCATATGAAGGATGAGGTTTCTTCTGCCTTTTCTCAGCCTGCTTCTGGTGGGAAGTAACCTGTTGATAATGTACTTTCATGTCTGAATTTCGAAAAACCTTTGCTGCAGACTTGTCAAACACAGCATGACATCTTGGGCAAAGATCTATTGAGGCATCTTCTGCCTTCTTTCTGTTCAGAAATTCCAAAAGAGACTCTCCTCCTTTTGGATAAACATCATGTATTTCTTGGTCTCCGTCTAAGGCCATTTCCACATCCTGACCCACAGAATTCGAGTCTTCAACTACAACCATGTTAATACTAACTGGCTCAGCATAATTGGCATTCACCTGAAGAGGATCTGAATCAATCTTCATCGCCATTGGTGCTTTTTCCTCAAATTTCAATCTCCCTTGTTTAATCGCTTCTTGGATAATATCCCTGAAACGAACACAACTATTAGTCCAATGACCATAAGTAAGATGATATTTACAGTATTTCCTACCTCTTCTCTGTTCTTGAGAAGGGATTTTATGATCATCACTTAGAGTTATTTGTTTGTCTTTTACTAAAATATCAAAGATTTGATCTGCTTTCGAAATATCGAAACCATAGTTTTTCCTAGGAAATCTATCTTTGTTATCATTACTAGTGTTTCCACTAGGTTTCAAAGATTGACAAACATAAGGAGGTCCAGGCTTAAGTTCTGCTACATGAACATCATTATCCTCCATATCATATTCGAAATCACTATCATCAGATACTTCCAAATATGCTACTTTGTCTTTTCGAAAGAGTTTATCAGGTTTTCGAAATCTCTCTTTTTCTTTTTTCAAGTGTTCAATTTGCCTAACTTTATCAGCCAATTGGGCCATATCTCTAAGTTGTTGATTAATCAATTTCTTTCGAATTGAGTAATCTAGTCCTCCTGCAGCCATTTGGACTAACTCATATTCAGGAATTTGAGTAAAGCATCTAGCTTTCATTTGCCTGAATCTATTCAAATAGTCATCAATGGATTCATTCGAAGACCTGTTAATATTCACTAAGTCCATTAATGTAACTTTGGTTTCCCCTCGAAAGAATTGTTCATGAAAACTTCTTTCCAATTGATTCCATGAATGAATCGAATTTGGGGGAAGTGTTGTAAACCAAGTGAAAGCATTCTTGGTTAAAGAACTAGGAAAATACTTCATTTTAAGTTCTTCATTATTTGCCAAATCACCTGCTTCAATTTGATATCGAGCAATGTGTTCGACAGTGGATTCACCTACTTCTCCAACAAACTTAGTAAATTTGGGAACTTTCCATCCCCTTGGTAATTCAGTTTGCAAAACCATTTTGGTAAAAGGAGAAACTACATAAGGATGATTTGCAAATCCTACATTGAATCCATGTCTATTCAGGACTTGTTCAACTATTCCAACAACATTTTGTTGCCCCCTAAGTTATTTGCTCTTATCCTTTCGAGAATTTCATCAGCATTCTGATTTCTATTCAGAATAACTCTAGGAGCATTATTTTCTCTATTTTCAACAGGATTCACAGGATTTGGTATTTGATTATTCTGATCTCCCATATTTACAGGAGGATTCATATTAGCCACTTGTCTTACTATAGGATCTGTGGGTGCTCCAAACACATCCGCAATCCTTTCCATTTGCCTAGCCAACAAGTTATAATTTGCATTTGTTGTTTGTACTAGGGGATCAAACACTGTGGCCATTTGATTTGTCAACATGTTCACCATTTCATGGTTACTTTCATCCATTTGTTGCCTTAGAGTTTGCAACGTTGAATTTGTAATAGATGTACAAGAATTTCCTAAAAAAGGATTAAACATGGGTCCTCGAACAACTGAAGGACCCGTTGTTGATATAACTTGTGGGGCTGCTCCAGAATTTGGAACAAACCCAAATGGTAAACCATATTGTGGTTATCCATTTTGAGGCATAGACATAAAACTGGGCATAGGGATAGTAGAACCAATTTGACTAACCACTGGATCTGTCACAGCATTTGTGATTGTAGTCACATTTGTTGATGGGTTTCTATGAACACTATTATTCCCATCGACCCCATTATCATTATTATTCACAGACTCATTCCTTGGAGGAGAAGAGTTCTCAGAATTTGTGATATTAGCATTATCCCAATTGTTATTTACATTTGCATTTTGTCTACCACTATTAGCCATTTGAACAGAAATTGTCCTTCCACTTCTCAAACGCATACAAGAACAAGAACAAATCTATTCAGAAAATCGTAACACACACTACTTTTTTGGCAATTTGTCTCACCGGGCGTGCCAATTTGTTTGTGGTGAAAAATTCAAATTCAAAAAGAATGAATTTTAACACTTTGATTCTACGAGCAATCTGGGGATTAGAATCAAATCCTCTTACGGGACTCTTTTAAAAAAGTAGGTTTATGTGTTCAAATGATCAAAAAGAATGAATTTTCTGGGAACTTAGATTAAATGGTTCAGAATTTCACCAAGTAATTTTCTAAACATTAGAAATCCAGAAACAATAAGTTCTAAAAAGATTTGATTCAGAATTTCATCAAAGAACTTAATTTCCATAAAATTTCTTGATTCAGAATTCTATCAAGTTTAAAACATGAGTTTTCAAAAACTGATTTTGAGAAACTTCAGTAAAAGTTTTAAGTAAGAAATTGTACAAGAAATGAATTGCAGAATGTAAACAAAAGAAAAGAAAAATTGAATTGTAAGAACAATTGCATTAAGATAAATTTGGATGGATTTATCACGTACTGTTCTTCTCTTTGTAACCTGTTTGTCGCTATGAGTTCGGACGTTAAGGTGTTTCAGAGAATTTGAGTGAGTGATTTTTCCAACCCTTATTACATTGTGGGTTCTAGTATTTATAGATTCCAATCCTAACGGCTAACTAATGCATGCTTGACACATCAGCAACCCTATGTGTTGGCAGCGTAGATGCTTGCCACGTTTCTGCTATCCAGAAAACTAATTACAAATTTTGAAAATCAACCACTAACTAGGTGACACTTGTCTTGATCTTCATAACTTCCAATAACTGTTTTCTTGATATCTTCTATCTTTTCGAAAAATGAGTCTTCTGTCTTTTCGAAAATGAGTCTTCTATTTTCTTCAGAATTCTTCTAAGTCTTCAAAGATGTGTCTTCGACTTTCTGCTTTCTGACTGTTTCGAATTCCTTTATCTTGACTCTGTACCTTTCAAGCTTTTCGAATCCAAAGATGTTGATTCGAATTTTGACTTTCTCTTTCTTTTATGCTATGTGGCATATTTCCATTAGTCATTCCAAAGGTTGTGAAGACCACCGGCCACCGTCCTCTCATTTTACATGTGCTTTTTCTTATTGGACATTACAGTGGCACATTAACGGCTCTTGGCTCTTTTAACTCCTATAAATGGGAGTTCATTTCACACTTCATTCATTCAAACTTCTTCATTCTTCTCTTTTTCTCTTCTCTTTATCTTTTCGAAATCTCTTCATAGAATTTCTTCAAAGAATATGAAGAAGTTAATTTCTTTGGCTGTTACGTTCAATCTAATCTGGAATGACTTCATTTTTGATAAGATTGACGTAATAGCCAAAGTTATTGGCTTTTTTAATCTTTCTCCTTGAAAGTTCTATATTGGATTGAACGTAATAGCCAAAATAGATTCATTTTTATTCTCCATTCTGACTTCGATCTTCCTCCTCAGGTGCAAGGAGATTCGAAAGAATGCAGTTTTTATCAGACCTGTGTTGGATGAAAGAAGAAGAAAAGGCATGGAAGACAAAAATGAAGTATTTAGTATACCTTAGGATAGTTTCTTTTCTAATATTCTAGGTGTTTAGGACAGTTTCCTATCTAAGTGTATTTCCAATGTATTCGAACAACATGTAATTCGAATTTTGGACTTGAATAAAAGAATTGTCCTTTACCTGATTTGGAATGCCTTTCATTTGCATCTCTCTACATTTTCGAATCCACAATATATCTTTTCTTCCGAATTTCCAAAGTTTCTATATTAACTCTGCTTCAAGTATTTTCTAAGTTAACAAGATTTTCAATCAGAATTCGAAATAAGATCATATTGTTCTTCTTCTGAAAATTCGAAATGGCTTTAGAATGCCATGACTTAAAGAATTCGAAATAATTGAAATGTCATCAATTAAGGAATTCGAGATAATTAAAAATCAAATCCTAACAACTGTAGACAAACTTTATTCCTAAAACCCCGAGTTACCAGCGGCCTCACACACTCAAAGATACTCCATGCGAGCTCTCCCAAGCAACAGACTTTCCCTCGGCTTATTTTGCTCTTTTTTAGTCAGTTTGTAAAGGAACTTAGTGGATAAACAAGGCCAACTCTGTAGACTTACCTTCGCTCAAGTACTGTCACTACCCTCACTCATTAGGATACGCCTATGTTCGAATCCTGGATTCATAATCAACTAACCCTTTGCTATCGATAAACAGGCCTAATCCTGTGAATGCTCTTCGCTAGAGTACTGTCACTACCCATCGCTCATTAGTAACGCTCATGTGTCAGTTTTCTGATATCAAGACCTCTTATTCAATCAGAGAGTGAGTTTCTTTGGAAGCCACTTCTCAACTCTCAGTCCTAATCAAAATTAACCTAGTTAGTTGAGACTAGCCTATAACTCCACACGCAAGCGCGGGAATTAGGGATTAAGTACAGATTAAGATTACCAATATTATAGACAGAGAGCTCAGAAATAATAATATAGAGTTTACATACACTTGGGGATAGAATCAATTACATCCAATCCTAATGGAGAGTTAACTACACGAAGTAGCCATACAAACCACCGAAGATGCTGTCACCATCTTCAATCCTTGTGAAGCGCTCTTCCTCTCCTACTCTAAACTTAGCTCTGGTGCATTATCACTGAAATATAGACTGATTACAATAATCGTGCACACGGAATTGGTGCAAGAGGTTCCTATTTATAGACTAGGAAAGACAAAGCAAATTTGAGGAGAAAATGCTCTAAAAATCGGCAACAGGGAATAAATCAGCGTGAGCTGCGCTCCAGGCTGTGCTACAGCGCAGGATGGAGCGCAACTTCCAGAGAGTATGTGCTTCACTCTGCGCTATAGCGCAGGTGAAGCGCAGGTAGCGTCCTGCAGCTCCAACTTTCTCTTTTTAATCTTGATTTCTCCCCGAGACTGGTTTTAGCAGATTTGTCTTTCCTTATTTCCCTTTTCTTGATGATATCTTTGTATTTATTGAGCAATCTTTGATTTAATTGGGAAACTTGTCTGCAGAATCCTTGATTGATTGGCAGTGATCTCCTCATTAATGGCTTCAAATCTTCTTTAAATCTTCATTAAATATCTTCAATCAATCTCAAATCTTGCAGATATCTCCCTCATTTAATGTTATTTATTCTTCAAATCAAATCTTTGCAATATCCTGCAAAAATCAGCAATATTTTCATCAAAATAGCATCAAATTCAAATCTCAGATTAATAAATACAATTTCTCTAATATTTAATAAAAGGGCTTAAACTGGGGCAAAATTACCATTTTATCCTTGATAAGTGAACTAAAAGTACTCTAATTTATCAACTAATTTTCACTTATCAAAATCCCACCAACTTAACTTCTTGCTTGTCCTCAAGCAAGAGACCTCTTTGCAATCAAAAAATTAATTCTATTCCCAGTGTATTCCTAATAATTAAAAACAAATTCAAGGAACTATCCATCAACTCTTTCCTAAGTAGCAGTCACTTTCCAAACATAAGAAAAATTCAGGATCAGGGGATGTTACCATACATCAATCAGAATAGAAATACAAGCATCAATTAAACTTTCTCAATAATAGCAATTAAAGCAGTAAGTGATAAACCAAGGAAATCTCTCATTCTCACGGGTAAGTGTTTCCCTCAATCTTTGTCACCACTGTTGAACAACTAGAATTGATAGTCGTTTCCAAAATCAGAACCTACAAGCAGTTAATATGGATCAAAAGGTCTTTATTGGTTGTAATGAGGCAGGGCTATCAAGAAATTATGGTTTTTCTGGATATTCAAGCAACACTTTGAATAGAGAGCATCTTGTGATTGTGCTTGGGACTTCTCTCAATTCACCTGGTCATTCTTGAATGGTCACCCATTTTCAGCTTGGCCTCATTGTTTGAAGAAATTCTCCCCCCAACTTATTCAATTTCCACATTTTTGTGCAGATTTTGTTTTTTAGGAAACATAACATAGAAATTTATTTTGTGGGGGAGGATCCTTCTTTTGTGATTTCTTGTGCCTTCTCTTGAGTCTCTTGTGACCAACCTCTTGTCCCATATTGTTGTGGTGCACCTTGCTCTCTATCCCAAGTGTTAAGGGACAGGTGATGTTCAATGAATATGGTTAGGGTGCATCAAGGAAAATGTTCAAGCTCAAATGGGCAATCAATAAATGGAAATATTAAAACAGGATTGGCTTTTTGGCACTGAGTACAATATTATAATCACAAAATATGCCTTTGTCACTTCCATATCTCTTCAAGCAAGCAAAAATTTAAAAACTCAAGCAATAACAGTTGACAAGCAGCGGTGAAAAGCTCTCAATTTAAGTGTTTAGGCTCTCGGCTCACCGGTTATGGCTAAAATTCCTTGATAAAGCACTTACTGGATTTAATTAACTACCTTGATAGGTTCTCTTGAGAAGTACCCTAATCCTAACTGATTATGGAATTAATCACAAGACTCTATCATCTTTCCTAGATTGGTTAGTTAGACTACTTATTTACAGAGAATAAGGAAAAAGTTACCTTGATTCCTAATTTCCTAAGGTCCTAAATCCTAAAAATTTTAAAAATTTAACAGAAAAACAAAAAATAATTGGATAAGTACTGCATAATATATAAGTATCAGTGAGAATTAGATACAGTACAAATCAAAAGAAAAGAAAAAGAAAATAATAAAATAAAAGAAGAAAAATAAAAAGAAGCAAAAGGAAAAGAAAAAGAAGGAAAAGCACCAAATAGGAAAGAAAAATCAGTCCTCGTGGTTCTGATCCATGTGAGTTGCTCCATCCTCAGCTCCGGCTGCTCCATCCCCCTGGGAAAATAGGCATGTCCCCAGGCCACTGTAAATAGTCATGAAAGTATGTAGGGAGCATGGGGTCCACGCTAGCCTGGTAATGAGTACTCTGAAAATGAATAGCGGCTCGGTGGAGAATGGACATTTGAGCCATCATGTGAGTGTTCTGGGCCTCAAGTCTCTGAGCCCAGACTGGAGCATCCATGTCTGCTAGTGGTGGTGGTGTTGGCTGCCCTCCACCCTCTAATTCCTCAGGTGGGATGCAGTAGGCGTCAATGTATGCTCTGGTCATAGGTGGTAGGATGCGAACCCTGGGGTTCACCTCCACACCCCTAGATCTACAGAGAGAGGTGATTAGAGAGGGGAAGCCGAGTCTGATCTTGGAGTTAGGGATCCTGTTTGACACAGCAGATGCAAAGTATACTATCCTGTTGGTGATGACCCGCGAGATATCTACTGTGGCGCCAGTGAGGATGCAATATATGAGGTGGGCCACTAGCATAATGATGTCAGAAACATGCCCAGTGGGATGTATGTTGGCCAGCGTCAGTACTGTCCACATCCTAGTAATACTCCTCATGTCATGCCTGTGTATCTGGGCAGCCTCCCCTTGTGCATTCCTCTCAAAGGAACGTCCTGGTAAGCATAAGAGCTTAGCAGTCTCAAGGTCAAGGGGGTCATTACCCTGCAGCCCCGCAGCAGCTGTCCTCTCGTGGAACTCGCACTCCACGAGGTCTCGATCCCCCTCAATGGGATGTCCTAGGTATGCGTTGAATATATTGAAATCAAACTTGATAACTTGGCCTAGAACATAGAACTCCCTACTAGGGTTAACACCATGCTCTCCTATAGCGTTGGCGTAGAACTCCCTCACAATATCTGGATCGAAATAGTCATCAGGACGACTAAGGCGATCCCATCCTCTCCTATGGATCTCAGCAGCAAAGTCCTCATACTCTCCCTCCTCGAGCTGGACTGGTCTCTCCAGGATGAACTTGCAATCAGAGATATCAATATATGCTTCAAAGGACTTGCGGTCCCTGAAGCGCTGAGGGTCAAAATCAGGTGCCCTCTGGGAGGCCTTCCTCTTGGCACCCCTTGTGTTCTTTCTGGAGGAACTGGGAGCACTGACATTCTTTGCTCAAACCATCTGCAAAAGAGAAGCAAATCAAAATTATTTATGCATCATAATATTTAATTACTCATAATTATGAAATAAATGGCCAATTAATTTCAATAATTAGAACAATCAATTAATCAAAAAACTGTGCATAAATTTTTTTATTTTAATCATTACCCAATAAATGCCAATTAATTAATTAAGACAAACTAAAGTGATCAGTTAAAGCAAGTCCTAAACAATCCTAATCAGGCAAAAGTGAGAATTGAACTCATGCTCAAAAATCATGTCATCAGTAACATGCAATAGGGCATAATTATTTTTGTAAGGGCATGCAAAAAATATTAGAGCAATTGATCATACATGTACCAACCCAAAATAATTTGCAGAAATTATTGAGCACATTGAAAACTACCATCTAAGCAAACGAGAATATCTCACAAAAGATCCTAACCACATGCAAACTATTTTTAAACATTTATAAACAATTGTTTCTTTCCTAAAGGTTCCTAGAATCCTAAACTTCCTATCCTAAGGCTATGCTCAAATAAAAATAAAAAATCAAAATTCCAATCGGTTAGAAAGGAAAAAAATTATAAAAACATACATGGTGTGAAGTCGGAAACTGAAAATGAGGCTCTATGAGTGAGAAACAGGCAAGAAAAGGGTCAAGAATATCAGAGAAAAAAGCGAGGGAAGGAATCGGAGGGAAGTTCGCAATGAACTCCCTCGTTCCAAAATTCAAAATTTAAACAGCGTTCCCTGCGCTTCACCCTGCGCTATAGCGCAGGGTTGAGCGCGCACTGCTTCAGAAGTTGAAGCGTGCCGCTGCGCTTCACCCTGCGCTATAGCGTAGGGTGAAGCGCAAAAACCAGAGAGTATTGTATTTTCAGTAAATTCTGCGCTTCATCATGCGCTATAGCACAGGCTGAAGTGCAGATGTGCAGTATTCTCTCTGCTTCTGCTACTCCTACTTGATTTCATGCATTCCTTTTAAATTTATATCCCCAATTTAGCAATCTCCTAATTACACAGGTAATTTCTGAAACTAAAAATTAACAAAAAGAAAAATGAAAACAAAACTCATAAACACTGGGTTGCCTCCCAGGAAGCGCTTGTTTAACGTCTTTTAGCTCGACGCCTGGTTTTGCAACCTCTTTATGGTGGCCTCAAGTGGAGGATGATGTTTGACTCCATACCAGTTCTACCTTTGAGTTCCCATCCTCCATGCCAGTCTGTGACTCTTCCTTCATTGTCACTGTCCTCCTCAGTATCAGATGTTGATCTCTTTCTCCTTTTGAACTTGAACTCCCAAATTGACTCTGGGTGTTTTACCCTCATCCTAGGCTTCCTCAGAAATCCGGAGCCTGGAAGTTGTGAAGAGTTTTTGGAAATAGCATCAGTTTGTTGTAACTGGGGTACACCATTGTCAATATGAAACACAATGGTTTCATCCTTTGAGCTCAATGCATATTTCCCTCGATCAACATCAATGATCATTTTAGCAGCCTTCATGAATGGTCTTCCTAAAATCAGGGGGACTTCAGTATCCTCCTCTCCTATCTCTGCAATGTAGAAATCTACCACATATGCAAATTTATCCACTCTTATTTGAATGTCCTCTACTATTCCATGTAGGCTTTGAGCAGATTTATTTGCAAGAAGCAATCTCACATTAGCAGGCTTGACCTTCACATTACTCAACTTGTTAAAATAAGATAGCGGCATCAAATTGATGCTTGCTTCAAGATCTAATAAAGCATGAGTAGAGGGTAGTTACCAATAGAGATGGGTATAGTAAACCTACCTGGGTCAAGTGACTTACCTGTAACCAAGACCTTCTCTTCATGAAGTTCCTCTTGTTGGGCTGCTTTTTCTTCATCTTGATGAACAGCTTCCTCTTGAAGCAATTGTTCTTCGAAGATGATTTCTTCTTCCTCATCAAGCTCCTCCTCTTCTGACTTGTTGCCATCAGTAGCAATCAAGTTGCATTGTTCCTTTGGATTGGTTTGGGTCACCGCAGAGAAGTGTTGCTGCCTGTGCTCTGCCATCTCATTTGCAAACTGACCCACTTGATTCTCTAGAGTTTTGATTGATGCCTCAGTGGTTTTCTTGAATCCACTAAATCCTTGCACTAATTCATCAATCTTACCCTCCAAAGAATTCAATTTATCATATGTTGAGAGCTGCTGTTGGTAGGGTGGTTGCCTTCCTCCATTCTGATTCAAACCAGAGTTGGTTTGGTTATTTCTCCAACCTTGAGAGTAATTGTTGTTATTGTTAGAGAAATTCCCTTACCTTCCCTGGTTACCCATGTAGATGACTTGCTCTTACTGTGTTTCTTGTATAGCACATTGACCATTCTGATGGTCACCTCCACAGAAGTCGCAAATCAATGGTTGGGCTTGGACGGGTTGCGAGTAGACAGCTTTGAGTTGTTGAGGGAGTGCCTTCAATGTCTTAGTAAGTGCTTCTATCTGACGTTTGATGAGCTTGTTCTCTGCTAGTAGAGCATCACTTTGATTGAGTTCGAGCATCCCTTTCTTTGGTAATTGTGCAGGTTGTCTTCCACTTTGAGCTTGTTGATCATTCTATGCGAAATTGTTGATAATTTCTAGAGCTTGATCAACTTCTGCGGATAAGATTGTTCCTCCTGCTGCAACATCTATGAATGATTTGGAGTCTGAACGCAGTCCCTTGAAAAACATATTAAGTTGGGCTATGTCTTCAAAGCCATGGTTGGGACACTTGTGCAGCAAAGATTTGAATCTCTCCCAAGCTTCACAAAGTGGTTCATCATTCCCTTGTCTGAAGGTGGAAATATCTGCTTTGGCTTCAATTTTCTTCCCTGGTAGGAATAATCTTGACAAGAATTTCTCCTCAACCACACCCCAATTAGTTAGACTTTGATTTGGGTGTGATTGCAGCCATTCCTTAGCTTTACCTATCAAAGAGAAAGGAAACAAGCGTAAGTTAACAGATTCCAAACTACCTTCATCGAAACCCATAGTGCCAATCAATTCATAAAAATTAGAGAGATGAGTATTTGGATTTTCATGATCCAACCCAGCGAATTGATGGGTGCTGATGAGATTAAGATGTGCAGTCTTCAACTCCAAAGCTCTTGCATTGGGTGGCAATACAATGCTGGAGAAGTGATGTGGTCCTTGATGGGAGATGTAATCTCCTAATGTCCTCCTTCTTGGAGTTTCCTCTTCTGCCATGTTTTTGGTTTCTTCAACAATTAATCTCCTTCTTCTCCTCCTCGAGTTTCTACCTCTGTTCCTTCGCGACGTCCTTTCGATTTCCGGGTTGAACTGAAGTTGATAAGGTGACGCCTGACCTCTCAGAAGCATAAACAAGAAACTTTAAAAAGGGTAAGTGTTGAAGAGATTTTTATTGTAATTATGATAATAAAATTAATATAATAAATTGTAATCCTAAAAAAAGAAAAATAAATAATAAATTCCTAAGATAATAAAAAAAAGCTTGATAACTAGACCGCCAAGGTCTACACAAATTGAAAACCGTTCCCCGGCAACGGCGCCAAAAATACTTGATGGGTTTCTGGCAAGCGAACCACAAATCCAGCAGTATAATAGTAAGAAGAGTATCGTATCCACAGGGAACGGTTAATCTATGTAGATTGTGATCTATTTATCAAGAGAAAGCACGGTTTAGAGAGTATAGTTGCGGAATTGTAAATAGAAAGTAAATATTAATTGGAATTAGAAAGGAAGAGTTAGAGACACTTTACTTGGATTAGGATTGGACTTCATATCTTCTCACCCTTTGTGCATGTAAAAACTATCTATTATTTTAGGTTTACTCTATAATACTGTAGACAAACTTTATTGCTAAGACCCCGAGTTACCAGCGGCCTCACACACTCAAAGATAATCCATGCGGGCTCTCCCAAGCGACAGACTTACCCTCTGCTTATTTTGCTATTTTTTAGTCAGTTTGTAAAGGAACTTAGTTGATAAACGAGGCCAACTCTGTAGACTCACCTTCGCTCAAGTACTGTCACTACCCTCACTCATTAGGATACGCCTATGTTCGAATCCTGGATTCACAATCAACTAACCCTTTGCTATCGATAAACAGGCCTAATCCTGTGAACGCCCTTCGCTAGAGTACTGTCACTACCCATCGCACATTAGTAACGCTCATGTGTCGGTTTTTGATATCGAGTCCTCTTATTCAATCAGAGAGTGAGTTTCTTTGGAAGACACTTCTCAACTCTCAGTCCTAATCAAAACTAACCTAGTTAGTTGAGACTAGCCTATAACTCCAGACGCAAGCATGAGAATTAGGGATTAAGTACAGAATAAGATTACCAATATTATAGATAGAGAGCTTAGAAATAATAATATAGAGTTTACATACACTTGGGGATAGAATCAATTACATCCAATCCTAATGGAGAGTTAACTACACGAAGTAGCCATACAAACCACCGAAGATGTTGTCACCATCTTCAATCCTTGTGAAGCGCTCCTCCTCTCCTACTCTAAACTTAGCTCTGGTTCATTATCACTGAAATATAGACTGATTACAATAATCGTGCATACGGAATTGGTGCAAGAGGTTCCTATTTATAGACTAGGAAAGACAAAGCAAATTTAGGGAGAAATCCATCTAAAAAACGGCAACAGGGAATAAATCAGCGTGAGCTGCGCTCCAGGCTACGCTACAGCGCAGGATGGAGCGCAACTTCCAGAGAGTCTGTGCTTCACTCTGCACTATAGCGCAGGTAGCGTCCTGCAGCTCCAACTTTTTCTTTTTAATCTTGATTTCTCCACGAGACTGGTTTTAGCATATTTGTCTTTCCTTATTTCCCTTTTCTTGAAGATATCTTTGTATTTATTGAGCAATCTTTGATTTAATTGGGAAACTTGTCTGCAGAATCCTTGATTGATTGGCAGTGATCTCCTCATTAATGGCTTCAAATCTTCTTTAAATCTTCATTAAATATCTTCAATCAATCTCAAATCTTGCAAATATCTCCCTCATTTAATGTTATTTATTCTTCAAATCAAATCTTTGCAATATCCTGCAAAAATCAGCAATATTTCCATCAAAATAGCATCAAATTCAAATCTCAGATTAATAAATACAATTTCTCTAATATTTAATAAAAAGGGCTTAAACTGGGGCAAAATTACCATTTTATCCTTGATAAGTGAACTAAAAAGTACTCTAATTTATCAACTAATTTTCACTTATCACGCACATGTAGCACGCTTCAGCATGCCTGTGACAGAGAGTGAACGCTTAAGCGGCGCACAGGTGGCACGCTTTAGCGTGCCTGTGGCAGAGAGTGAGCGCTAGAGCGGCACGCTGGACCCACGCTCGAGCGTGCGCGCGACAGAATTGTTTTAGAAAACCAACGTCCCTCTTCCTTCCTTTCATTTTTCTTCTTCCTTCTCTTAGGGTTAGAGAGAAAGAGAGTGCAAAGATTAGAGAGAGAAAGTAGAGGGAGCTAAGGAGACCTTGGCTAGAGGTTCACCATCACCATCTTCAACCTTTGGAGCTAGGGATTCTTGCTTGTTCCTCCATTCTCTTCCCCAAATCCTCCCTATTCAGGTGAGTGTGGTTCTCACCTTCTTGGATTCTTGTTGGCTATCTCATTGTATGCTCCTCGTTCTTCTCCCCCTTGCTATTATTATTGATTAGAGTTGGTTTTATGCAAATCTAGGGTGAATTAGTGGATTGATTTCACTTATGGTTTTGTTGATCAAACCCACTTTTCTTTGAGCTTCCTTTGAGGCGAGTAGAGCTCACACACTCTCACTCCATCGGTGTATGTTCTCCCACATGATCCTCATCTCTTATCTTCCCTTCTTGAGCTTGCATGTGTATGTTTATGTGGTTGATTTTGGCATGGATATAGGTATGAGCATGATGTTAGGGTTTATGTTGAGAAAAATTGTCTTAGGGTTCTAATTAGGTTTTTTATGGAAATTAGAAAGCTTGGAATGACATGGATTTTATGTGAATGTTAGTTTCCAGCAAGAGTTCTATGTTATTAATGTCATGTGCTATGTATTGTTAGAAGTATTTTCCCATGCATCTGCATTATCTAAAAGACATAGTTAATTCAACATGAGTCCAGGGCCGAGTCCCAGTAGGCTTTCGATTCGGTTAAGGGAGGTTCTCCTCGGACCGGTGATCAACCCAGTCAGGGTACTGAATCAATGGGTCACTGGTTCAACCAGTGAGTCACTAGTTGAACCGGCTAAACCGGTATATATTAAAATTTAAAACTTTTTTACTCAAAATTAAGGTTTGTATAAAAGAAAAAGGTATAAAATATTAACAATACCAACCAATATTTTTAAATTAGGATTCATAACTATTAAATATATTTTTAAATTGTATTTAAAATATAAAATAACAAATTAAAATGCTAATGAAATAATATGAAAATATATTTAAGTTTAGTAATATAGTAAATTCAAAATATATTTATATTATACTAATTTTTTAAAAATATATTTTGTGTGTGTTTTAACTTTTACGCTTCTATTAAGAAATTTTTTGAACTCTTCAAAAACTAGTAGTTATTAGTTCTGTGATTTATTAAGATTTGATTGATTGTGAAGTATCAACTATCAAGAAAAGTACATATAATAAATTATGCATATATGATAGTAAGTAACTCCAGTGGTCCAGTGGCAATTCCGCGTTGCCCAATCCTTATTACCCCGTGTTCGAACTTGTCAGAAGCGTTTGTGGCAATTTCATTCAACTCTGCAGCGAGCAGTTCCGCGAGTCGTTCCAATCATATCGGGTCGACCGAGTCCAGCGGTTTAGGGCCGGTTTGATGATGTCAAACCCGATTTAGAAGCAGAACCGATCCTATTTAAGCTGCTCGGACCGGTCACTGGTCCGGTTTTCTCAACACTGAGTTCGGGTTGTTAATACTCTTATCAAGAAATGGGCCATGAAGTAGTGGTTGTAGTCGGGATTCAATTATTGACTCTGCTGACGCCTCTTAAGACCAACAGATTATACATATATTCAGAGGATCCAAGGGCTAAGTCCCTATGCCTTTGGGTCAGACACGGAGGGTTCTCTTCGGAGAATAATTCACCTTAGAGGGGTGGAAAAGCTCAAGTTGTTAATACTCCAATTCAGGCATGGGCCCAGAATGGATGGTCGTAATCAGGATTCGAGTATTAACTGCATTGAGGCCCTCTAGAGCCTAAAGATTTGGCTTCGGCCCAGAATTTGGCTTCGGACAAGAGATTCATGGATTAAAACTTGACTTCGGTCCAGAATAATGGCGGCATACGTCCCCAAGGAAGATGTTCCTTGTAGTCTGAGCTCAGGTCTAGCCTAGAGTTAGTGATAAGACCTCGTACTATCGGGAAATGCAGCCCATGCATGTTATCAGAGATATTAGAGTTAATATGCAATTAAGAGTTATTGAGTATTGTAGGGCTAATGTATATTTCAGTGTTCATGGTTGATGGTCTATGTGATTGTTTGTGCATTGCATCTGCTTGTATTCCCCACACTACTTATTGCATGCTTTGCTTACTGAGACCGTAGTCTCACCCCACGTTTCGGGGATACATTTTAGTTATGCAGGTTGTTCCAGCTTTATTTTCAGATGAGAATTGAAGCCCTTGGAGTGGACCCGCACTCCCGATCTAGATAAAGATTCTTAGTGGAGAATTATATGTAATTGTCAGTTAAATGATGTACTAGTGTAAACACTTTAGTTTGGCCATGGAGGCCTTATTGCAGATTGAGATTATCTTGTGTTATTATAAACTGTACTGGTAATTTTTCTGGATTTCAGGTTAAGTTAGAAAATGGGGAAACATCCAGTTTTTAGGGGAAACTCTGTCGGATTTCCGGTAAGAGTCTTATGGACCATCACACTTCTAGTGTAGGTCTGTCCCCTAGGCTTTAGTTAAGAATTAACCTTGAAAACTATAATGTATGAATTTTGTGGAAGCCTAAGCAAACGTTGGATTGCTTAAGAGTTTATGTGATATGTATGTCGATACACGAAATGCGCGAAATAATTTCAGAAATTCGGAATAGCGTTTCCAACGGACATTATTCTTGAATTGAGAAATTAGGACGTTGCACTCCTCTGCATCAACGCCATCTTCGAAAGAAGGAATAACCACTACGGTGAACTTAGAGCGCTTGAGAGCGAGGATTGCGAGTCCACTGACAAGTATGTTCTCTATATCGATGTGTAATTCAGGGATTCTGGCTCCGATCAGATCCGAAAGGAGTGGTTGATGGCGTCGAAGAAGCAGCTTCAGGGGATTGTGCGGAAGAAGCTTTCTGCAACAACAGATCAGCACCTGTTTGATCAATTTCCTCAAAAGGAATCATTGCATGAAAGGGATTGGTATGTGCAAAAGCTGTGACACCCTTCTACCCCCAACTCTTATACAATTAACAAATCGAAGTATAGGAAAAATAGTGTCCCACAACGGGTAAAAAGGTTCAAATTTCTAATCATAACAATCATCATCAAGCACTTAGATCCCAAAATCCACACTGGTAATTGATTACCAGCCTCCAGTAATCGATTACCAGCAATCAAAGCCTCTGGTAATCGATTACAACCCCTCTGTAATCGATTACCTGCAAGCAAACACACTAGCAATCGATTACAGCATCTCTGTAATCGATTACCTGCAAGCAATCACCCTGGTAATCGATTACTGCCTCTCTATAATCGATTACCTGCGAGCAGACACCCTGGTAATCGATTACAGCATCTCTGTAATCGAATACCTACAAGAAAACAGCACTACAGGCTGCCCAGAAAGTCCTGGTAATCGATTACAGCATCTCTGTAATCGATTACCCGCGACGCAGATCGCAGTTCTCGCGACTTCTACCACTTCTAAACCTCTCTATGCAATCTCTAATCAATCCTCTTTGTTAAAACATCATTCGTATACGTTTATATCAACTAAATTCAGTAAAAACACCAATCTTTCCACAGATTATATAGTTAATCCATCAAAACCCCAAATCATCAAACCCCTATTTATCCCTTTTTATTATTCTCAATATCCTCTTCAATTTTACCCAAGAATTCATCAAGATTCATAACATCAAACATCAATCAACAGTTTTCATCATACCATACTCAACATATACATATATCAAATCGAATTTTAAAGCCTTAGAACTACCCAAGCACCCCCACATGCACATACAAGCAGCACCTTCCCCCCACCGTACCTTGAAGTGGAGATCGAACAACAAAGAAGACTCTTTCTTGGTTCTTGATGATCACTCTCCAGCAATCTCCTCTTGAGACTTGGTTTCTCCCCTCCTTAGTGTTTCGCTCTCTGACGATTTGAAAAATAAGGATTAGGGTGAACTGATAACCCCTCCTTACTAAAATTCCTATATGGGCTTGGCCCACTCGCAACCCCCTTATCTTCTTTTTAAATTTGAACTAGCTTTATGGATAAAACTACTCATAATATTAATTCTATTATTTATTTATTTATTCCTTCTACTTTATTATTTTAATTTTATTTTATTTTACTTAATAAAATTCAGGATGTTACAACTCTCTCCTCCTAAAAGAAAATTTGTCCTCGAATTTTACCTGAAGTGAATAACTGTGGATAGGACTCCTTCATCTTCTCTTCAAGTTCCCAAGTAGCACTCTCGGGTGTAGGTCCTCCCCAAATTACCTTAACTTAAGGAATTTCTTTACCTCGAAGTTGTTTCACCCTCTGATCCTCAACTCTCACCGGCATGGTTTCCACCGTCAAGTTTTCCTTAATCTCAAGGTGATCCGACTCAATCACATGCGAAGGATCATGAATGTATTTCCGGAGTGGAGACACATGGAAAACATTATGAAGGTTTGACAAGTGTGGAGGTAAAGCAATCTGATAGGCAATATTGCCGACTCTTTTGAGAATTTGGTAAGGACCAATGAATCGAGGTGTAAGCTTTCTAGACTTTAATGCCCTACCAACCCCAGTCCACGGAGTGACTTTCAGGAATACATGGTCTCCTTCTTTGAATTCTAATTCCTTCCTCCTCTTATCAGCATAACTCTTCTGCCTACTCTGAGCTGTCCTCATTCTCTCCTAGATTATCCTAACCTTATCAGTGGTTTGTTGCACTATTTCTAGTCCTAATGCAAGGCTCTCTCCCGGCTCACACCAACACAAGGGTGTTCTACACCTCCTACCATACAATGCCTCATAAGGCGCCATACCTATGCTAGAGTGAAAACTATTATTGTAAGTAAACTCTATCAAAGGTAAGAAGCTATCCCAACTACCCCCTTGGTCCAACACGCAAGCCCTAAGCAAATCCTCTAAGGATTGAATGGTTCTCTCGGTCTGACCATCGGTTTGAGGGTGATAAGTTGAACTAAGCTTAAGTTGGGTCCCCAAGGCCTGCTGCAAACTCTCCCAAAATCTAGATGTGAATATGGGATCCCTATCTGAAACTATACTAGATGGTATGCCATGCAACCTCACAATCTCACTGATGTAAATCTGAGCTAGTTTCTCTAAGGAGTACTTAATATTGATGGGAAGAAAATGTGCACTCTTAGTTAACCTATCCACAATAACCCAAATAGAGTCATGCCCCCTTACAATCTTAGGCAAAGCAACTACAAAGTCCATAGATATGCTATCCCACTTCCACTCAGGTATACTTAAAGGTTGAAGTAATCCTGAAGGCTTTTGATGTTCTATCTTAGACTTTTGACACACTAAACAAGCACTCACAAAATCTTCTATGTCTCTCTTCATCTTAGGCCACCAAAACACCTTCTTCAAGTCTTGATACATCTTAGTCGATCCTGGGTGAAAACTAAGCTTACTTCTATGACCCTCTTCCAGCACTAAACGCTTAATGGTAGGTTCACTAGGCACACACACTCGGTCTCCAAATCTCACTACCCCATCGGTACCTAGAATAAACTTTCCACCATTACCCCCTTCTATAGCCTCTCGCCTAATCACCAAAAATGGATCCTCCAATTGAGCTTTGCTAATATCCTTCAACAGATCATTACTTACTCTAGTCATTCCTAATCTCACACTATCAGAAGTCACCTCACAAGCTAAACTCAAATCTCTAAATTGGGTTAAAAGATCCATCTCCTTAATCATCAGGGAACTAACATGAATGGATTTTCTACTTAAAGCATCAACCACCACATTAGCTTTATCGGGATGGTAACTCAATTCAAATTCATAGTCCTTTAGAAACTCTAACCACCTCCTCTGCCTCATGTTCAACTCCTTCTGATCAAACAAATATCTAAGGCTCTTATGGTCACTAAAAACCTCAAATTTGGAACCATACAAGTAATGCCTCCACATCTTCAACACAAACACTACAGCCGCTAACACCCGATCATGGGTAGGGTAGTTTCTCTTATGGATTTTCAATTGCCTAGAAGCATATGCTACTACTTTACCCTCTTGCATTAGCACTCCTCCTAAACCCATCTTAGAGGCATCGCATTACACTACAAAGGTTTTACTAAGATCAGGCAATACTAACATTGGTGCACTAGTCAACTTTTCCTTAAGGGTTTGAAAGTTAGACTCGCACTTACTATTCCACACGAAGGCAACTCCCTTCCTAGTCAACTCAGTCAAAGGCAAAGCTAACTTAGAAAATCCCTCTATGAATCTTCTATAGTACCCAGCCAATCCAAGGAAACTTCTAATCTCACTCACTGACTTAGGAGCCTCCCACTTAAGCACGGCCTCTACCTTAGAAGGATCAACACCTATACCTCCTTTAGAAATCACATGACCTAAGAAACTCACTTCTTCTAACCAGAATTCACATTTAGACATCTTAGCACACAACTGTCTCTCCTTAAGAATCTGAAGTACTACCTTCAAATGTTCCTCATGCTCCTCCTTAGTTTTGGAGTAAATTAGTATGTCATCTATAAAGACAACTACAAATTTATCCAAGTAAGGGTGAAAAATCCTGTTCATGTAATCCATAAAAATTGCAGGAGCATTAGTCACACCAAAAGGCATTACCAAATACTCATAATGCCCATACCTAGTCCTAAAAGCAGTCTTAAGTATATCCTCTTCCTTAACTCTAATATGATGATAGCCCGACCTAAGATCGATCTTGCTAAACACACTCTCCCCCACTAACTGATCCATTAGATCATCTATCCTAGGCAAAGGATATCTATTCTTAATGGTTACCTTGTTCAACTGGCGGTAATCTGTACACAACCTCATACTACCATCTTTCTTCTTTACTAACAAGATAGGCGCTCCCCAGGGTGATACACTAGGCCTCACAAACTTCTTCTCTAACAGATCATCTAATTGTTTCTTAAGCTCTGCTAATTCTATGGGTGACATCCTATATGGTGCAGTTGAAATCGGTCCCGTCCCCGGTACTACTATAGAAAACTCTATCTCTCTCTCGGGTGGTAGACTAGACACATTATCAGCAAACACCTCCGGATATTCACACTACAGGTATATCACTAACAATAGCACCACCCTCATATGTCGGACAGAATCGAATTAACGCTTCAAACTTGGATACGTAGTCCGCCACGGTGCCATCCTCTTGCTTTAACTCAAGAAACTCTATTTGCTTCTTGTTACGAACATCATGGGGAAAGTACTTCTCAAGGAACAACCTCTTGAAGTTATCCCAGCTCAAACGTGGTGCCCTCATCGATCATCCTTTGAAAAGTGTTCTGCCACCAAAACCCGGCATCCCCTGATAATATGAATGCAGCCAACATAACCTTTTGCACCAACGGGCAGTCCATCACTCTAAAAATCTTCTCGATCTCGAAGATCCAGTCAGCAGCACCATCGGGGTCATAACCCCCACGAAAAGTAGGTGGATGGTTCCTCTAGAATCGAGCAAGACAATCCACCTCATGATGTTGGTTTAGGTTGCCAACAGCATGTGCCATAGCCATTAAGGCTTCAGCAATTACACGATTATTCCTACCTCTTCTGGTCATCACTTTTCTGATTCACAGAAAAGTAGGTGAATCAAACAAACAATCAAATCAAGACGACACAATTCAATCAATCAATCATCACAATAACACCACGGAAGCACAACAAACACATAACTCAAGGTCGATGAACCGACCAATCAAACAAACACTTAACTCAAAGCAATATAATTCACTCAATCATCATAACACATTAGCACCACAAAAGCACAGTAAACTCATAACTCAAGGCCGGTGAACCGACCTGCTCTGATACAACTTAATGTGACACCCTTCTACCTCCAACTCTTATACAATTAACAAATCGAAGTATAGGAAAAATAGTGTCCCACAACGGGTAAAAAGGTTCACATTTCTAATCGTAACAAACGTCATTTATTCCAAAAGTAAACTCATATAAGATGGAAATAGCAGTCAACGGTTTTCAAAATACTTAAGCAGCGGAATCTCAAATATCAACCTCAAAATATCCTACTAGCCATGTAAGGCATTTAAAACGGTTTACAAAAGCTCTTCCTAACTAGAAACATAAGGTAAAAATCCCCAATAATATGCCCTGATGTCACATGTATCAGAGCGACTCTCCCTTCAATCAAAACTCGACACCAGTTGTGTCATCATCATCACCTGTAAAATTAACCACAGTGTAACGGTGAGGAAAAGAATACCACTCATACATACACATAGGAGGCTACCCTATCCTCACCCACATATAATCATCATTATCATCAAATATTCACATACTCATATCATCTTATACTCCTTTATCATCAAGTTATTTTCCTCATCATAGTTATATTAATCAAACTTTACAAATCATCAAGCACATTCTCTTCACTCAACACATACTATCATATCATCAATAATTCTCATAACGTCATAATATAATTCATCATCATCATCAAATACAATGTTTATTCATCTATCATCACGCACACCAAAACATCATCAACATCATCCCAAGGAGCATGACTTGGAACTCCGCACAATGGGCGTCCCTCATTAATCTCCCTAGTTGTCACCAATGATGGCTCCCATCATGGTCTCTGCACCCCCCTCTAATGGGTCCGCGCAGTTCACCTCCCCGAGTTGCACTTCACCCCTCTCTAGGCTTGTGCATCTCGAGTACAACACCTCCCTGAGCTGCACTCCACCCCACTCTGGGCTTGTGCATCTCAAGTACAACACCTCCCTGAGTTACACTTCGCCCCACACTAGGCTTGTGCATCTCAAGTACAACACCTCCCTGAGTTACACTTCGCCCCACACTAGGCTAGTGCACCTCAAGTACAACATCACATATGCTCAAGGCATCATCAACATCATAAGAATAAATACATCATCATCATCTTCTTCATTATTATCATCATAACATCATCAACAATCATCCTCATCATAAACCATTATAAGCATCATTAATCATCATCATTATAATTCACCATAAGCATCATTAATCATCGCCATCATACTCATAGCACTCATCGTATGCGCAATGCATCATTATATAATCATCAAATCACACCCCTCATAAGGTTACACACATCATTATCATTATCATAATGAACATCTATTCATCAAAGGTATAATCATATCATCAAAGTCACACCAAAATCAAAGTATAACAATCATCATCAAGCACTTAGATCCCAAAAATCCACACTGCTAATCGATTACCTGCAATCAAAGCCTCTGGTAATCTATTATAACCCCTCTGTAATCGATTACCTGCAAGCAAACACACTGGTAATCGATTACAGCATCTTTGTAATCGATTACCTGCAAGCAATCACCCTGGTAATCGATTACAGCCTCTCTGTAATCGATTACCTGTGAGCAGACACCCTGGTAATCGATTACAGCATCTCTGTAATCGATTACCTGCAAGAAAACAGCACTCCAGGCTGCCCAGAAAGTCCTGATAATCGATTACAGACCTCTGTAATCGATTAACCGCGACGCAGATCGCAGTTCTCGCGACTTCTACCACTTCTAAACCTCTCTATTCAATCTCTAATCAATCCCCTTTGTTAAAACATCATTCATATACGTTTATATCAACTAAATTCAGTAAAAACACCAATCTTTCCACAAATTATACAGTTAATCCATCAAAACCCCAAATCATCAAACCCCCTATTTACCCCTTTTTATTATTCTCAATATCCTCTTCAATTTTACCCAAGAATTCATCAAGACTCATAACATCAAACATCAATCAACAGTTTTCATCATACCATACTCAACATATACATATATCAAATCGAATTTTAAAGCCTTAGAACTACCTAAGCACCCCCACATGCACATACAAGCAGCACCCTCCCCCCACTGTACCTTGAAGTGGAGATCGAACAACAAAGAAGACTCTTTCTTGGTTCTTGATGATCACTCTCCAGCAATCTCCTCTTGAGATTTGGTTTCTCCCCTCCTTAGCGTTTCGCTCTCTGACGATTTGAAAAATAAGGATTAGGGTGAACTGATAACCCCTCCTTACTAAAATGCCTATATGGGCTTGGCCCACTCGCAACCCCTTTTATCTTCTTTTTAAATTTGAACTAACTTTATGGATAAAACTACTCATAATATTAATTCTATTATTTACTTATTTATTTATTTATTTCTTCTACTTTATTATTTTAATTTTATTTTATTTTACTTAATAAAATTCAGGATGTTATAAAAGCTATTTGATGAAATGTTAGAGCTGGTTGTGCAGAAGGTGTTTAGTGAAATGCCTAAAAGGGATGTGCTGAATCAGTTTGGTATAATGAAGCAAATAGGGGCAAGATACTTCAACAAAGACTATGCATCTATTGCTGGCCTACTCAATTCCTCTTTTGACTCACTTAGAGACAATGCAAGTCAGGATCCACAACCAGAATATAAGCTCTTTGGTACTATTGTGCATTTAGGCTACTCCACTGATTCTGGTCACCGCTATGCTTATATGAAGGATGCTATAGGTCGGTGGTATTGATGTGATTATTCTTGTGTAACAGTTACAACCGTCTTGTGTAATAGTTACAACCGTGCGGACATATGGGTACCCCATTGACGCATTGTGTAACGTCCTAATTTCATAATTCAAGAATAATGTCCGTTGGAAACGCTATTCAGAATTTCTGAAATTATTTCGTGCCATTTTCGATATCGTCACACCGTTCATATAATTGCTTAGGCAATCCAACGTTTGCTTAAGCCTTCACACAGTTCATACATCATTATTCTCATTTCAAACTTTAACCAAAACTTAGGGAATGAACCTACACTTGGAGTGTCATGGTCCACAAAACCCAGGCCGGAAATCCGACAAAGTTTCCCCTAAAACCGGGCGTTAATCCATTCTCTCAGTTTCCTGAAAATCATCCAAAACCACTAGTACAGTTTATAATAACACACCAAGATTTCAACTACAATCAAGCCTCCATGGCCAATCTAAAGTTTTACAACATTACATCATTAGCTAACAATTACAAATACTTATATTCCGAAAGCCCCTATCTAGCCACTGGGAGTGTGGTTCCACTCCAAAAGCTCCCTTCCTCTCCTGCACATGAACCTGGATCATCCTGCACAACTAGAATATATCCTTGAAACGTGGGGTGAGACTACAGTCTCAGCGAGCAAAGCATGCAAAAGATAGTGTGGGGAGGCAATCATATGAGATGCAACACAGAATACAAGTCAACATGAAGTTCATAAATCATTCTGATTCCTTTACATAGTAAAAACTTCTCTTAGCTCAATAAAAGAATACATGTAACATCATACATCATATAGTAAAATTCTAAATGCACAACAATCTCATGATGCAACTCACTGTTGTGCCCAGCAGGCATGATCTTCTCACTTTAACTGGAGTTAGAACTGAGCTTAGACTACGGGGAACGCCTTCCACTGGGACGAATCCCATCCATTACTTGACCGAAGTCAAGTCTTAATACATGAATCTTTGGGCTCTAGAGGGCCTCAATGCGGTTAATACTCGAATTCCAACTATGACCACCCATTTTGGGCCCATACCTGAATTGGAGTATTAACAACTTGAGCTTTTCCACCCCCCTAAGGTGAATTATTCTCCGAGAAGAACCCTCCGTGTCGGACCCAAAGACCTAGGGACTCAGCCCTTGGATCCTCTGATAATCTGTATAATATGTTGGTCTCAAGAGGCGTCAGCGGAGTTATTACTCAAATCTCGACTAAGACCACTACTTCTTGGCCCATGTCTGGACAGGAGTGTTAACACCCTGAACTTCTCCACCCTCCTAAGGTGAATTATTCTCCGAGAAGAACCTCCCTTAGCTGAATCCAAGGCCTATTGGGACTTAGCCCTGGACCCATGTGGAATTAATTGTGTCTTCTAAATAATACAAATGTAAGGAAAATACTTCCAACAGAACATGGTGCATAACATTAATAACATAATTTCATGCTGGAAACTAACATTTACACAAATCCATGTCATTCTAAGCTTACTAATTTCCAGGTAAAACCCTAAATAGAACCCTAATACAATTTCTCAACATAAACCCTAACATCATGCTCATACATTTATCCATAACAATTCAATCACACAAACATACACATGCAAACTCAAGAAAGGGAAGATAAGAGATAGGGATCATGTGGGAGAACATACACCGATGGAGTGAGAGTGTGTGAGCTCTACTCACCTCAAGGACACTCATAGAGAAGAGGAATGAAGTTGGAAGAGGTTGGGGATGAGAATTCGTGGCTCCTTTTTCATCCTCCTAGCTCCAAGGCCACTCATCCTCAGTAGAAACTTCCTCCCTCTCTCTAGAATCTCTCTGCCTCTATCTCCAGAAAAGAAAAGAAGGAGAAGAACAATGAGGAAACCCGAGCCCTAATTCGCGTTTTAAGCCTGTAAGTGGATTCTCGCTTGAGCGAGCGAGTCGGTTGCATGTCTTTTCTTCACATTCTCGCTTGAGCGAAATATCTCGCTTAAGAGAAAATGATCCAGAAAAGACTCCCTCTTTGAAAGATTCTTGCTTGAGCGAGAATACTGAACTCCAAAACCTTGGTTTTTGTTGAAGGGAATCAAGCATGTGGTCAGGGTGCAGCGGAAATAAATGGATTCTCTCCCTTGTTATAATCGTTTTACGAAAACACGAATCAAGGCATAAAAGGTATTAAAACGAAAGGTCGTACCTTATTAGGATTATGAACAAGGCAATAGCAGCCACGTCTCTAGTGGTGTCCACGCCAACAGCCGAACTAGGAAACCCTCCTCAACTCTACTAGTAGCCTTAGAGAGTAAAAAGCAATTGCTCATGTGTATAGGGTAGTGCATCTCATGCTCTATTTATAGAGTGGTGGCTAGGGTTTTACCCCCTCACTTACTCATCCCTATTGCATATGGGTGAGGCCCATTAGGTTATAATTCTAATTAAATTAAATTAGAATTATTATCCTTTTCTAGTGGCATGTTGTATGCGTGTGACCCAATAGGCTTTTAATATTTGGTTATGATATTAAATAAAAAATCCTTTTTTTATATTTAATATCATAAATAGTGAGCGGTATCTAGTAATACATCACTATCCAAATATTGAGATTATCAATAACTTTGATAAATCCTATTTTATGATAATAATTTATATGATATGTCCCTTTGTCCAAATATCTAATTGAACACAAGGGCATGGATTGTGTCAACCTTGTATAGTTTAATTTATGTTTTCTTGATCCCCAAGTAGACTGTACAGAAAATAAACATCTCATGTTTATACTCCTGAGCATGGCCATGCATTTTTCAGTCTCACTTTATCAAGAGGCCTACAGATATAACTCTTGTTACATAGGAGGGACAAATCTCATCTAGGGCACTCACATTCCACCACATAATTTATTATATGTCCAAAAACCAACTTTATGATTACCCTGTTACAGATAACGTTTGATGATAATTAAAACATATAATTTCTTGTGTAGGAATCGTAGTGATTTCAGGTCGAAGGACTTCATATAACATTTATCAATTTAAGAAACGTCCATGACACTTATGTAACAATCCATGCAACGTTCTTAAGGTGGGTTTGTTCAGTACACCATTACTCTTAATGTGTACCTATGTGAGCACATGATAGCTCATATCCATGATCTGTGAGATGTGATCATCAATGAACTCACATACTAGTCTAAATGCATCTTTGTCCTAAGATGATACTTGACTAGGGACTATTTAAGAATAGTTCTTCATAAGATCTCACGATCAAGTCATCTACTTGATTTCTTATGAATTTTGAGCTTACTATTCTAAGGTCATTAATTATATTCTAAAAGAATAAGTTGCCTTTATAAAATAACATGATACAAGTGATGGATGTTCATAAACATATAAATCTCTAGTGCATATTCCTAACATTTATTCTAAGTCTTTTCTCTTATTCTATATTTACTCATTTTCTTTATTGACATTCTTAACATTATTAACCTAACCTCTCTTAAGATTTAATTGGTCTTAATTATCGGGATGTTACACATTGCTTGATGTTTTGAGCAAACATAAGGATAAGTACCATGAGCTACTCTTTTTAGATTGTAGAAAGCAGATAGCCGAGGCCCTTACTGTTGATAAGTTTGAACAAATGTTGATGAAGAAAGAGTATGAGTACTCCATGAATGTGCTTTATTTCCATATTCAAGCATCAGATATCATACCTATTTTTCCTTATTTAGCACCATTTTCATCCACCATGCCGGATTATTGTCGCATTGTGCGGTCCTTCATTGAGGATTCTGTGAGTTTCATGTCATATGGTGGGCAGCTTGAGTTCTATGAAGTTTTGAAGAAATATTTAGACACGGTTTTGGAGGTTCCCATGAGAATGGCGGAGAGGAGCATAAGGCAGTTCCCTCTGAGAAAAGCTCGTGATGCTGTGGAAGAGATGCTTTTTGGGCTACTCAAAGCCAAGATTTCCCTGTTGAGGCTGCAGCCACAACTTCACCTCTTCCAATGGATCCTTCCATGTTGCTATGAAAGGGATTGTGGTTGTTTGCTCTGCTCGATAACAAGCTTGAAGGGTGCAAGTTTATTAGTTGTGTTGTTCCTTTTTCTTCCTATAGTTAATTTCAATTCCTATTCTTGGTTTCAAGTTGGTATTGGATAATACCAACTACAAACTTGCAGGAGGGTATTAGAATTGATCATTCTGTTATGTGTGTCTCTTTCTGTTGTGGTTTGTTTAGTGTGTTTAGTGTTAAATGGGTGAGTAGTTGAGTCTTATAAATAGTAGCTCTTTGTATTCATTTTGTATCTTTTCAAATATCAATACCAAATGAGTTTTCTAAAATCTCTCTGGCTACTTGTGGGATGATCCATGGGAGAACCCATGGTACACTTCTTCAACCTACTATTATCCCTCTACTGTTGCTCCTACTAAGATCTCTCGTTCTGGCTTTGAAGCTAACGGGGGAAAAAATAAGGGTCCATCACAAGAAAACCAAACAAGGAATATAATTTTAAGTAAATGCGTTAAAAATTTACTTCGGTTATAGGGAGAACATCATGAGGAGGAACAAGAAGAAAAGTCATGGAAAGAGAAATGGAAAAAGAGAGATGCACATGAGTCACTAATTAGAAGAATTTGATTTGTTTGATTTAAAACAACATCAACAACTAATAATGAGTGTAATAATAAAATATTTACACCGAATTATTTTATCATTCTTTATATTATGGAGGGTCACTTTCTCTCGGCCGGGGTCCTCTCCAGTTGATTTCAACTCGAGAGTGTGCAGTTGTGATATTCAGCGGTCACAAACTTTTTTAGCAACTTCTTTATTATTTTTAAGTTCATGGATTGAAAAAATGAAGGGGCGAGATCTCATCCAGTTTTTTGTCAATTGGAGAGGATCACAGTCCACTTTCTCTTCAGTAGGTGGGGGTCCACATATTGTCTGTGTCACTCTCTCTCCTACTGGACAAGTCTATGGAGAGGATCTCCACCCATAATATTTACTCATCAAATTTAAATATTCATTTTAAATCTTAATTATTTATTTATTTATTTATTAAAATAGATATATTTTTAAATATATTAACTATATTAAAATATATATTTTTTGTGCATTGCACAAGCACGAGCTAAAATACTAGAAAAATGTAAAACAATTGGAGGTTAGAGTAATTTAATAAAGAAGAAAACATTACTCCGTTTTAATTTTGAGAAAACAGTTGATATTTGTAGATGGTATCTCATCTACACAAGTATTTCACCTACTCTAAATATAAATAGTGCTAAAATCTGAATTAGTGATGTTTGATTGACGGTTGACTACGGAAGGAGTACAAGTGATCTATTATTGGAAATTATTATTTTCTGGTGCTAGTTTTGTTTTTTGTGTTACCCTTTAACTAATAGGATAAGAAAAGAAAATTTTGATTGATTGCCCATAAATTAGGGATAGCTTTCTATAAATCGTTTGAAACATTCGGTTAATAAGAATTTTGTGGAACAGTTTTGTTACTTAATGGGATAAGATATTTATTGTGCTTGTACAAAAGAATAAGAATGCGCATAAAGAGTAAGTTTGAAATTTCAGTATTGTGTTTGTGGTTGATGATGATATGAGAGCAGTGTTGGGTGGCAAGAAGAACAAATGTGGCTTCCAAGTCCTAAGGCTACAGGGATTAGAAAAGGAGGAGGAGGAAATGGATTGGTGGCAGTGGCTGTAGGTAAGGATAAAGGAAGCCAATACGCTCTTAAATGGGCAGCTGATAGTCTTCTTTCTAGAGGCCAAACTGTTATTCTAATCCACGTTCTGCACGGCACATCCTCACTTGCTGCTATCGGTAAGAATATGTTTGTTTGTTTTTTTTTTTTTGCAATATCACACAGGTATCTTCTACGGGAGGCAATCTTGTTCAAGTTGGGTAGGACCTCTATGGACGGCAAAGTTATCCCTCCGAGTATTTAACATAATCACTCGATGTATGTTTGGTTTAACGTTAAAATATAATAAATTCAAATTTTTAATGATAGAAATAATTACGTTAGAGAATTTAAATTTGCATTGACCAGTTTTAACGTCAAACAAAACATACATCCAGTGATTATGTTATTAACATACTGTTTTGTCACATTCTTTAACGTATTTTTTATGTATGTTGTTTAAGAAATTAACACTTTCAAAAAATGACCAATTTAAAAGTAAATTGTTAACATTTCTTTTATGAAAATGCTCGAAGCTTATATATGGAAAAAAAAAATGTTGATATCCTAGCATAATATGAATGTTCCCTCTTCCGGCTAAGATGACCTTCATACTCACAAAAAATGCTTCAGTTCCTGAAACTTTGTATGAATAGACATCTTATTACCTTATTAATTTAAAAATTTTTACATAGCTTGAATTCCAACAAATTCCTATCTTTCCTCTCTCTTGGAGTTGGTTTGTTTGAAGTTATAAAATTAAATTGTGAATTTGGAAATGTTATATTCCCATGTTTGGTATAAATTTTAAAAAACATATCCCTAACTATTATCAATTTTCAAGAAAGTAATTTACCTATATCTTATCTATTTTTTATTCCTATAGTGAGGGGTGAAAATTTTACATTCTCAAATTTCACTTCCATTTTATTCTACTATATTTTTGGGAATGTTAAATATTTATCAAACACATTTATAAATTTTATCCAGAAATAACATTTTTGATTTATTTCTAGGAATATGATTTCATAGCTTGAAATAAACTCTCCTTATTGATCAATACATTTTTCAATCCACTGATCGTGTATAATTTCTCATGTCAAATAGTATTACTCTTTCTCTTATTTATATTTATATATTTAATCAAAGTAAGTTAGCCTTGGATTTTTTTTAGTAAATTAAATTAGAAGTAACTTATTCAAAAATGTGATGTTGAAATAAAAAAGTAAAATTTGCCTGGTCTGAGTAAGGCAATGTTATATATATCTAAGCACAACAACTGGTAAGTGACTGTTCAGCTTAATCAATTATTTCGATGATATTTCGTCAAAAAAAAATTATTTCGAGGATATTAAATATTTGGAGAAAGAGCTTTGTAAGTCTCGAGTTCAAACCTGAGTCTTAAATATTTGGAGGGGAGAGCTTTGTAATTCATAAACATGATTATTTCCCCTAGACATATCTTCTTGCACCAAAAAATATATATATACCTCACCACAAAACTCTCATCTAATCTTCTTCAAATGCTGCAGGAGGTAGGGAGGCCATTGTATGTAACATCAACAATTCAAGTGCATCTCCACAGAGACACCAACTTGATGCCGCTACCAAGGATCTGTTTCTTACCTTCCATTGCTATTGTACACGCAAAGATGTAGGTCTGATAGCTTTATTTCCCCCTTGGTTTACATTTATTTTCTTAATTACCTCGCCGTATCACACAGCAAATACAGTGATGATATTTTATGAACATTATTAAATTCCATCCTCTTTTTATTCAGATTGTAGAGAACATGGTGTAAGATTTTTTATCTTTCCACATTGCTTACTGCTGTTAAATATTTCGTTATTAGATACGTTGCCTTGATGTCTTACTTGAAGACATTGATGTAGTGAAAGCAATAACAGAATATGTCTCTTATGCTGCAATTGAGAACTTGGTGGTTGGTTCAACATCAAGGCATGGATTTATTAGGTAAGGTCCTCTGTTTCTCAGTTAATCAGAACCCTAGCAATTAAGCTTGCACTCTTAACTATCTTAAAGAGAGTGATTCTGATATTTATTAGAGGACAGGACAAGCATTATGTATGCAGAAAAAGTATCCTTTGGTGGATACCATATTCCAAAACAAAAGCCAACAAGAGGATGTCCAGGCATTGTATCTAAGCATCTAGCATATATGCATAAAATCCCAAAAGAGTGTGTAGTTTGCTGAGTGCAGATTACGACCAAATTTGGATTCATTTTTAGCTTATAGGAGTTTTTCTACTTGAATTTAAACTTATAAAAAAGTCCTTATAAGTTTAGAGACTTTTGAGAAGTTATATGAGAGAGCTTCTGACAAAATTGAGGTGTATAGATTAATTTCAACTTATGGAAGAAGTTAAATTCATTTACAGAAGTTTATCCAAACTCGCAATATGAGCCTTTCTTAAATGGCCTTTTCTTATGCAGGTTTAAGTCATCATCAAGTACACCAAGCAGCATATCAAAGGGGGCACCAGATTTCTGTACAGTTTATGTCATTTCTAAAGGGAAAATATCCTCAGTTCGGAATGCCTCTCGTCCAGCCCCACATACCTCCCCACTTATGAGCCATATAAATAATGAAAATAATCAGGATGGAAATCAATCTGAGATAAACTCTAGACGTATGAGTACAATGAGAGGTTTGTTTCTGTGAAATACAGATTGTTCTGGAACTATGCTATTGCAGTTTTAATCATGTTTTGATCACATGTATGCTGCAGACAGGCCATCAATGAAACCTAGCAGCTGGCAGGATGAAAGTATGAAGTAAGTATTTTATATAAAACCATTCAAAGCAAATTAATCAGCAACTTTTTCAAATTTGACTATCATCTTTTCAGTATCATGCCAATTGATTTCCTGGTTGAGGGACACTTGAAGTGAAAGTCTGAAACTCAGTATAAGATCATGTTCCTTTTGTTTTGGGGAGGGGGGGTAGTGTACTTTCTGAATGGTGCTATCATCCTTAATATGACATAGACCTGGAATAACACAGTGTCCATGGTGAAAGCAGGTCTCCATTTGGAAGAGCAAGAGGCACGAGTGGAATGATATGCATGGACTTCACAGAATCAGATACAGACATATCATTTGTAAGTGAGAGGCCAAGCAGTGGCTGTTCATCTTCTGTTTATGACTGTCTTGACTCAGGTCGAACTTCACGACTGTCTACCAGTTCAGATCGTAGCTTTGGATCAAACCGGTTGGGACTCAAGTTCACTGACCCTAGTTCACCAGATCTGTCATTTTCACAAGAAAGCAATAGAACATCATTTTCATATCAATCTCAGAACATGGTGAGCACTTCCTTTCAATTGATTAGATATCAATGTCTTGCCAAAATTAAATATACTTAGATAGCCATATCAGGATATATCTATCCATTTATATATCTTCCATCAATTAATCAGAGGAGACATCCAAGGCTAACAGTGAGAAGCAGTGCATACACTCAGTTATGCTATGCTCTTTTAAAATTTGGAGCTTTTCAAACACTTGATTTAGAACCAATGATACCATTTCAACCATTTCTTCTAGAAATCATTTTAATCATATTTCTAGCTCAAGTAGAACCAAAGATACCTGACCGTGAAAGGTGTTCACTTCCTTTTGCCGAAACATATAGGATGAAGTAGAAACTGATATGAGGAGGCTGAAGCTTGAGTTAAAGCAAACGATGGAAATGTACAGTACAGCATGCAGAGAAGCACTTACAGCACAACAGAAGGTAAAATCTGTAAAAATAGTTTTTTTTTTTTTAGATATGTTATTTGATTTCTACTGGTATTACTACATTTTTGTTTGCTACAGTTAATGGAGCTGAACCACTGGAGAATAGAGGAAGAAAAAAAATTAGAAGAGGCACAATTGGCCCAGGAAGCTGCGTTAGCAATTGCAGAGAAAGAGAAAGCAAGGAGTAAGGCAGCAAATGAAGCAGCTGAAGCAGCTAAAAAAATTGCAGAGGTGGAATCAGATAGAAGAGCTAATGTTGAAGTTAAAGCTGTAAAAGAAGCAGAGGAAATGAGGAAGCTATTGGATAATCTAGCCCAAACTGATGTAAGATATAGGAAATACACTATTGAGGAGATTGAAGAAGCCACGAACTTCTTTTCTCAATCTCAGAAAATCGGTGAAGGAGGTTATGGCCCTGTTTATAAATGTTACCTTGATCACACTCCAGTTGCTGTCAAGGTTTTACGTGCAGATTCTGCTCAAGGGAAGTCACAGTTTCAGCAAGAGGTGATCAACCACTGAACTTGAGTAATACTAATACTAAACCACTTTTGTATTTGACTTCATGAGTAATAATTCTAAACCCCATGTTAATGTTTTTAAAAATCCATGGCAAGATCTTTGCATGTGTACCATTGTTAATGCCTGGAAATTGTAGACCAATTACCAAATATCCTTTTAACTTGTGGAAGTTTAATTTCTTACCCCCAATGCAGGTTGACATTCTGAGCTGTATGCGCCACCCAAACTTGGTGCTTCTTCTAGGGGCTTGTCCAGAATATGGTGTATTAATCTATGAATATATGGCAAAAGGAAGCCTAGATGATTGTCTCTTTAGAAAAAAGAACAGTAGGGTTCTACCCTGGCAGGTCAGGTTCCGAATTGCAGCTGAGATAGCCACTGGCTTACTATTCCTCCATCAGACCAAGCCTGATCCTTTAGTGCACCGTGATTTGAAACCAGGCAACATTTTGCTAGACCAGAATTATGTAAGCAAGATAAGTGATGTTGGGTTGGCAAGGCTTCTCCCTGCAGTAGCTGAAAATGTGACACAATGCCACATGACATCAGCAGCTGGAACTTTCTGTTACATTGATCCTGAGTATCAACAAACAGGAATGTTAGGTGTCAAGTCAGATGTTTATTCTCTTGGGATCATATTTCTACAAATATTGACTGGAAAGCCTCCAATGGGATTGGCTCACCATGCTGGACAGGCTCTAGAGGATGGCACATTTGGGGAATTGCTGGACCCTTCTGTCCCTGATTGGCCTCTTGAAGAATCCTTGTGCCTTGCAAACATTGCAATCAAATGTGCAGAACTCAGGCGAAAAGATAGGCCAGACCTTGGGGAAGTAGTGTTGCCAGAACTCAATAGACTGAGAGAATTTGCAGAAGAAAAGATGAGTCCTATCTTTTTGTTAGGAGCCTCTAGTTGCAGTGCTGCACCTTCCCCCATCCACAGTGAAGCTTCCACGCAACAGGTTTCTTTAAATTTTCCTTTCTGAAATGACAATGACAAAAACTTCTCCTCACACTCACATTACTATGTTACATAAGCCATGAATATGATGGACCTTAGTTAAATAATGCTGCTTCTAAGTCATAGTACTAACTTGTTGAGATAATTATGCAGGATGTGATGAGTGATCCACTGCTTATAGGTTCTGGAAGCTCTAGAAGTGCATCAACCCCATCAACACCAACAGAAGGAAAATCCTAAGCAGGTTTATACATACATATATACATATATATGAATCTGAATATTAAATAGACACAAGATGACACTAATGTGAAACTTGTTTGTTTCATGTATATGCAGGGGAAAAATTAAACCAGAATTTGTAATCCTACTCGAGTAGCCATCATTCATGATAATCTTCTTCACATACAAAAAGAAGATATTTTGTTCTAGGCATGTAAATAATCCATCATTTAAATTAGATCCTGATGTGTAGGGTGCAAAACATAGTGCAGGCAAATGATGATCCAGAATTTTGTATTATGTAAATATGTTAGGGATTTTGGATTCACTGCTGTTGTAAAACAACTGCACACAATTTCAACCATGAAAATTATTACAATTTTATTGTAAAATACAATAATTATAAAAATCTAAAATTACATGTGATCCGCAGAATGCAACAACTGCATTGTACAGTCATTTCCCAAGAGCGGGATCCATTTCCATGTTGGAGAATCGCGCGATTTCTATACCCTGAGAAGTTTCGACAATTTTGTCCTGCTATCATATTATGGGCTTTTTCAATATAATGGATAAAAATATTTTTTTTCATATAATTGAAGTTAAATTTAACCGTAAAAAAAATGTTAAATTTATAATAAATTAAAATTTAAAAAATTAAAAAGTAGAATAATTTTGAATAATTAATTAATTTTAAATAATAATAATAGATTATGTTTTATTGTTGAAATTTAATTTATATTATTATTTGATAATAAATTAAAATTATAATGATAAAAATAAAATTTATATTAAAAATAAGGATTATAATACAAAATGATAAAATAAGGTTATGAATCATTAATTAAGTTTAAAATTCAATAATAATATTTATTAGTATTAAAAATTCTAAAGATTAAAGATTAAACCAAAAAGTTCGAACCAAAAGAGTTGTGGCTCAGTTGGCAACGCAGGCTGAAATTGTGGGAAGAGCTCCCAGGTTTGATCCCCACTAAACACATTCTTCGGGAGGGGTGAAGAGCCTTAACTGTGACTAAGCCCCGAACTGGTTTACATCAAAAAACCAGAAAGTTCGAACATTTTTTTTTAAACCACAAGTATCCTCCACCGGAGGTAATCTTACTCAAGACTCGAACCCAAGACCTTGCTTAAGGGGAATCAAGCATGTACCACTTGAATCAACCTCTGTTGGTCCAGAAAGTTCGAACATGAAACTAATACAAGATAAATCTCTATTAATTACTCCCTTCGGTCCTATTTATAAGAAAATTCAGACTAAATCACGCATATTAAGAAAAATAATTAATGTTTTAATTCAAAAAAAAATATTTCACAACATTCCAAGTTTACACTTATTTTACAATTAAATTTCATCACCATGGTAATTGTGTCAATTAAAAATATTCAATAGTCAACAAGGTATGAAAATTGAAATCTAATCTAAAATATAAAATGATAGCGTCCTCTAGGCCTACGGAAACAAATTTATTTATTGAAACAAGGTATAAAATGATAGCGTCCGTTTAGCCTAAGCTAGCCTACGCTAAGAGAAAAAAACTAGCTAAGACCTCGTGACCTACGCTATTTTTATTCAGCTAAATAAGGTTTTTTTTGTAGTGATTTTATTTTATAAATAGAACCATAAAAAATTTTAAATATTATCTTATAAATAGGACCTAAGGGAGTATAAATTTAGAAAAATTAAGAAAAAATGAAAGTATAATATCACTTGGTATGCAATAAAATCCCAATAAAGCATAACCCTAAGGGGTGAGTTTGTTTCAAAATATAAAATCATATTCTGGGAATAATATTCCCAGAAATCTTATTACCAAAAATGTTATTTTCGGGTAAAATTTATATGTATGTTTAGTATGTATTTAATTTTCCCGGAAATATTTTAAAAAATGATTTACTTTAAAAATTTAAAAAAATATAAAAATTATTGTATATAATCAAGTGGAAGTGGAAAAAATAACTTTCTTCCCAATGGATATATAAGATTTTCACTGCTCACTATTTTTTGGTAAAGTATGGAATTAAAAAACAAAAGAGAGAAAGTACAATAAAAGGAACCTAACTACCTCTAGGAAAACTATCAACAAACACAACTCCAGAATCTAAAAATACAACATGAGATGTGCCTTGGAGAGCACCCTTTTTAGCTAAAGCATCAGCACAATAATTTCCTTCTCTAATAATAATATGATTAATATTCAGAATACAGTCTCTATTTAAAAGAATCTGAATATTCTTTATTAAACCTGCATACTTGTGAAACCAAGATGGACCCTTTTTGATAAGGGATATAGCTAGAGCTGAATCACTCCAACAAAATACTTAAATACTTTTCTATGCCCTCATTCCAAGCTAAAAGCAAGCCTTCTAAAATAGCATGTAATTCAGCAAGAATAATATCTGTAGTATGAATTGATCCAAAAATACCTTTCAACCACCTCCCATTAGAGTCCCAGATCAGACCAACAAACCCAGCACAACCAGAGTTACCAAAACAGCTACCATCCACATTCAAAGCTACAAACTCAGAAGGAGGAGCAATCCAATTAATTAAAATCCTATCAGACCGTGGCTTCTTTTGAACAGAATTAGAAGTAGAAACACCTTAGCTGAAATAATGAAGTAGTTTTTGACCTTTAAAAATGAACTTGTTCCTAGCAAGCCAAATTTCCCAAAGTGCAGCAAGAAAAAGAGAACAAAACATCTTACAAGACCATTGTAGCCAATCGAACGGGTCATTGCTAGACAGAAACATGCTATGATTTATAAAGCCAAGTTGTTGCCAAAGTCTTATTGCAGTTGGGCAGTTTCTCAAACAATGAATAGTACTCTCATTTTCAAGTTGACAAATCATGCAGATGGAAGAAGAAGTAATATTTTTATGATGAAGAAGCTCCTTAGTAGGTAGCAGCTCCTTAGTAGGTAGCTTATTATTCGCAACTAACCAAACCAGAAAACGGACCAATTCACTGCAATCCAGATTCCAAATCCATGCCCAGCATCTAACATCTGTGCACCCAGGTAGCTGGTTCCAAAGCCAAAGATATCCATCTTTTGCGGAATAAACTCCATTGGATGAGCTGCTCCAAGAAATAACATCATGGATTGAGTGTGATAGAATGGGTTTAATATTCTGAATCTGATTGCAAATATTCTGAGGAATAAGATTCCACAAAAGATGCAAGTTCCAGCCAATCTCATCCCAAATATCACTAACTTTGATATTGATATCATGTGTATTTATGAAATTGACTTCATCGCAAATTGGACCACTAGGCAGCCAATGATCAAACAACAAATTTGAACTACCATCTCCCAGTCTAGCAGTAAATCCATCTTTAAGCAGAATGACAGCCTTATGAATGGATTTCCAAATGTAAGAACAACCAGCGGAGTCCTTAAATACCTTATGGCCCCGAATAAAAAGTAAATAGAGAAGGATTAAAATATATTCCCGAGAATTAATAATACCTAAAAATGTTTTTCTAAAACTTGAATAAAACATTTTTCCTAACCTTACCTTCCCAGAAATTTACCTTAAAATAAATACACTTAAAACAAATAAAAAGAGGGGGAAAGAAGATTTGCTTTCAAAGCTAAAAAAATGAACATACAAAAATACGCAAGGAAGGAAGAAGATGGATTAACAAACATTTACATGCAAAAAATAAATAAATAAAAATCTAAATCAGTCTTCTTAGAAATAAATGAAGGAGCTAAAGAAAATTTTTCTCAAAACACTATATCAATAGCAATTTTTTTCTAAGCAAAAGTAAATGCATCAATAGGGAGTATAAGGGGTACTTTAACTCATATAAAAACACAAGATAAAAGAGCTGGGCCTAAAAAAAACTACAGCCCATCAAATACATTCACCTTCACATGAATAAAATATCTAGAGAACAATACTTATAATATGTTTGGTTTAGCGTTGAAACGTGGTAAACTCATATTTCCAACGCTAAAAATAGTTGCGTTGAGAAATCCAAACTTGAGTTTGATCATTTTCAACGTTAAACCAAACACACACTTAGTAATTGATTAAAACCAAAATACGAGCAGAGGAGACGTAAGATCAATGCAAGGAGCGAGGACAACCACCAAATAATTGGATTTGCCACAACAAGTATCCAAATTTATTAATGCCTTTGTTATACAAGAAAGCCAAACAATTGTTCCACGGCTTGCACTAGCCAATGTAGCGTAGCATATCCAAGCACTAGAAAGTGAAAATTTTGTTTCTATTATCACATAAATCCGTCCACACTGTTCCAGAATTGACATACGACCAAGTGAAATAGGCAAGTCCTTGGATAGCAGGTCTTAAGCTGGCAATTACGAAACCCAAACATCTTTATCAATTAATAAGAAATCTATCAATAGGAAAGATAAATTCGCCAATGTCAGGTGAATACAACTAGAGCTCAACAGATCTATACCATGGTGAAACAATTATAAGGATGTCACATAAGTGCCTACTCAAAAGGAAAAGAAGGCTCATGGAAACACAACATCCAACAGTATTTTTTATCACAAGCTGATTTCTTTACTCCAAAAATAGTATCAGATAGAAAAGGCACCAGTAGACTCAGTAACCAGCAAAAGTATCAGTTGTAGTCCACCACTTGCAAAAATCAGAAGTTTCTATGAAAGGCAAGCAGCAGGATTTGTAGACCAGGACGGAAAAACATAACAGAAATTCCTATACCTTTTCCTTAACCAATTCCATAATGGAATCTTAACTAAATCCACCAATTCCAGAAATTCCTATACCTTCTCCTTAACCAATGTCATATAATTTCTTTTAAGTGCTGGTAGACAGAAGGTAAAGAGAAAATAACAAAACAACTTTATCTTTATTATTAATTTTAATATCAATATTTTCAAGATCCATAAAAATAGTATTGAACTCATCAAGATGAGAATGAATAGGAGTAGCTTCAGCCATACAGATTGTATATAAGCGCTCCTTGAGACGAAGCTTGTTTGCAAGGCTCTTAGTATGTATAAAGATTCTAGCTTTAGCCACAATGTTGCAGTGGTAGTTTCACTGGCTACTTCACGAAGAACCTCCTTGGACAAGCAAAGTTGGATTGCTGTAAACGCCTTGTCATCCAACTCGTCCCACGGGTCATTTGTCATGGAAGTCAGTTTCTTTGACTTCCCATCCAAAGCTTTCTTCAATCCGTTTTGGGTGAGAACGACCCTCATTTGGACTTGGACTTGCCAAATAGAGAAGCTAATATTGCCATCGAATTTCTCAATGTCAAACTTGGTGACAATAGATATCTTGAACTCCTAATTGAATAAGAGCTCTGATACCACTTGTTTGATATCAGCGCAATGCGGAAGCACTGGATCTAATCAATTAGAGAGTAAAGGAGAAGTATATAGAGTAGTAAGAAGATGAGAACAATATTTACGTTGAAAACTCTCCGGTGTAGAGAGAAAAACCACGGGTGACAATGAGCAAAATAAATCCACTATAAAAGAGAGAGTACAAGAAATCCTCTTATAAGGGTGAGGATTGAGAACAAAATTTTCTCTCACAAATTCTCTCACAAGAATAAAATCTAATGGACTAAAATATTCTTTCAAATCTCACACTTGCACAATGACTAAGAGAAGTATTTCTAACTTGCTTCTCTTGGATGCTTACTATCACACTATGTCACTACCTATGCCTATTTATAGGCAACAAACTAGCTACTCTTTAATGGCTTAGTAATAAGAATGTTGTTACATCACAAGTGTGAATTCAAACTGGCCGTAATTTGAGGGAAAAAAACAACCAAAGCCGTAATATGAATAGTAAACAAGCATAAAAAAACATGTCATGTATGAGAGCCACTTTTTCTAACACAGTAAATTTAATAACACGTGAGTATCACATTCATTAAATAATGTGGCAGCATACCATTTGATGTCTCTATAAAATTTTTTTACAGTATTCCAATTAAATCCAAAAACTAATTATAATAAAATAATTTAATAGATAAAAATGATATATCTTATATAAAATTATTAATAATACTATAAAAATCTCAAATATTATATACTGGTCCATATAGATATAGATTATTGATTATTCTTGAGAGTGAGACTCTAGAAGATGGCATTTGGTACCCCATGAATCAAAGAACGTGGCATAGATGCATGTGCTACTCTCTTGAACGTGTCTGCCTACCGTCTTGCTATGCGCAACGGGAAGTTTCTCGTTTCAGTGACGTGTCTATTGCTATTGTTTTCTAAATTCTAAACATGCTTTCCATGTAAAATGCAGAACTAGAGACCCTCTGGGACCGGTGTTTCTCATTTATCTCCGGAAAAAGATACATAACTCTTCTGTAGAAGAATTAATGGGACAAGGCCAAGAGCAGAAGACCCGACCAGAACCCCAAGTTGAAATTCAGGTCCCTTCTTTTTTTTATCTCTTGTTAAGCAGGAAAGGAAAGTGTAACATGTTTTCCATCCTATTTTAATATGTAATCTATTATATTAAAGATTAAATTAAAGCATCTATATGTGTACAAATCATCTAGCTATATGTTAATTAGTGATTGGCGAAATTAATTAATTAATGTAGGAAAGGGGGGAGATATTTTTCTTCTACCGGCCTAAAGTTAGCAAGGAAGAAGCTCATAGTGCTGATGATGTCCAGCGTCTCTACATTATCATGCGACCAGAATCTGGTGAAAGGATGGTGGAAGAGAAACAAGAGGAAGATGAGGCCAATGAAGGTGCCAAGAAAGGGTCAAAGTCAAACCGACATGGGGGACATGGCAGCCAGGTGAAAGTTATTGTTAATTGGTATAGGACTAAATAGAAGCACCTAAGCTCTAGCCTAAAAACTAATATGAATAGTAGGCACTGTATTATCTTACAAGTAAATTAAGATGTAAAATTAATGCATATTTTTCTTTCAACCGTGCGTGTAGAAAGTAAACATTGAAAAGCAACCATTGTTTCGTTTCATTGTAATGGGACGGAAAAGCTTACCTGATCCGAGCGAGAAAAGCAGACCTTATTGGGGTTTTGTAGAGATGGTTACTACAAATGCAGATGATGTGAAGACTGCTCTTAGAGGAGGTGAAGTAATTATACTTTTGTTACTATTAGTCTTAAGATATCATTTAGAGTTATTAGGATTCATATATTTATGGACATTCATTATGTAACTAGAAGTTAGTCAGTGATTCAGTTACTTGCAGTTATCATTCTGTTAGTTAGTTCAGCTTCACACTACTTGTATATAAGCTTGTAAACCAACTCTGATAAATGAGAATTTCCTTTTCACTCATCACAAAGCTGTTAGAGTACTAGAGTAGTAATTGATAATATAACATGTTTGGTCACACATGTTTGGTCACACAAGCATGGATTTGGGTCAAGTAGCGTTGTCTTGGATCCACATAAGAAATATGGTTTTGATGAAAACTAATTAAAGTTTCTTGGATCCACATAAGAAATATGGTTTTGATGAAAACTAATTAAAGTTTGCAAACGTAAGTTTAAAACTTAAAGTTTGTAAAATTAAAGATGAAAATTGTACTCAAACGTAATTTTGAATGGAAACCAAACATACTCAAAAAAGCATTTTATGTTTATAAACGTACATTTGAGATTGCAAACTGCAATCCAAACATACACTCATTCTAACAAATAACGAGTTTTATTTATGTGATGTTGAATGGTGTTGGTGGCAGGGGAATATGAAACTTCAACTAGAGGACACAGACATATTAGTGATGCTAGAGCAGTGGGAGAAGGCATATACGGCATTTTAAGGCACAAAGCAGAGGGAGGGAAAAGAAGCCACACACATTTGATCTACAAGCTAGAATTTCCACCTGAAGGTGAGAAGAATGAACCTCAAGAGGCACTCAACATTGAGCGAGAGGGCTCATTCATAATTCAAATAAAGAACCCAGAAAAAGTAGGTGGGACTTTTTGGGGTCTCCAAAATAAACGCAAGGCTGTATTCCCAGCTCACCTGCAAGGACAGATGGGGCATGTGAAGTTTGGACCTGCTGATCCACCTGACTTTCTCAACTATGAAGGATGTGAGTTCTTGCTGATATCTGCTTCTGACCATATTGAAGATGAGTTGGGTCTGGAGCTTGTGACGGAAGGGGAGCAAGATGCATCCTGCTCTGATCTCCTCAACACACTTGGAGACGCTGCAGCTGCATCTACAAGTTCCTTTCTCAAGGGAACTTGGGTCTGAAATGAAGAATGTAGTATATGTGGTCTTGTGAACTGATGTAGTATAGTGTGTGTGTGTGTGTATATCTCAAAAACAAGTTATAGTAAGAGATGTTCCTTTTTGCGGTTGCAGATATGCTAACTGATGCTTGATGGATATGTTTAGACATGTATGTATGTGTGATCTAGATTTTGACATTTTACTTTTTTTCTCGCAGTCTTGTGTCATGTTAATATCATTTGCTTTGATTGCTGCAAATGAGTAAATAAATACCCCTGGGCTCGTTATGCATAAAGAGAGCTTGACATTTTGGTCAAAACTCAAAAGTGGTATTTTGTTTCACCTTGTTATGCGTATAAACTGAGGGCATAGAAATAGGTTGAAATTTGGAATGTAATTCTTTTCTGTACATTCCTAAACTTCTATTATAACTGTCATTTATTTTATCTTAATCAGATGACTTGTCATATTTATTACTTTTTTATTATATTAATCACTTTCTTTCTCTTTTCTTCTCGGATGCTCTCCTATGGATACACTATAACCACCATTATCCTTCTTTTCTTTAGTAGTGTTTACGTGCAGGCACCAATTCACTATTAATTAATACTATTCCACTATTAAACATGTTAAATGTACACTTGAAAACTTCTCCTCCTCGCATATAATATTCCATACACATGCTTAATGCTTTGATTGCTTCACGGAGGGGAATATTCATCTTTATTAGCCCTCCTAAATGTCTCCAAGATTTCGCTGTCTTTATTAGCCTCATTCATTTTCTTGGTCTTGACAACTCTTTAAGTGAATCAAAGAGGTATAGATTGCTGTACATCATTAATTGCAGTATTCTGAATGGGAAATGTGGAATTTGATTTCTCACCTTTTCTTTTTCTCCCAACTAATTTTTGTGTTGATTTTTTGCTGTAACCTGCTACTTAATTTATAGTAACTAATGTGTTAACAACCTTATCGGATCTAAGAGAAATTGCATTGACATTTGAGTTAATTATTTTATTAGATCTCTTATATTGCAGTTGGTTCAATGAATAGGCTAATTGTCCAATCTAAGTCTCCAAAATTCGAATGGTGGCCTCTGTTCTTTGCTGAAATTTGATGTTCTTTGATGCAATTTACTTAATAAGATCCTCTAGTGAAGGTTCAAATTTAGGGGCTGCTGCATTATTCTGGTGATGCATAAATGGTGTTTGTTATGGCCTGATAGATCCACTACGTGAAAGGTAGTTGTTATTGCTGCCTAAATTGGGCAGGTTGCGTAGAATTATTTTTCCACCTCAAATTAGGATGATTTCTTCAAACTGGATTGTATTTTTTGGAAGACAAATCATAGTTTTGGTGTTGCTGAGGCATATTACTATATATGTTTGCTGCATAGGCCTATGGGATACCATTACTATAACCTTCCTATAGTGTAGAATAAGCATCTATAGGATTGTAGATGCCACACACTGACAGGAACTACTATAGGAGACTATTGTTGTTGACATCTGCCTCATCAAGTTTATTCTCCGGTTTCTTGTTATGTGCTAATTTATATCTATGTATGTTCAGAACTGAATTGCTTCTAGTACTGAATTGTTGGGAGTTCATGGCAATGTTCTATTCAAATTTCTTGCAGTTATGGGAATTTTTTTCTTCTAAAAGCACCCCTCCACTAGCAGCATCAAATCATGTTCCTATTCATATGTTGCAATCCTTCATAAGTAATGTGCGTGCAAAAACAAAAAAAAAAGGCAAATTCAAACATGTTGACATAACTTTGGTACGGGTAAGATCACCTGAAAGATGAATAGGGAAACTCCAAAGTGAAAGCAATTCTCTAAAGGCAAATATTTGAGTTGTGGAACTCAAGGGGTTCATAATAGGAACATACTAAACTGTAAATTTAAGAGGGAAACATGCTTGTAGATTCCATAATATTGCAACTCTATTAGTGTCCAGTTTTAAACCAATTTATGTCCCATTTCATTTTCAAGCTTAAGTTGAAGTTATGAGTTGATAGGAGGGGATGTCATGTTTGGGTAGACTTGGTAGGATGTTCATTCTATAAAATGTTTTTATCTATACAATTCTCATTACAAGGGAAAACAAATTCCTCCATGTAAATAGCATGTCCAGGAAGAGATGGTGCTTCAAGGAATGAATAAGAGTCTTCTTTTACATCCTCTCTTGACTATGATGTTACAGACGCCCTATGTCTTATTTTATTTCTCCTCAGATTGTGAATTTTCTTGAAACTTGCTCTTTTAGGTTTGAAGAAAGAGAAAGAGAGTCATATGTTATATCATAAATGCTTACTTAATTTTTATAATATTTATTTTTAAATTCCCTATTATCTGGGGTAATCCTGTTCGGGACTTAGTTAAAGTTAAGGTTTCTCACCTCTTCGTAAGAGTGTGTTTAGTTAGCATCATGGGAGAAAGAGAGCTCTTCCCACAAACTCAGCATGCATTGTTAATTGAGTCACAACTCTTTGGTAAATAATTACTTATATGTCACTAATAGATGCTAACATATGTTTGTGGAGGATGTCAAATGCCTAGAGCCGGCAAATTGGGTTAGCCCAACCAGGTCGGCCCGCAAAAGCCTGTAGTTTGCAATGTCTCAAGAAAGGGGGTCGAATTAAGACGCGTCTAAGCCTGTTAAAAAATTGAAACTTGTTCCTGACTTTAATTCTCAAGCAGTTACACTTGGACGTTAGAAAGTTAGTCACAGACAGATGCAAATTGGTTCTGACTTAACAAATAGTTTAGTTAAGAAATTTGCTTGTGATTTCTTTATAAAAAATATTGATTCAAGCAATTCAAATATTAAAGGCTTGATTCTGAGTTAACTTCCATTTTAAACTTTAGTTTAAACTCAGAAGTAATTATAGAGTAATAAGAACAGAAACAACAATAATTATGAGATAGGTTCAGAAGAAGATCAACACAACAAGATTTATATTAGTTCACTCTTATCAACCAAGAGCTACATCCAGTCCTCACCTCAGTGAGATTTTTCCAATAACTTCACAAAGTGATAAGTATTCTCCTTCACGAGCCTCTTTAGGCTCTTGAGTATCTTGTCCAAGCTTCTCAACTAAACACCACATTTCAGAAACAACTTCTATCTTGGTGAGGAGGGACAACAAAAAAGGATGAAAAAGATTTTTCTTAACTTGAAGTTTTAAACACACAAAGTGTGAATCAATAGTTGAATCTTCATGCTAAATTACAAATAACTTTACAAACAATAAATCCCACAAATAAACTCACAAGGTTTGATAAACAGTGAAGATTATGTGGGTCATAAGCAAGTAAAGATGATTATAACAATAGAATGCTTTTCTTGCAGAGTTTCAGCTCTTTAATGTGTGTTATGTCTCTTGGTTCTGAGTTCCTCTTGGATTTTTATAAGGATGGGCTTGAGTATAGTTGTTTATAGCTGTTGGAGATCTCTAACAACTCTTTTCTTTTAGTGTCAGGAACTTGACCACATTAGCATATTGTATTTGTTTCTGCCTTGACGCAATATGCTTCTGCATCTAATTTAGTTTCTACGTCTGAGTCTTTGCTTCTGCGTCTAACCTTGATTCTACTTTTGACTTGAGATACTGCTTCTGAGTTCTATTTCTGACTTTGTGCTTCTAGAATTTTGAGAAAATGTTTCTCTTAAGAGATTTGAGGCTATGACTCTTTGTATTTGAGTTATGACTTTATCTTCATCATTTGATTTTGAGTCTGACTTGCATACTTTTGCTTCTGACTCTAAGATTTACATTTGGTGCTTGATGAAGGATGATTTTTAAGCCTTTTGTATCTGCATCTTAGTCGGATTCTAAAATCTGCACACTCAAGTAAATAGGTCAAATGCAAAATAACTCAGAATGAAACTTGAATTCTTACTTAGTCAGAGGTGTTGCCAATCATTAAAACCTTATGCATCTGAGGATTTGTCTTAACAAAGCCCGCAAAAACGTAGGGCTTAGGCACTTACTTTAGAACCCGAATAACCCTCAGGTTTTTTAATCCATCCCGAAAAGTCCGCTATCTGCTAAAACCCGCAAAAGGTCAAGTAGCTCGTGAAAAAACCGAGCTACCCATAAAAAACCCGCAAAAATGTAGGGCTTGGACACCTATTTTAAAAGCCCAAATAACTCAGATTTTTAGCCCAGTAAAATAAAGCTCGCTATCCATATCGTGTGGGGCCATACCAGACTAGGTTGCTCGAATTGCCAGCTCTACAAAAGCCACATTAGACTGAGGTTAGTATTCTCATCTTCTTTTCTAGGATGGAAATGTTATAGAAAGACTTGATCGTAACACTAGAAGTAGAAAACATTCAAAAGAATGAGTTGCTTAATTAAAATTATAAGGATTAAATTGCCCAATTATAATACTAACGGATTAAAAGTACAATTAAATCTTATAATTTTTACTTATTAATGTACACGTGTTAATTTTTAATTTATTAAAAAGTAAAGAAATCAAAATGTAGATATTAATATTAAAAAATATAACTATACAAATTAAAAATCAAATAAATAACAAATTATAAAAATAAAAAATTTATTCTGTCAAACAATATTGTTACATGTAAAACCAATAATAACATAATTATTGTCGTAAGAATGATAATAAGAGTAACACAAAAGATTCTCAGAAATTTATTTTGTAATTGTCATCCATTCAAAATTTGATTTTATTTAGTTTAGTTTAAAGAAAAAAATTCCATTCAAGTGTGTGTCTGTGCATGCATGTGCGAGTAAACTACCAAATCGGTCTCTGACTATGCAGAAACCATGCAGTTTCGTCCCTGACTTTACTAAAATAGCACTTTGATCCGTACTTGTTAAAAACACATGCACTTTAATCCTTAAAGTGCATATTTTTTAATAAAGTGAAGGGCTAAAATGCATATTTTTTAGTGAAATAAGGACTAAAGTGCATGTATTTTTAACAAAGTACGAACTAAAGTACTATTTTAGCAAAGACAAAACTGCATGGTCCCCGCAGAATCAGGACCTACTAGTTTACTCGTGAATGTGCAGTGCCTCTCCTATCTTTTCTGAGACAAAGAAGTGATATTTAGGCAGTGGGTCCCATTTAGAGGGTTTAAGATCATTTTGGGTTTTAGGATATGAAAGTCGAAGGCAAGGAATGAGAAGACTGGCGTTAAGTAATTTGATAGACAAAATGGAAAGAAATTAGAGATTCCAGTAGTGGCAGTGGCGGTGGTAGCTGCTTGATGTCAACATGCTGCTTCAAATTCACATAAATTCCTTTCTCCCACCTTCGTTTCCACCCAAGATTGAGCCCTGTTTTTTATTCAGCAAGTGCGTCACATTCACAAATCCTCCCGAGTCTGAATTCGGTCTTCAGTATTATTATCATGATAAACCAAATTCAAGAACAAGTTCAAATCCGCGTTGTCGTTCGGGGATGAGGGAGCCACTTTCATCACTCTCTGAATGGGAACTACAGGAAGGTCGTATTGCCGTTTCAACTTTTCTTCAACAATTTGGAGTCTCGGAGGAGGAATCGCTATCCATCGCATCGAAATCACCTTCTTATCTGAACATGTTAGTGGAAGGTGTCAAGGATTTGGAGCAGCTTTCGATGTGGGATTCCAATTCCAATTCTGGTGACTTCAACTTCCGTGACAAGCTTCTTCACATTGCTGCTCAAAAAGGTGACAATGGCAAACTCGCTTATTTAGAGAGTCTCGGTTTTACTCTCTATTCCTCTATGAATATCGCAAGGTATCTATCCACTGACACACTACCATCTCTCATACACAAGGTTACATCTATCAAGCAACTCTTGTTTCCTCCAACTCCTTCTGATTCTCATGAATTGCTTATCAAAAGTATTCGCCGCATGATGCGCTACTTATCGATTTCAATTGATGAAGATCTACAACACACTCTTTCGTTTTTCGAAAAGGTTGAAGCAAGACGCGGAGGTCTGAACATTTTGGTTTCCAACGATGATGCAGCTTTCTGTTACTTGATTGAATCGTTTCCTCGTCTGCTTTTGTTATCTGTAGACAATCACGTGACGCGTGTTGTGAATTTTTTTGAGAATATTGGAATCCCTAGAAATCGCATCCCAAATATAATATTGGGTTTTCCTCCTATTCTTTTGTGGAATCTTCAAGTTCTTAAAACTAGAGTACTGGCATTGAAGGAGGTACGTCAATTTTATTATTCTGGCTTCAATCCATGTGTTAGCTTTATTTATATGCACAAAAATTCAATTTACTTATTGTAATGTTTATAGAGTTTCATTCTTCTTTTCATGAAAGCTGTTTTTGTCTCTCCTCCCTTGATTATACAAGTTGCATAATTTTTTCCTTCTTCTCTCATGGATTACTTAGCCGAATTTACTATGCTTTAACCCTTTAATGTACACCTTTTTGCAAGTGTTCCCTTTTGTTGCTCTTAAGGTGATTATGGTGATGAGTTCAATATCATAAATGCTTCTCTTTTGCTAGGATATGTACTTTGGCTTAGAATTAAATTAAATGCCATCATGATCTTAATGTCATTCTCTACCTTGGATTGATAAATTATTAATATATTCTCTTGTAGATTGACATAGTGGATAAAGATTATGCCAGGTTGATGCTAACATATCCTTGGGTTCTATCTACAAGCATTCAAGAGAACTATGAGGAGGTCCTTGAGTTTTTATATACTGAGAAGGTATGATTCTGTTGTGTCATGAGTGCTTGTGTCCATATCATTTTGCATGTATCTGTAGATTTATGTAAGTTGATTATCACTAAAAGCAAACTAAGGAGATTAGTTTGAATTGTTGTTTTGCAATAACTTTTTACATGAAAACATATTCTATAGAGAAAGTGAACAGTCTTATGTATAAGATGCCGACTTAAAATAGAATTAATGCATTATATTTATGAAGTTCAATAACCTTTATATACTGTCATAAAGCATACTCATATGGCTGAACTCAAGAGTCTCAAAGTGTACATACTAGGTCGCCAGTACCACCATAAGATATACTTTTGCAATGCTAAATTTAATGCCTAAAACTTTTCTTTTTAAATATCAATTAGGCATCAAGTCAACCAACATCTGATCTTTAAAATAAGAAAGTTGCAGCAAGATATTGGTGGAAATTTTTTTTCAAGATAAACAGCAAAATTTTACATTTGTACATGTAAATATATTTCACAGTCTGGAGTCATTGAACTTGCGCATTCAACTCATTGCCACTATCATTAATACTCTTCAGTTAATACTTATACTAATGGTAATGAGAAATGTTAAAGGAAACAGAAAGAATAAAGAGTTTGAGTTGTGATTATGGTATGACTTAGTATTAACACTTATTTATACTAATGCTAGACTTCTAATCCTAATTAAATAAGGAAACTAATCATGAAATATAAAGAAATGTGAAAACCAATCCTAAGAGATAATTTAAGATATTCTAAATTACTGTAAGATACAATTGAAATATTAAGAGATATTTTCACTTATTCTGACAAGAAAGTAACCATTCGTCCCCCAAGTCCTCTTTGATTATGTAATCAATTCTTCACAATCTTTGTGAATTGTTATAAGTAGGAGCATAACTGATTCTAATCAAATATGTCAATCTTTTTTGTTTTGGGACCACCAGCTATTGCCTTTTTTATTTTACCTTTGGCCTTATGGGGAGAGTTTTAGCACGCAGTTTTGTGCCAAAATACTTATTTGAGAAATCTGCAAACTTCCTTTTGCTTAGATTTGCCTATGGCATATCCTTATGATTATGGCTGGTGCCTGGGTCTTTTATTAAGAATCCAATTTGTTTCACATGTATATGCTTGTTTCTTTTGAAAACATTTGTATTATGGGTGAGTAGGTAGGGAAGATATATTTCATTAATTTGACCAGAAGAATGATTTATAGAAACACAGGACTGACAATAGAATGCTTCATTATAGGTTCCAATGACATGGATAGACCATGCAATCAAAAGCCAACCTCATCTACTGGGTTGTTCACCTAGCACACTGAAGTTGATGCTGGATCAGTTTGCTGAACTAGGAGTTCAAGGCAAAAAGTTGGATCAGGTTATTGCTAAAAGTCCTCAGCTACTATTACGGAAGCCCAGAGACTTTCTACAGGTATCTCTTTTTTGCTTTAGTCAAGTGTATATGATATGTAGCAGAGATGTTTTAAAAGTATAAAACTATTCATATTTCCTAAATCAACAAATTTGGGATAATTGGTTCCATTCTATCATAAAATATCCAAAAAACAGTATGGTTCCATCCCATCTCATTCTATTCTATTCTATCCCACCCATCATTAGATATCCAAACTTAGCCTAAATGTTCCAATTTGACAATGCTTTTTTTGTGTTTATATCAATATGACATTCATAGCTTTCACCCTCTCTGTCTTGTTTCTATATGGAAATCATTTCATATGTGCAATCATGCTTAGCTTTTAATCTTTTTATAGCTTTCACCCTTCCACATTCCTACATCAGATACCATCATGGACTCAGTTAACATTAGCACATGCCCAACTAAAGTAATGACTAAGGAATTGGGAGCATTCGTCATAAATTGTCTCTCATATGTTTGCAGAATACCCATCAAGAAGGTGACCTACTCAATTACATTCCACATCCATCTAACATGTTATCCATGCTGCCAAGCACCAATTCAGGATCCAAGAGCATGCCTTGTGCACTCAGCTTCCTGGCTCTATCTCATCCAAAACCTATTTGTTGTCCATTAAAGCATTATTTCCTTTCTTTTCCTCTATCAGTATAACTATCCTAGACCAGCGACCAATGCATGATGCACCTGTCAGTTCCATCAAATGTATTTTTCATTGTTTGTGGAAATTTTATTTGGATATATGGAATTTGGACTTCGGATTTCCAATATATATTTCTCATTTGGTAGCTATCTCGCACCTAAGCATATATCTTATCAACCTGAGTGGAGTTTTCAGGCTGTGAGAAGTTTAGTAACCTGAAATTTGAAAATGGTGCTTTGTAAAGCAAGTCTTTTGGACAAGCTACAAATAATTACCAGTTACGATGCACAGATAATCCAAAATTTATGACGTATCTGTTTGGTAACCATATCCAGTGTTGAATCTGTTGATACTCGTATGATATACCTGCATTTGTATTTGTGATGTATCCTTTTTTTTGTGAATATCCACCATCCAAATGGTCCTGTTATTAAAAACTCTTAAAAATACAAATTCAAGTCCCATTCTCACCAATTTCCTCCCTCAGCATACTCCCACTCTTGCAATCTTGTTTTCCTCAAAATTATAGCTCAAAATAGCAAATTTTTCATATGTATTATATGTAATATATATTGTCATACTCGTATTTTAATTATTAAAAATTGTCATATTTGCGTATTGTATCATACCGGATACTCGTATCTGCATCTCTGCAACATAGGCTACCTATCAAATATACCGTCTTGTCCTGCCAATATGCCAAATCTCATCAAATGCCTCTGTTTTTTTTTTTGGCTTGATTGTTCAATCATCCTAACCTTATCTAATGTAGTTGGTTCATGATGTTTGTCTTCTATAAGGAAAAAAATATTCTCGATTCAACTGTTTCTGTTATAAGTCCTTTTTGTTTGTCATAGCTGCAGATGGGTTTCTGCTATACTTATTGGTGTTGCTTCATTTATTTGTTTATACAATAAGCTCTTGCTCATTGTTACCTACAGGTTGTTCTGTTCTTCGAAAATATGGATTTTGATAAAGAAACTATTGGGAGAATACTTGCCCGTTGTCCTGAAATTTTTGCTGCCAGCATTAGTAAAACTCTACAGAGGAAGATTGAGTTCCTTAGTGGGGTTGGCGTCTCTAAAACCTACCTTCCGGTGGTTATCAGAAAGTATCCAGAATTACTTGTGTCTGACATTGACAAAACTTTACTACAACGGTATTGTTCTGACTCATCACTGTTATCTTTTGTTTACTTTTGTTTGAGTATCATATTTGTTTACTCTCACCTAATCAATATTTAGCACATTACCTGGACGCCTTGTGTCATTACAGTGAGTATCTACTATTGTAAAACAATTCTTACTGGTGTAGATTTTAGAATCATATAAACATGGTAATTGCAACTCACAAGTCTCAGTTTTCTCTGATCATTAGATTTGAAAAATAAAAATAAGTTGCAGGAAAACATGTTGAATTTCCAGTTTCTTCAAATGCATTTGACCAATGACCACTTTGTAAATTGCATCAACAGAAAAGTGTAATATGAAGTCTTTTTCTTCTCTCCTGCATTGATTGAATGATTGAGGTGTCATTCTAGTTACTATCTTAGTAATTTGATCTGTTCATGTTCTGCAGGATAATGTACTTGATGAACTTAGGAATTTCAGAGAAGGAGATAGCATTTATGGTACGTACATTTTCTCCTCTTCTTGGGTACAGCATAGAGGAGGTTTTGAGACCAAAAATAGAATTCCTGGTGAACTCAATGGAGAGGCCAGTAAGAGATGTGGTGGACTACCCTAGGTATTTTAGCTATTCGCTTGAAAAGAAGATTAAACCAAGATATTGGGTTCTGAAAGGAAGGAATATTGAATGTAGCTTAAAGGATATGCTGGGAAAAAATGATGAAGAATTTGCTGCTGAATATATGGGTGTGGGAAGGATGCACGACTGTCCTCTGCCTTCTCATGATAGGCTGTAAATATCATACATAGTATTTTTCTGTCATTTACCTTGTAGAAATTCAGCTAATCACAACAGATTCTTTTGTATCCCTTGTTGTAATCATTTTAAGAAAGGAAAAAAGTTCCTCTATTTTCAATTGCAGTAAAAATCAAACTTGAGTTTTTTTATGACAAAAAAGTAGAGCCAAATGAGAAACTAATATATGATTAATGGAAACAAGTGCGTTTATATGATCTTTGTGGGCTGCTCCAACCTAGCTTTATTCTGTAATGACGAGAGATGGGTTTTTACAAGATAAAAAAAAATCTATACTACAGAATAAGCTTTATTGTTTAATGACTTTTTTTTTATTTGTAATATCACTATGTTACGTTTTCTTTTTCTCTTATCAATATTTCTTCTTTGGGTATTGCTATTGTTTTGCCCGTTAACCACGGTTGGATGGTCCACGCCATGGTCGGAGCTTGTGCTTGAACTTGAGAAGGAACATGAGCGCGGGAGACGAATACTGGCAACCTTGTGGAAATTAACCATGAGTCTGTTTTTAACCTATGAATTAGAAAACGATTCAGAAAAACGTTTTCTTGGAAAATAATGAGTATGTTTTTCACCATGTTTTCAGTAGACAATAGCCTTCAATTTCACAACTCTTCTCTTCTTCAGCATCAACTTCGCCTTTACATTCATGAAACACACATGGAAAACAATGCAGGATTTAAATTGACTCATTTTTTATTTTTCCGAATTTTGTCTTTTTAAAGAGTAAAGTAAACTAGCAAATTGATTCCTGACTTTTTAGGGTCATGCAGTTTAGTCCATAAGAAATAGAAAACCCCAAAATAGTTCATGACTTCTTGCTTTTTTCTGTCGCTATAGTTCAGCTATGTTTCCCGTTAATTTTTTTATGATATGTCACATTTAGTGACACTCTATCACACTATTTGTCACTATAGTATACGGCTAGCAAAAAAAATCCATATGTCCATTAACCATCCAATTCATCCATGAGGTATTGCACTGTACACAACTTTAGCATATTTGAAGAGAAGTTTGAGTGATTGGAATGGAACGACTTTATTGAATGGAGAGTATATGCACTTGAGGTGTTGTGCTCACATTTTAAATTTGGTTGTTTCTGATGGGATGAAGGAGATGGATAGTTCTATTGCTAAGATTCGGGCTTCTTGTAAGTATGTGAAAGCATCTCCAACTAGATTAACTTCTTTTAGAAAGTGTGCTAAAGAGGCTAACTTGGCCATTAAGTTGATGGTTGTGCTTGATGTGCCAACTAGGTGGAATTCAACCTATTTGATGTTAGAAACTGTTGAAAAGTATGAAAAAGCATTTCGTAGTATGAAATGGATGATCCTTTTTATTCTTCTGCAGTTGCTGATGAGGGGGAACCCCCTAATAGTGATGATTCGAAACGTGTCCGTATTTTTAGGGAGTTTTTGAAACTTTTCTATGATGCTACGTTGGCTTTTTCTGGATCATTGCATGTTACCTGTAACAGTTTCTTTCCTCAATTAAATTTCATCCAAGATACAATTCTCTCTTGGATGGGGGGAGGGGAGGGGGTGTTGAAACGGATGACAACAAATATGAAAGCTAAATTTAACAAATATTGGGATTTTAGTAGTTGGAGTGTGAATTATCTCTTGGTTGTGGCTGTTTTCCTTGACCCAAGGTATACATTTGGTTAGTTTGAGGAACCTTTTCCAGCATTGTATCCAGAAAAGTGTGGTGAGATGATAAAAAAAAATTGAAAGACATAATCAAGAAGTTGTATGCTCAATATGTTGAATGGTATCCTGTTCCCACTGATAATCGTGATGCTACTGTTGTATCTTCATCATATGTTTCTTCACAGATAACACAAGGGAGTCAAAGTAGTGATAGTGGAGTTGGAAGGGTTGGTATAATTAACAAGTATAGAGAAAAAGTAAGGAAGAGACAATGTGAGCTCAAAAGAAATGAGTTGGAGAGATATATGGAGGATGAGGTGGAAGATGATTATGTTGGATTCGATATTTTAAAATGGTGGAGAAGTAAGAGTACAAAGTATTATGTTCTTTCCAATATGGCTAGGGATATATTAGCCATCTCAGTGTCCACAGTATAATCTAAGTCTTCTTTTAGCATTGGAGGTCGGGTTCTTGATCCATTTCGCAGCTCATTGCATCCCAACGTTATAGACGCTTTGATTTGCACTCAAAATTGGTTGAAGCCCAATAAAAAGGCTTGTGATTCACAACAACCTCAATTCATTGATCAAGTTGAATCTGGTATGTTTAATTTCTATTCTATTTATCATTGAATTGAAAAATATATAAAAATGTGTGTGGGTGTTTAATCTTCATACATTGTTTTTCCTGTTAATAGAAATGTTTGGGATTACAACCTTTGCAGCAATTGAGGAGGTTGGAGTTGATGTTGCGTTTGCAACCTTGCAGTAAGGGTGGTTTGGCTACATTTAGTATGTATAATTTTTAACTAAATCCTTTTTACATTTAACTTTTATTAACATCTAACACTTTTTTTTTGTAGGGGAGATTTGGCTAGTTAAATCCCTAGCAGGAATGAAGGATGATTGTAGCTTGGAGGATTGATGAGACTTATTTGTAATTTGTTATTTGTAATGTTTGTGTTTTGGTTAATTTTTGTACTATTGAATATTGATGAGTTGTTTCTTGTTTGTTTGGTATTATTATGGTTATGAATATTGGAGGATGGGAGCTTGATGTATGGTTATGAATCTAATGTGTGATTATTACTTATTGGTGTACTGTTATTGTTAAGAATATAGGAGGATTGGAGTTTGGTGTACTGTTGTCTTGATTGAATTCTATACATTGGATAAGAGGAGAATGGAAATATTCATAATCAGTAGGCACAACATTTTTTTTTCTAATTATTTTTTCAATTTTTTTCAATTTTTTTTTACTTTTTTCACGTTTTTTTTTTATAAAATGCAGCATTTATTATTATTTTATTCCAACCTGAGAACCGATCCGAACCAACCCGTAAGTGGTCGGGTTGGTTCGATTCGGGTTATACAGTGAAAAACACAAAAACCGAACCAACCCAAACCGAGGGGACTCTATTGGTTTGGACTTCTACTCACCCTAAACCCGACCCGATTACACTCTTACCTGATAGACTTGTGCACTCTAGAATTAGCAGCTTTTTCTATGATGCACAAGTGAATTATATGTTGTACGATACACATCTTTATCAACCGTTGGATATATTAATAAAATAATAAATGGTTGAGATGATGGAAAGGTAAATTGTTCTAAAGTAAAAGAAGTATAAAGTAACAGTTCCAGCGAAAAGAATCCCATTTCATGTACCGGTTTGAAAATTTCCTTAAATTTGTTATTGGCCTTTACTTTTCCCACCACAGTTTTTGCTATTCCCACCCCCATAATATTTTTCTACCCAAAATACCCCCTCTCCCTTCCCCCCTCCCCCACTATCCTGCTCCGGTGGCTCTCCCCCTGCCCCTCCCCGCCCCTCCCCTCCCCCTTTCCCTTCACCCTTCCCCGCCCCCACCTCATTTCTCCTATTCAATTTTACAAAAAAATAACGTACAGACAAGGCACTCCGGGAACTATTCCCGGATACCCTTGTCCGTACGTTATTTCTTTTGCAGAAAAACAACGTACGGACAATGGTGTCCGGGAATAGTTCCCGGACAACCTTGTCCGTATGTTATTTTTTTTGGAAAAAAAACAACATACGGACACCCTTGTCTGTACGTACAAAAAAAAATAACTTACGGACAAGGGTGTCCGTACGTACAATAAACAACGTACGGACAAGGGTGTCCGAGAACTATTCCCCGACAGCCTTGTCCGGGGATGGTTCCCGGACACCCGTGTCCGTACGTTTTTTTTACAAAAAATAACATACGGACAAGGCTATCCAGGAACTATTCCCGGACACCCTTGTTTGTAAGCCAATTAACTGAGGAGCAGTTTTGGATTTTACAAATTTGCAAAAAATTTGGGGGGTGGAAATAGCAAAAAACGCGGTGGGAAAAGTAAAGGCCTTTGTTATTTGGGTAAGAGTAAGCTTTGCATGTATTTAATGATTTATAATTCAGGAAAAAGAAATGAAATTTAAGTTGTATAATGCTGTCAGTTATTCCGTTTTATTATTATGAACAAAAAGATACAATCATTCCATTGTGAACAAAATTTCTTGCATTTACACAAATCTGCCGCTATATATACAAATAGTCCTTGTTCCTCATTATAGCCAACATCCATTGGAACAAATGAAACCACTTTAAAGTCAAGTGATCTTCATATTACAGATGAAAATCCACTCACCATTAGATCATCGATGGGAAAGCATCAACTGAGCAGCAAAATATCTCCATCCAAGACAAGTCAAAAAGTGACCACAACAGGATCGATTAAAAGCTTCAGCCTTAATCCTCAGAAAATTAATTTCTTCCTTAATCTCGTGCTCATTGATCTGGTCTCACTGAAAAAAATGTCTCAGATTCAGGGTGAAATGCAAATAACAAATAACAAATACATAACAAGCTTTTATCTGCGATCTGAAACAGAGATTTTATAGCAGAAAATACTAAATAGCAAAAGCTTTTGGTTAAAATTTTTGCAAGCATAAATTGTTATTATTGACTCTTGGATGGATAAGTACTTTCCACCACTTTGACTCATTCAATAACCATCCTCGAATCTTAACAAATTCTGGTTGAATTTGTCAATATTTTCGGCTGTGTAGCATTACTCATACTAGCAGCTATAGCCTATAGCTTTTCTTTAGAGTTGAAATGACACAAAGAAGCAAAAAATAAATCAGTAAAGGTGAGTGGATCGTAAGATAGAATTACTCTTGAAGTGTAAATATAGTTTTATTTTATCAGAGATGGTTTGAAGACAGAGAAAAAGAGAGAAAGAGAGAGAATCTGTGTTTTCTGTGGATCTGAGTTTGTATTATTGTTCATCAAAACAATTTCTTTTTACAATTATGTATTTTTAGAACTAGATCACAACTCCAGAAGGTTCAAATTCTGTTAAAGTGCTAACAGAATTTAGTTGCTGGGTTGTCAACCACACCAACTGCTCAATCAGCACATGCTATGCTAAATGTGCTTAATAGCTATGGCCCCGTTCGGGGTGGTTGGCGAGTTTTCAATTTTTGGTTTTAAAAAATTTAAATCTAAGTTTTTACAATTCAAAACCAAAAACGTTCATTTTGAAAACCACAAAAAGTGGTTTTTAGTTTTTAGTTTTGAGTTGTAAAAACTTGGTTGAAACTTTTTGAAAACCAAAAACTGAAAACTCGCAACCACCCCAAACGGGGCTAAAAACATTTTAAAAACCACAAAAAGGTTTTCAATTTATGGTTTTGAGTTGTAAAACCTTGATTTAAAATTTTTAAAAACCAACAACTAAAAACTCGCAACCATACCCCGAACGGGCTCTAAACTAGTTCCTATAATGTTAGTTAAGTACAAACTATTATTCATGTATACCGTATAACACTAAAATATTTTATAGACCCCGTACCTAGAAAAGAATTCTTCTCAACAAAAATGTTAAAGAATTTCACTTCTTTCAAAAGTAATTTTACTCACCCATAAACTTACTTTTGAAAAGCAAAAAAAATGCCAAACATGCACTATGCACTGTTACTGTGCAACCTCATTTTACTGACCCCAAATTGTTGTCAAATTGTTTTCAGTTTTTGGTTTTCAAAAAGTTTCAACCAAACTGTTACTGTGCAGCCTCATTTTACTGACTCCCATCTGTTATCAAATTGTTTTCTAGTCATCATCACATTCACATAAACTATAGAAAAGATACAACATCTACATCATCCAAAATTAGTATAGTTGAGGATGTTTACCACTTTTTTTCTTAGGTGGTTTCATACTCCCATTTGCAACAGATGAGGGAAAAGGCCTTTTTGCAGAAACTTTTGTTGACCTCTCATCCTTCTTTGTAGAGATCAAACATGAGTTAAGAATAGCATCAACAGCTTCACGCTGCTGTTTCCTTTTTGAAATTTCAGCAACTTTACTTTGATTACAAGCTCTACCTTGATCATCTGCATGTCTCTCTTTGTGACACCCTTTCATTGAGGAAGCAGAAACTTCTGTTGAATTGCTTCTATCCCCTCCGGAATACACAGTCAGTCTTTCTGACTCTGAAAGTTTTGGTGCCTTGTGTCCACTACCTTTCTCTTCCATTGGATGGTCTAAATTATTCCTTGAATTTTGAAATTTTGATTGCCTTTTACTCAATGTTGTCTTTCCCTTGCTAATCTTCATTTTAGATTTTCCTTCTTTTCCACCATCACAAAACTGTTGATCTGACTTTGTAAATGTACCATCACTGGAGCTTCTGCTTTCAGATTTTGCAACTAGACATGTCGTATCTTTCTTTATGGAAATACACTCATCTTTGGAATTCTTTTCCTTACATAGAGCACTTTTTCCCAAAGCTGTAAAAGTATTCTCATCCCCACTACCTTTATTCCCGTCCTTGACTTCAGAAACAACACATTTCTTTTCATTCTCAAAGGAATCATTGTCATAAACCAAAGTTTTAGTTACATTGTGGCCACTATCCTTAACCTTCTCATGCTTCAGTGATCTTCTGTGATTATCAGAATTTTCATAAAAGCCTTTATTTTTAGTTGTTTTAAACATAGAATGATATGGCATCTTAGCAGTCATGATCAAGTTTCTTTCTTTAGCATCCTTCACAAGAGCAGACCAGTTATGGTTTGTCTGTAAAGTTCTTGCATTACCAAAAATCCAAAGTGATAACTTGGCCCTTGTCAAGGCAACATTCATCCGTCTCACATCAGCAACAAATCCTATAGAGCTTGAGTTGATTTTAGATTCAGCAGTGTTTGAATGAGATGCTCTTACAGTAGAAAGTAGCAATATATCCACCTCTCTACCTTGGAAACCGTCCACAGTGTTAAATTCGATGTCAGCCATGCTTGAAGATCCAAATGCATTAAGAAAACGAGATCGCAGAAGAGAAAGCTGACACTTGTATGGAGTAATAATGCCAATTCTTCCACCAATAAATTCAGTTGGGTACCTTGGGAGGCATTCATGTAGAGTTTTGTAAGTAGTCATCATAATAAACAAAAAGGCAGGAGGGAAACAGACAACATTTGTACCTTTTCTTGAAAAACTTCAGTACTTCAACTGCAGCATCAGCTTCATGTTCATTACAAAGCGACATTCCACCGGAGTTTTTTCCATGAACCTCCCGACCATCAATAATATCATAGAATACATAAGGCCCAAGACCCTTGGTCTGATGAAATGGTGCTGATTTGTTAGACATTTGGCTTCCATTTAGTAACTTGTTGTCATAGAAATGCAACGAAGGAAATTTGCATATCTCCGGATGCATTCTATACTGCCGGTGTGAGAAAAACATAAAGGAAGGATTCAGCTTTCAATCATAAAACAGGGAAGTATAAAAATATAACTCTCTATGCATACCAAAATGTAGAAAGAAGTTGTGAGATGCAAAATATAAGTTGTAAGGGATTTAGGAATAGTTGTTACATACAACATCAAAGTATGGTTGGCTAAGGAGTCTACAGTTCAATGCTGAATATCTCTAAAGTCTAATCTTATGATTAAATTCCATAAAAGTAGAATTGAGTTATAGGAATTCATATGACAGCCTCCAAGATCCATAGGTGCAACAAGACGGGAAAGAATCATCTGTTAAAATTTAACATGACGCTGACCTGTGAAAATTGTGTTTATCTCTGTCTTCATAGACGTTAAAAAGGTGGGTGTGGGACCTTATTAAAGCTTGTGAATATTTATGAAATGGAGAGATAGTACAATTTTCACATGATAAAGTCATGTAAAATTCTAACATGAGAAAATCTATTCCCTAACAAGACCTAGGAAACAGCATTGCAACAATACCAACAACAATAACAACCAAGTACTTTTTCCACCCAGTGAGGTAAGCTATATGAATCATACAATACCATAAATTTCAGTTAGGAAACAGCATTGCAACATTAAAAAAAAAGGATGGTGCTTCAGGGGAAGGGAAATGGAAACTTTTTCTCAACCCAGGAAATTCGAGAGGCCAGGGCACTTGGCTCTCCCTACCAACCTAACTCCCAAAATCACCCCCCCCTCGCATTCTCCCCTTTTCTCTAATTATACCCTCTTCCCAATTCAGCTACATCTGTAGGTCGAGTTGTCAGACTAACTAGCTACAGCTGCCTAAACATAACAGTTACTGTTATTTCTGATGCTAATTGATTCAAGCCACACTGAGGTATCTAACAGGATGAAAAGCAAATTTAAATATTGAAACTTCCCCTTAAAAGTTCAAGCATTTTCCTTCAGCAAAATACCCCAAATGCATGAATAATAATAGCATGCTGCTATACAAAACTTCGTACTTTCTTTAAGGTTCTGAAACTAATCAAAAGAAACAGCTCCAAAATTCAAATTCAAGACAATCCAAAGATTCATCAAACACATGAAAATGCATATTCCATATGAAAACGGATACCATATTGTCCACTAAGACTGTGATGATTTCTCTCAGATCCAACAAAAAGTAGCAGTTTCAAAAACACATTTTAGGATCATATCCCGTGGCAAACTAAGTACCTGTTCTGTAAGCATAATAACAGGATGCCCAGCCCTTTGTAAACGTTCAAACATGCTGCATTCATAAAGAAATTTACTTGCAACATTTGATAGGACAGTTGCAGGAAGCTGCTTTGGGTCACCAACCTTGGATAAATTACAATGGTCAGTGTAACTACTTACCCTATATCATAACTTTATAAGTTTTTGAGTGAGTAATCTTACCATGATGCATTTGGTTCCACTTGATTTTAAAAGTTGAAGAGGAATCAGAGTAGCTGGCTCAAGAGCCTGTAACAACAGAAATAGGTCATAAGACAAAAAAGGAAACTAGAAGATTGCAGATAAATTATTTATAGCAGATCAAAGATATATATACTTGAGCAGCTTCATCAATTACAACAGCATCAAAGAGGTTATCTTCAGATGGACCTCGAAATTTGGAGCTTAACATTCTCTCAGAGCAAACTCCATAAAGATCCCCACCACATCCACTCAATGTAGTTACCACTATTTCAGCTTCCCTTAGTATAGACTTCCGCAGCTGATTCCTAAGGGTCTTGGTTTCTTCATTGGCTTTCTTCTCTTGAGCCTGAACATTACTAAGATCTTTATATATTTGTCTTTTTTGTTCATATAGTTTACGTAGCTTCATTTCGATTTCTGCATCAGTCATTTCCTTCTCATCCCCCATCTGAGAGTCACTACGCGGATGACTTTTAACATTAGAATTCCCATCCCTTAAGTTAGCACGCTTGGCTTCATAGAACCTAATAGAATCAACTAGTTTCTCTAAATTAGACCGCAGCGCCGCTGACGAATCTACCCTCAAATCATTCTTCCCATCATTTGAATGCATCCTCTCTTCTGCTACACGTTGATCAACAAGTGTATCAATAAAGAATGGAAGTGAATTTGGATGGACTGTTTTTGCATTTCCAACCCTCACAAGATAAGGCTTGTACATTTTCCCATTACTGCCATAAAGACCATGGCTAGAAATTCTTGATACCAACTCATCCACTGCAGCATTAGATTGAGCACAGATAAGCACTCTTTTTCTCACACAATTTTCAAAAGATTTTGATGAATTTTGGACATCATTATTTAATTGTTTAGCCAAGGCTGCATCTTGCCATGCCCTTGCAATGGCAACACTCTGGCTAATCCTTGGTCTTGAATTTTGGTTCAATTTTTCATCTAAAGGATTACAATTCATCTTTTGTGGAGAATCTAGAAGGGCACTGACAATCGCAACAATAGTTCGCGTCTTCCCAGTTCCTACATTTACACAAGCATATGTGCAAACTTATGAGTTAAAAAACATGTACAAGAATTATAAGATCTTCCAAGTCAAGAGATAATTCACGTACCTGGAGGACCCTGAATAAGAGATAATTCAACAGTTTTCTTTGATTTAGCCTTTCCAATAGCAACACTTATTGCTTGAAGTTGAATGGCATTAAATGATGACTTCAAAGTTTTCTGCAATGACTGGGACAACTTACTGAGGCCTACTTCTTTACAATCATCAAGACAAAAAGAATCCTTGACAGGATTTAAAACGAGCGGAAGTAAGGGGATGCCTTTTACTGATGACAATGCATGAAACTCTCGAATTTGTGGGGTGATGCTCATTATACGGCATGCATGCCATTTACTTCGTTCAGTGAGATTCCTTCTTGCTTGATTTAAACGTGAAGAACCATTTTGAAAATAGAACCGGATGAGAACAACACTTAAACTTCTTTTATTGTCTTTCTCACGCCTATCAACCTGCAAAACATATTGACTGCTTTAGTATGACAGAGATTTGTTTGGCTACCATTTTTAATAAGGTTGCATTGAGGAGCAAAATCACATGGGATTGAGGTTAGCATTTGCCACATTAGGGGGCCAGCACAATTTTAGTTCATCAAAAAGGCAGACCAAACACATCATTTTGGAAATTAATTTTTACAGTTGGCAGTCAGCCAAAACCACTATACATTTGATAATTCAACTTACCATCAAAACAAGATGATTAATTTTATCGGTTTTGTTAACATAATCCCTAAAGTTTTTATGGGGAAATTAAGTATTTATTGCACTTTAATTTCCGATACAAAAAAATGCTATCTTTCCCTATAAAAACTTTCCACTTCTGTATCTTTTTAGGGTTATTGTCAACAAAATCCTAATTTTATTTTTGATAAAAGACGATGAGGAGTAAATTAAGATATTATCAGAAGTAATTAATTATGAGAATTCAAAGTGAAACCAACTCAGGGTGTATTGGCTATTGCAATCTTTCTTCAATCATGGCTGATTAAAGAATTAGTGATCAATTATCAGCAAAATGAATAACATGGCTTACCACTAAGGACTATACAATTCTTCATAAAAGGTAAAGTTCTCAACAAAACACAATATGCCAATAAAGCGGATCCATCTGCCAATAATATTATCAGAGAATTTGTATGAAACACTAGGGCAAATCTTGTTTAGGTAGGTGGCAAATCACGAGGGGAGTGAAACAGGAGTGGGGTAGAAAGGTTTTAACTTTTCACTCCCAACTCATTGGAGTTACCAAAATATGTGAGGTGGACTACAAAAGAGTTATTATGTTACAATCTCAGTTTCTACATTTTTATTGTACCATGCAAATATGAAGCAAATTTCCTTTACTTTGAGCCTTCAGATTTTCCACCGACATAATCATGCATGGCCTAAAACAATCAATTGTAGGACTTCATAAAACTTTGAGAAAACTCTTTAGATGAATAACACATAGAGAACAGTATACCTTTCCAACCATATGAACATCATGAGAAGATTTTTGTGGAGGATCTTTCGTCAGCAAAACAAAGTCATTTTCTGCAAAACTCCTGTTTGTTGCAGAATCACTGTCATCATGGACAAAACGAACAAGATGGAAATCATCAATTCTTTCCACTGACATCACAGAAAGGCTTCCATAAAACATCTCCTCCCATGAAGACATCTCAACAAAAGAATTTTGTAGCTGAGCTTTAAATTCCTCCAAAACTAATGGCCGAAATATCTCCACATACTGTTCGGGTGATTGAAAATGTACAGGAACTTCCTTTAACTTGTTAACAATTCGGTTTTCATCTTTTCTAGCAGATGACAATCCCACTGTCGCAAAATAATCTATTTCAAGAATAGGTTTATACCATTCATCCAACCTTGGTGGCTTGAATCTTTTTGCTGGGTCCTCTACTTTATGGAGAAAACCGGGTCTGTTTTCATGAGGTGTTTTGAGTTGAATAACTTGTCTTCTCAAAATTGAAGTAGGCTTTGGTACATGCAACTGGATACGTCCCACAGATTTCAATGCAGTCTCTAGCGGATCCTCCACAGAATCCCTACAATCACTTAACATTTTATTACTAACACTTGACATAGTGTTACCAGTTTTGGAAGCCGTACTACTGCAAGCTTTATTCAAATTTTTAGCATTGTCAGCTTCAACAGAAACTTTTGTCAAATTGTCTCTATCCTTAGATCTTGAGCTTACTTCCCTCCTACAACTGTCTAGGCGTTTTGAATCAATAAATGAAGTGGTCACAGGCTTATCATGTAAATAACCAGAGTCCTGTTTCTGAGAAGGACGGCTGAAAACTTCAGTAATATCCTTTTTCTGGAAGGTCTCCTCTGTTTCCTTTGAAGTTTCCATGTCAGAAACATTCTCGATTGCAAGGTCAGAAGCTGGTAAACTATTACCAGATTCATGGGGGATTGTATTTCCATCAGATATGTCGTGACCTGTCTCACTAACTGATAAAATGACCTTCTTGGGAGAAACTTTTGGTTCTCCTTCATCATCTGAAAGAATAATTACAGTTTCAGTATCTTTTTTGCCAGTCATCATTTTAGAGTCCACATTTTGTACACCTATATCCTCCGTGGATGAAGAATGAATGTCTGAAGTAAAAAGGTTCTTTTCAAAAGGCAAGCTTTTAGATACCAATGATTTGGGCTTCACATTTGCCTCCTGAAAATTATGAGATCCTTCCCTAGATAGAGAAACAGACAGGCGAGACACTTGTTCTGTCAATTCTTCCAAGGAATAACCATCTAAATTGACCATGCAATACATAAAAGAAAACATATTAATGACAGAACTCATAGAATCATTTTGAAAATACAATAAGTACAGAAATAAAACTCACCACACGAAATAAGATTTTCAATGGTAATGATTGTTAACGCAGAAGTTTTATCACAAGAACCTTTGAACAGATTCAGTAAATAAGTAACTGCTCGCTTCCAATAAACAATTACGACTTTAAGTGATGACTTCCCCCATTCAATGAGATCATGAATCCATTTGAAGCCCATGTTATTTTTTATCAGCATTGTGAAATTTGACAGCTCTTTACCACCAAATAGGTGGAGTTTATTAACAAGAACGGGGAGAATCTCGAGTAACCGAACACAAGTCATCTGAAACAACAAGGAACTGTAAAGGTGAAGAACATCCTGCTTCTAAAACCAGGATAGTGATCTGAGAACTGTGAAAGTAAAGAAGCTAAATTTGTTTTGTAAAAGAACAAATTTGTTGCGATGAAGAGAAAGAATTACAGAGAGTGAGATGGTAAAAGTTAAAAAAAATACAAATGTCATGAATCATATAGTTATATCTCAATTTACTCATTTTAACCTCAATTCAGAAACCAGCAGCAGAAAATAAAGTATCAAATCATTTACAGCAAGCAATGTTCATTAATGAATTATGGATAGTAGATTTATAGAATTTGTTACAAGCTTTTTGAGGGTAGGTTTAGTGACAGCGAAGGAACAATAATTTCAAAATCCATGCCATCAATGTGCTACATGTGCTTTTAAATAACAAAGTATTAAAAAAACTAACTAAAAAAACCAGAAAAAAAAAAGATAATCACCAAGAAGAAAGACAACATAATACCTGGCAAAGATTGTAATCAACAAATTGCTTGCCTTTTACCAGGCACCTACAGAAAATAGGCCATGCCATTTCAGATAGTAAGCAACAAATTTTTTCCTTTGTTTTTAGCTCGACATCGATAACATGTTTATCAATATCCACAGGCAGAAAATCAAGAGCTGGTGGCTTCAGAAACCCGCCTTGTGGAGATAATTTCGGCACCCTTAAGTCACTATGTGTATTTTCGGGCAACTCTGGAGCAAGTAAACCCCCATCTTTGAGTAATTTGCATAAAAGAAACCAAAAATGATGTAGACTATGAAACTTCAACAGAACAGAATCCAGTTGGACCTAGCATGGAAACAATGGTATTAGTAAAATTGCAAAAAGTATAGAGGGAATCAGTCAAATGGTGACAAAATTCAATTTACACCAACTTATTATTTCCCTGGCATGAAGAAGCATGTCCACAAAATCTAAAGATCAAATCCACCCAATCAAATTGGACACAGAAAGAACTTGTAGCTTCAGTGCTACATTTTAAAGTTTTTGCAAGAATAGGGAGGCCATAATTCTGTTGCAGTAAGTTGACTTTCGCAACTGTGTATTTGACTAGAAGAGAATCCCCACCTTTTCAAGGACATATATTTTTCCCCAATAAAAGCTACAAGAGTTTATTATGGCTTCTCTCTCTAGGGGCTCCATTTCTGGCTGTTTTAAGGGAGTTTCCATTTCAAGTATGTAAAGAGAATAAATACTCTTAGATTTTGGACCTGGGCCTAACTCAACCCCAAAAGCTAGTTTGTAGGGCGAGGATTGCCCAAGGCTTATATACTTTAATTTGGCCTTATCACTAGTTAATGCGGGACTCTCCAACACACTCCCTCATGCCCAGGGCTGAACATCTGGAGCATGGACATCTATGGGTGGGGGCCCAATAACGGATCTAGGATAGGCTCTGATACTATCTTGGATTTTGGACCTTGGCCTAACTCAACCCCAAAAGCTAGCTTGTAGGGTAAGGATTGCCCAAGGCTTATATACTTTAATTTGGCCTAATCACTAGTTAATGTGGGACTCTCCAACAGATACAACTGCAGCTTTTTTTAGCCATCTGGTTCCTGTTTCAGAGGATCCTTATCCTTCCCTTAAGTTGTTATTTTTTCTCTAATAAGATCTCCTCTTTTAAACAAACACCCACTCACACACACAACAATAGGGTAGAAAGCAACAACATTATTATCAAGAAACATTTGCTGAAAATTTTACCAGTTTCATAGCATGTTTGAGGCCCAAGATAGTTGCACACAATGAGGGCTTGTCAGAACAAAGAAACTTCAATCCACATGAAAGACCCCGGGTACCTGACACTTGTTCCAACATAGACTTCCCAAATTGTCTAACATCCTGCATGGAAAAAACAAAGTATGCATATCTTAGGCTGTATTCCATAAAAGAAAAAAAAAATGAAAACAAACTCATCACATTGCAACAAGGGCAATACATATAATCTACAAGTTCTAGAGAATTTTGGCATATTACATCATTCGGATCCAAAAGCGAAAGGATCAAGCTTTCACTCATCAGTGGTTCCCAAATCCATTGACTTCGAAGTTCTCCTTGTCTTATCTGAACTAGAAAATGTGTAGTTAACCTGAGGTGTGACTCCAGATTAATTAGTCAAGAAATTAAAAACCTATTTCTAACTTAAAACCACATGATGCTCAAACTTCGATAAAAACATAACATGAATATAAAGTAAAGCTGGTGTTAGGAACCTGTTGAATGTTTTTATTAAAGGAAAAGACATAGTCAACACTTCAACTGAGTTTTTTGATTTGTTTCCATCTCCACCATCATCAGATCCAGTTGGAAGCTTCCACCCAAATGAAGAGGAAATTTCTGCAGCATAAGATGAAAGGGAAGATTTGACTGGAGGCAACATTTCTGCATTACTCTCAAGTTCTACCATAGGAAAACGAGATCGTGCCCAGAACACAGCTTTGGAAAATGAAATTGGAAGGATCGAGGGATTAGTATCAACCAAAACATCAACCCATAACATTGGAATGCACATCCACTCTCGGCACTCTTGTGAAGTTATTCCACTCTGCATACTGAATTGATTCCAACTGCTATTATCATGCTCTTCACCATCTAGAATGGTTGGCTGACAAATATCATCATTTTCATCATCCAACTTAATGACTTCATATGCCATGCTACTATCAGTGCTTGGAGTTGTGTAGCAATTCAGCACTGAATGTATTAAAGCAGTAGCATCTGATACTATGATAGTCTGTATAAGGTCAAAAGCAGGTTGCCTCAAAGAACTGTGAAGCGAGGAGTCCTTCAAAGATGACACAAGGGCCGGTCCCCTGTCCGAAAGAATGTTGAGAAATTACCAGATAATGAATAAAAGATTAGTAATAGTATTAAATATGCAGCTGCAGTTTAGTATTAAGTTCTCAGACAGTTCAGTATGTACACTAACATCCATACAATTTATCAAGAAAATATCCCAGCCCTTACCTTCCTGCGGTAAAAATGAAAATGCAGTATTGAAGAAGGTCTATTATGGTGCCTCATCTCATCAAAATCAAATTAATTTATCTCCTGATTTTATGAACAACCAGTAACATATTGTGTAGTACTGCACATGTGTGCAGTCTCTGTTTTGTTAAGGTGTTTCAGCATGTGCTATAATTGTTACAAAGCTGTTACAGTTAGTTAGAGTCTGTTATACACTGGTAGATAGTTGGTTACAATTCAGTCATAATGGAGCTATTACGAAGCTAACAGAGATGTATAAATACTAGAACTTCTCAGAAGATTCAGTAACATCTTCATAACAGAGCATTTTCTCAGAGATTGATCTCTTATTTCTCTCTTAATATTTTCTATCACTTTCCCTTATTTTTCCTCATTTTCTCAGGAAATCATTTCCTATTATAGCATTAAGAGCTCTTTCTTGGGCTTGAATCATGGCTTTCTTTTTTAATCCTTCACACTACACCGGAAACTCCTTCCTCAATCCTCAGTGCCAGCATCAGCACCAGTTACCTTTTCTCACTCTATCTCTATTTGCTAAGATGAGAAAAACTTACTTATCTGAAAGCAAAAGATTGAAGCAGTAATTAAAGGTCATTGTCTGCTTAATCCAGAGTTCCCATTGCAGTTTGCATCAGAACAAGGTCATGAACTTGGCAGTTAGTACAGAGTATCTTTGCTGGGAACAGAAGGATCAACGTTGTGAACTAGGCACTAGCTTCAGGGGATGCTCAAGGGAAAGGGATACAGTCTATCAGGATATCTACTATACAGATTAAGAAGTTAGAGACAAGTGCTCAGTTTTTCATAAATTTTTAATATGCCCACAAAAGGATCTGTTATCTGTAAAAAAGATGCAATTTATACTTTCAGTAACAAATATCATTAAGAGGATTTCCTTGTGTCTTGGTAAATAGCATTGTTTCCATCCAATGCATGACCACGTTCTAAGTTATTTGCTAGAAGGATACCTAGCCACTTATTTCTTACATCTTTCTTGCTTTCATCCTACGTTAATTGATATACTTAAGTCATGGTGACATGTAGAGCAGAATACAATGAATTTTGGCATCTGTTAGAAGCGTCGTGTTAGGAACCTAGGGAAGAGAAATGGGAATTCATAGAAACAATGAAAAGAAATGAACAATTTTATTGACTGAATAGGAGAAAGATCTCTCGTCCAAGGATTTACCCTTACAATTGATTTTTTCCAAACTAACTTATCAGAATGATCCCTCTGCGACCACAATCCAATCCAATGCAAACCGCAAAAACCGAACCCATAAACCGAAAACCAAAATTTTTTTTTGGATTGGATTTCGAATCTTATTTTAAAAACCAGTCCAATCCAAACCGAACTTATATACACATATTATTTTATTTATGAAACAATCATATATTTATATAAGTATATATTTATGAAATTACTTATACTAATATACTTTTATGATTTTATTATCTAATATCATTTTAATATCTCTATAAATATACCAAATTTAAACTAATTTTAAATTGTTTTTTATATCTCATGACTCATGTTCCCTATTTTATATAATTTTAGATTTATATTAATAAATATAAGTTTCTATAAAATATTTCCTGTTATTTCAAAATTTTATCATTTTTATTCAATATTTTTTTATCTTTTTAAAAAACTGAAAACCGATCCGATTCAATTTAAATTGGATCAGATTTGAAAAAATAAAAAATAAAAACTGATCAAGAATTCTCACAAGTTATAAGTCATCACATGCAATACACTGGTGTGAATAAAAACCAGAATTCTCTTATACTAATCCAGCATTGGTTCAAGAGTTTACGATGTTGCATCATATCCAAACATTAGCACACAACATACTTTCAAAAGAAAATAAAATATCAACATTTTGATCAAATATCTCTATTTTTTAAAATTTTATAAAATTTGGCACACAAGATCAACACGATTACTTACAATTCAACAGTCAAATCAAATCAATCAGAGTCATGTTCTATAACTTGTTAGACGCTCTGTGTATGCCAAGTCAGCAAGTATTACACTACTGTCAATGGATCCTGAACATACAAATTTAAACATTAATTCATTGAAATACCACTTTCTTTAAGGAGCTATCAGTTCAAACTTATTGTCAATCTTCAAACTGGAGATTTCCTTAATTCTTTTCTAGGAAGTTGGACCTAGTCGGCTACAGATTTACTGCATATTTATGTATCCTCCTTAGCAACTATGTTCCACCAAGTTTTTTCATCTATTTTAAAATTATCTTATGGCATGATAGATCTATTTAGTTTCCTCACAAACTCTGTGGCTATACTCTAGAGCCATAATCCGTTCACTATTCCTCTAAAGTTCTATAAATTTCTGCGCTGTTAAATTGAAGCTAGGTATACTTGGTTCTTTTTCAGTAAACTATGACTGCTTACGAATTTTATTTAGAACCCAGATAGAAGAGGGAGAGGAGAACTGACTACATACCACGTATGTGCACATTCGAAAGGAGGGCAGGGTGGGTTCATCTTGTAACCTCGGTGTACAACAAGAAGTGCTATCTGAAAAGACAATCTTGAAATATATAACAACTAAGATAAGCCAAAACAACTTGCATCATCAATTACTATAGCCAAACAAGCCACAATACAGCCACTGTGCAAAATCTAAATGTAATAACCTGACATGCCAATTTTCTTGTTAGTACACTGAAATTACTGCTCACTGGCACTTGATGGAGAAGAAAATAGAGAAAATGCCTACGTTGCTTTTCATGCTCCCCGTCTTGCAAAGCTTCTAGAGACTGGAACATTTCAATCAGACATCCAAATAATGTCAGCACAAGAACAAGCCTTCATTCTCCCAAACACACCAGCACATAAACAAAGAAACAAAAACCAGATCATTATGCACACATGCCTGTAGAAAAGGTTGGAATAGACTGAAAATATCTTTATGAATTTTCTCATTACGAGTATGGAAGCATTGGCCAAGTAGAGTGTTTCGCATCACACTTGGAGACAATGTAGACCTTAACCAAAGCTTACAACCTTAAACCAAGCCCAAAAAACAAAAGAAACTGTCAGCCAAACAAATATAAATTAAAATAATAAAAATGTTGGAATTGGAAAAGGAAAATACATACCAAGCATTTCGAAAAGTAGTCTCAAGCAAGTAACGGCATGTGAAAATTCAAGTGAATCACCGCTAATATGATTGAGTACAATATCAAGAAAAAAGGGATAACGTTCCAATATCCCCTCTTCAAAAGTTGGAGGATCCAAAAAGCCAAGTCTTCACAAAACATACATAAGAATGTACCATGAAAACATTAGTAAAGAGCAGATTAGGCTAAAACTTTATACTATTAAAACACACACTTCTTACAGTGATTTGATACCAATCCATAAAGACACACGATCCAGCTGAGTTCTTGGTGCTGAAGTCTCCATAGACAATGGCAAAGCATCTGCCTCAAGACAGCCAATAAATTTCTTAAGCAAAGGCTGCAAAGGCTCCAAGTCTGTTGCTCTCCTACATAGACAAAAACATTGACTGTTACTAAAAAGACAGAAAGGCTTCTAAATCTCTCTCAGGAGAAAACAAGATCTTAATGCAGTGATGAAAAACAGATATGAAATAAGGTTCATGTCCATGAACTTATCAACGTTAATTGGAAATAACTTGATCCTACCATGCATCCAAAAATTCTGGCTTCACATCTTCCATATTGTTTTTTATAAAATGACCTTGTTTTGAGATAAGATATTAGTAAACACTTTTTTTCTGGGATGTATACACAGAGAAATTGCTTTCAAAAATAAAACCCAACTTCCACAGGGCATCATCAACTTAAATATGAAATCACAATTACTGAAGCTGTAGGTCTATAATGCCAGACAACAACAATAAGTACCTCAGTTTTCCCATTGATTCTGCTAAGCGATATCCAACAGAACGAACACTTCTCTTGCAAAAAAGTAATGCATATACACCCTGGAAGAAAATTAGTTCACCGTGTAAAGCAATCTAAAATAGTGAATCTGCAAACAGAAAACACACGGCAAGTAAAAGAAACAAAAATTACCGGAAATTGTTGATGCCCAGACAAAGCCAGTTCATGCTTATTATCAATAGCTTCAACAAACAACTCAAACTCAGTGAATAAAGGCTGATAATCTAAGAGGATTGGGAACATCAATACCTGTGTCAAATGATGGGGGGTGAGTTGATAAACTCTGAAGTCTGAACTTCAAATTAGAAAATTCATACACAAGCAAAATAAAATGAAATTAAGATAAAAATAAGAGCAAGTATAATAACATGAAAAGAATAACTATTTCGCATCAAATAAATTTCATCAGTTCCCAGTCTAATGTTATTCAATTTGTACTTCTCCTTGAATTTTCCATCCAGCCAATAGCAAAAATTTTAATACAAAATAATATATATATATATATATAATATTATATTGAGGAAAACAGAAAACAAATTCGGTCATAACAATACAGTCAACATATTTCTTGCACTTATTCAGAAGCAGCAAAAATCTCTACTTATAAAGAGGAGCACTATCAGATGATGCCATTCAAAATTCCAATAAATAGAATGTAACATATCATATCAACTATACTGATTCAGAACTAGTAACAGAGGAAAGAAACAGAAAACACACCTCATACAAAACATTAACAACATCAGCATTATCACGAGCAGGATCATATTCTTCCTGTGTTATTTTTGCATTGATATCTCTCAGGTGTAATGTAACCCTCTCATAATCCAGCTTTTGCAAGATATCAAGAAGAGGACCAATAGAGCTAGACTCATACTCCATACTATACATGTCTTGGGCCTGATGATGCTGAGAAATGCATTGCAGGCAGTGCCGCATTTCATCAGAGATTCTCTTCCATAACCGCCTAAGAGGTGAATCTTGGCGGTCATCTTTGAAGTAATTGTAAAATGTCTCCACAAGGGGCCCCATTATATCCCAATAGCCACACCAAATATGATTTTCATTAGGCAAACTGATTAGAAAAGTATATGCATCTGCAAACCTGGCAACGATTAAAGGTGTTACAGAAACCATGCAAAAAGTTGCAAGATACAAAATCAGCAAGGCAACACCACCTTAATAAGAACATAACTTCTTCCTTTTCACGCAGAAAAAAAGAATAATACAATTCCAACAATCACTTATTCATGAGGCGCTACAAGTCACAACTATGATTATAGATTATGTCTCGCAATCAATTTTTTTTATTTGAATATGTATAATGTATGAGCACAAAATAGAGTAAACATCTAATTTAAGTATTATCACTCTAAATTTACTTTCCTTTCAGTAACTAATCAAAAAGTTTCCATTCAAAAAAAAAATTCAGAATTCAAGAGAAACCTAATATAGACATTGCAACTCTGTGATTATTAAAACAAATAGCAATTAGTTGATTTTAACTTCGATTGTTTCTCGTGGTGAGGACAAAAAACGGGGGAAATTGATGAGAACCATTGTTCTTTGTGACGGTGGAGGAGACGATGTTTAGAGGGATCGTCGTCGGCGTTCTCTTCTTCTTCCTCGATGCCTTTCCACCGGTCCAGTAGCTCCCGTCTAGTCGCAAGCTTGTTCGCCATTGACATTGGTAGGGTTTACAGTAGATTTTGAATCACACCTGAACACTAACAGGGATTATGAACGCTGGTTATTCTAATACTGAAGAGGTGACATGACATTAGGGACAAGAGGGAGGGCACAAATTAGGTTAGGCTTTTCTTGTTCCGTTCGATTTCCCGCGCTTTGTAATACCCGTGCACCGGTTGTTCATCCATCCTTTAAGTCACGTTTTAATTTTTGTAATTTTTTTCACTAAAACAATTCACAATAAATTTCAAAAAGAATTACTAATTTTTAATAAAAAAACATTGCTACAAAATTTTTCTATCGTGTCTTGCTGAAAAAAAGCAAAGGGTGCACCATATATGTAATTTATTTTTAAGGTTTTATGATAGTTTCATAAATTGCTCATGCGTCCTTATTGCCATTGTGAGTGAAATTGCAAATGAGGCGTGATATTTGTTAGTATATACATTAGAGACTTGTATCACTTGAACATTCATCACTTGTATCATATTATTTATTTATCTTATAAAGGCAATTCAATTTTATTATTTCTTTCGATACAATATAATAAATGCTTTTAGAATAGTAAACTTAAACTTCAAGTAGACGACTTGATCGTGAGATCTTATGAAGTACTATTCTTAAAATAGCCCCTAATCAAGCATCATCTTAGGACAATTTGATGTATTAAGACTAGTATGAGAGTCTATTGATGATCACATCTCACGAATCATGGATATGAGATATCAAATATTCACATAAGTACATATTAAGAGTAATAATGATGTACTGGACTGGCCCACCATAAGAACGTTGCATGGTTTGTTGTCATGAACGATTCTTAAATTGGTAGAAGTCCTTTGACCTGAAATCATTACGATTCCTACATGAGGAATTATATGTTTTAATATCATCAAATGCAACCTGTAACTGGGTGATTATAAAGTTGGTCTTTTGGACATATAATAAATTATGTGGTGGAATATGAGTGTCCTAGATGAGATTTGTCCCTCCCATGTAACAAGAGTGATATTCGTGGGTCTTTTGATAAAGTTAGACTACAAAATGCATGGTCATGCTCAAAGGGGTAAACATGAGATATTTATTTTCTGTATAGTTTGTTTGGGCATCCAGAAAACATAAATTGAACTATACAAAGATGGCACATTCTTTGCCTCTGTGTTCAATTAGATATCTGTACACAAAGGGACAATTCACATAAAATATTATCTCAAAATAGGATACGTCTAATCACTGACGTTATCAATATTTGGGTATTAGTGGTGCATTGCTAGATACCACTCACTATTTATGATATTAAATATAAAACATTGCAAGTTTTATTTCGATGGATCGAAACATAAAGCAGGTGCTGGAATTGGAATTCTTTTAATTTCACCTGAAGGATTACCAACAAAAATAATGTTTCGAATAAGGATGGATCGTTCCAATAATGAAGCCGAATATGAAGCTTTATTATTAGGATTAGAAGTTTTGATTTCGTTCAAAGCTAAACAAGTTTTGATTCGAGGAGATTCACAATTAGTGATCAAACAAGTCACTAAGCAGTATAAATGTTTGAATCCTAGATTATCAAAATATTTACTAAAAGCTTTTCATTTACTAATGTATTTTGATGAAGTTGCATTCGAACATATCTCTCGAATTGATAATGAAATTGCCAATGAATTAGCACAGATTGCTTCTGGTTATAAAATTTGTGATTCTAAATTCGAAAAGTTGATTCAATTAAAGAGAAATATGCTAATTATGAATTTTGAAGTTTTAGATATTGAAACTTTGGATGTTAGTGATTGGAGAAAGTCTTTAGTTGAATACGTGCAAAATCCAAGTATGCAAGTGGATCAAAAATTGAAGTACAGGGCTTTACATTATGTAATTTTAGCTAATCAATTATATAAGAAAGCACCTGATGGTAATTTTCTTCGATGTTTAGGAGAAGGGCATTGGATTGATGCTCCTTCAAAATATCTATAGCCTTAACATAGATATTCTTGAAAGCATTTAGCCCATTGAGTTGTTGAATAGATAAGCTGCTTTGCCGAGCATAAATCGCTTCAAGCTTTTTCTCTACCCTGTATTGGTATTCAACATCCTTTGGGAAAAATTCGAGGAAATCATCAATGAATATCAAATTCCTCAATCCTTCAATCAAATCCTCCACAAATTCAGTTGTTGGTTGATAGGACCTAGAATCTGAATGAGCAGAGGATATTGAACCTTCACCTGTCAAAAGGTCGAGGACAGCGAAAGGATTTTCATCCAATACATTCAAGCATTCCTTCAAGCTTGAGGGGGTTAGAGATTTATTGGAAAAACTAGGCACAACTTCTGAAGTATTCAAAGGGGTAGTTTGGTGAGCAGCAATCATCTCACTCTGGATTTCTGAAGGATTCTCAGGAATTAAGGTCTCTTTGATTTGAGTAGAAGGGATGTCAGCTTTTGGTTTATCTTTAGGGGGATCCTTGGTCAGAGGATAATTTGTCTTAGTCAGATTTTCTATTTCATTCTCTTTCAACTGAGAAGCCTCGGGAATAAATGGATGTTGGTTTTGCATGATAAATGGTAATGGCCTTAGTCAGATTTATATTAAATATGACTTATGTGTCGTGTCTCATCTCCTAACATTTTATTTGTAATCCTTCTCTCATCTCTATCCTCTTGCATGGTAAACGAGGTTTCTTCATATTATGTAATATGACTTGAAAGATATGGAGGAAATGACACATGTGGAGACTCATGGATGAAGACTTCAAGATTGTTAACACATATTGTATTTTGTATTGGAGATTTTAGGAGGCCATAACCATATCATCAATTTGTATGAGATGCATGCTTGTATGTTTTGTTAAATGGTTTAACAAAAAAATAAAATTGAAGTGATCAAATCCCTCAAAGAGAATATTAAGTTATATTTAAATGCCTTCTAATACATGACACTCGTTAAGACTATAATCAATTAGGTGTACGTCTGTCAAAGCAGGGCACCTTTATCTATACTAGTAAGGCGTGATAAGATAAAAGTAATATCCAACTATTAATAATTGGGTTTGGGCTTAACTAGGTTATATTCAATAGGATTGAAAACCTAGAGGCATTAAGCTAGGTATCAATTCATAAGATGAATTAGGATAAAATTTATTCACCTAACTATCTAAGAGTCGTATAAGATTGTTGGGGCTGAAACTCAAAAGTTTACTAAGTTATAAGAGATCAATATTTTCGAATGCAAAGGTATATGAAGAGAGATTCGAAAGAATTGTTATTGATCAAGATTCAAGTTAACTTAGTAAAATCGAAGAGTTTATATTATTTCGTATTCGAAGATAGAGATTTTGATCTTTGAATATGAATTGAAATATAAAGTAGCCTTTATATTAGATATGTATTCAAATTCGAAATGCTTTTTGATAGCAAAAAGAGAGAATTCTAGATTAATTCATTCATTTATTGAATATGAATCAATTCTGAAGGTATGAGACATAAGATAAATACAAGCCTTTCATTCACATGTGAGAATGCAATTCGAATTACATGAGAAATTCGAATGAAACACAGAAAAATACAGCATGTGGAAATAAAGAAGATAAGTTATTCCAAAGATTTGATAAAGTTTCAAGATGTGATTCGAAGTTCAAATGGAGATCGAAGACCAGCTCAAGAAAAGAAAGACATTCTAGATAACTTAGAAGAATTTATGAAGTCAAAAGCCTGGAAAGGAATTCGAAGACCTATCAGATTTTGAAAGGCAATTCGAAGACTCATCAGATTTCAAATGGAGCAGTTATTGGAAGTTACCATCCAGAGACAAATGTCAAGATCTCAAGCAAGCAGTTATGATCCGGAGACAAATGTCAAAATCTCAACCAAGCAGTTATTGAGAGTTAGATGACCATTGCTATCTTTGTATACGTGTCATACTTAGAAATTTGACACTTCAAATAAGTCTGTAGACGGGTCAAAATCCTATTAAGTGTCCGTTAGAATAGAAGTCTATAAATAGGCAGAATTCTGATGTAACAAAGGTTGAATTTCATTTTACTGAAACTCTCTGAAAACACCCAACGTCCATCCTTGTAAGTGACTAAGAGGTTACAAAGGAGATTGTCCAGTATGTGTATCCATACCAACTTTCCATTAATGCAATTTACAATTCTTCAATTTTCTTTTCTTTGATTACTTTCTGCCTTTACATTTCTGCACTTTTTCTTTGATTTCTTTCCTTCCTGCAATTAAATTTCTGCAACTTTTTCTTTCTTTTATTTAAATTCTGCACTTTCAATTCTTGCACTTTGTCCTTAATTCTTCACTGCATTTTACTTCAATTTCTTCTTAAGTTTCAAATCTTGATTTTTATTCTTCTTTTCTCCTTGAAATTCTGTTTCTTCTTATAAACTGATTTTTCGAAGTCATTCTTTTGAAGAAATAAGTTGTTCAAAATTTTGTTACTCTTTGAATGCAATTTCTGAGTAAACCTAATTTTAAAAAGAACCTTTAGAGGATTCAAATTCTAGTCCCAAATTGTACTTTCAGAATCAAGAAAGTTTTCGAACTTAATTGAAAATTTTCACAACAAACAGAGATACAATTGGAAGTCGTGTTCCTACCCAAATAACCTTTTGGTTTAATTATGTTTTTGGTCACCCAAAATATCGCGAATTTTTCATTTCGTCCCCCATTTTTTTTACTAGGTTATATTCAATAGGATTGAAAACCTAGAGGCATTAAGTTGGGTATCAATTCATAAGATGAATTAGGATAAAAGTTATTCACCTAACTATCTAAGAATTGTATGAGATACAATTGGAAGTCATGTTCCTACCTAAATAACCTTTTAGTTTAATTATGTTTTTGGTCCCCCAAAATATCGCGATTTTTCCATTTCGTTCCCCATTTTTATTTTTTTCCAAAGTAATCCTCCAAAAATGATTTTTTTTTCTTAAATGGTCCCTCTTTTTTTTACAATTATTTTTTCCCTAATGGTCTCTAGCTAAAAATATACGATTTCCAAACTATTCCCTATAAAATATCACATTTTTCTCAAATGGTTCATCTGTTTTCGGTGTCACGTTAGCACTTTATGGTAAAAAAATCAAAGGGATCATTTGGGGTAAGAATCATTTTTTGAGGACCACTTTGGAAAAAATAAAAAAGGGGTACCAAATGGAAAAATTGGGATATTTTGGGGGCCAAAAATATAACTAAACATAACCTTTTCTTAAGTGATTGGCCAAAACTGACTGAAAATTAGGTGAAATGTGGATCTTGGCCCACTAGAAAATCTAGTGATGGAATTTTCTAATTTTCTACTGAGGGTAGCGTTTTTTAATCAAATAGTGGGAGACATATTTAATTAAAGACCTTGTTAAATATTTTTAATATATGATACTTATATACATCTTTTCTGTTGATAGATTATCATGACAACAAACACTACTAGTAACCTTTCACCGTGATGTGAAGGACAAGTTGTTTGGAATAAATTTTCTAGGCTGGTATAGAAACCTGGGGATTATCCTTAGGCATGAGAAGCCAATGACAAGTTGACAATCATTCCCGAGAAATGCAAAGATCCAACGACATTTACCATTCCTTGTATTATAGGTAGTAACAAATTTGAAAATATTATGCTTGATTTAAGGGCATCTCTATTAATGTTATGCCTTTATCTGTTTACACTTCTTTGTCACTTGGTCCTTTGCAGCCTACAAGAGTTGTCATTTAGTTGGAAAATAGGAGCACAACCCACCCTGCATGCCTTATTGAGGATGTGCTAGTTCGAGTGAATGACCTCATCTTCCCTGCAGATTTCTACATATTGGACATGGAGGAGGAGATTCACTAAAAGGTGCAGCCCCCATTATTTTAGGCAGGCCCTTCTTGAAGACAAATCAGACAAAAATAGATGTTCATGCGGGCACACTTTCAATGGAATTTGGATACATTGTGGTTTGGTTTAATATTTTAGATGCCATGAGGCAACCTATTGAGGATTATACTGATTCTTCTATGTGTAGTATGTGTGCTAAAATTGATAAGTTTGAAAATGATAATTGTGCAGGTTTTGGAATTGATGCAGTTGTAGATTCAATAGAGTTAGAGCAATCCAACTTGATTACAACAATTATAGATAAAACTAACTTTGTTGATGTGCAGGTTGCAAAGTTATCTACTAGTACCAAATTTCTCCTATTTATTGTGCAACCCCCTTCATTGGAGTTGAAGCCACAGCCTAGTCATCTCAAGTATGTGTACTTGAAGGATGAGCAGAAGCTTTCAGTTATTATTTTCACTAGCCTTTCTTCTGATCAGGAGGAAAATTTGTTACATGTAATTAAGAAGCATAAGAAGGCAGTTGGTTAGACATTGGCAAATATTCCCTCATGTGTTATAAGCATCTCAATTTTAGGCTATGAATTCTTTTCTTCATGTGTTAATAACATTCCAATTTCAGGTTATGGACTCATCTCTTCATATGTTATAACCATCTTAAATTTTAGGTTATGAACTCTTTTCTTCTTATTATAAACATTTCAATTTAGTCTATCATAAGTATTTTGAATTTTTTTTCATAATTGTTTTAACCTTAAATTACAATCCTCTTACTTTTCATATTATCAAACCCTTAATCTTATGTCATAATTTGTTTCCCTTTTTGTTATGAACTTCTTAGTTTTTGTGTCATAAACATTTATCCTATTGTCATAGTTTCTGGTTTAGGTGACAAACTCCTTGGCCTCTAGTTATAAACTTTTCAGTTTTCCTGTTATGAAGGTATGAATCTTTGGTTATAAATGTTAGGTATATGCACTAGAGACTTATATGTTTTGGAACATCCATCACTTGTATCATGTTATTTTATAAAGGCAATTCATTCTTTTAGAATATAATAAATGTCCTTAGAATAGTAAGCTCAAACTTCATAAGAAATCAAGTAGATGGCTTGATCGTGAGATCTTATGAAGAATTATTCTTAAAATAGTCCCTAGTCAAGTATCATCTTAGGACAAGATGCATTTAGACTAGTATGTGAGTTCGTTGATGATCACATCTCACGGATCATGGATATGAGATATCATGTGCTCACATAAGTACATATTAAGAGTAACGATGTACTGGACAAACCCACCTTAAGAACGTTGCATGGATTGTTACATAAGTGTCATGAACGTTTATTAAATTGATAAATGTTATATGAAGTTCTTTGACCTGAAATCACTATGATTCCTACATAAGGAATTATGTGTTTTAAATATCATCAAACGTTGTCCGTAACAAGGTGATCATAAAGTTGATATTTGGACACATAATAAATTATGCGGTGGGATGTGAGTGACCTAGATGGGATTTGTCCCTCATATGTAACATGAGTTATATCTGTAGGTCTGCTGATAAAGTGAGACTGCAAAATGCATGGCCATGCTCAGGAGGATAAACATGAAATGTTTATTTTCTGTACAGTCTACTTGGGGATCAAGAAAACATAAATTGAACTATACAAGGTTGACACATTTCATGCCCTTGTGTTCAATTAGATATTTGGACAAAGGGACAAATCATATAAATTATCATAAAATAGGATTCGTCAAAAGTTGTTGACATTCTCAATATTTGGGTAGTAGTGATGTATTGCTGGATACCACTCACTATTTATGATATTAAATATAAAAGGGTTTTATTTTAATATCATAACCAAATATTAAAATCCTATTGGGTCACACGCATACAACAAGCCGCTAGGAAATATATTAATTCTAATTTGATTAGGATTATAACATAATGGGCGAGGCCCATATATGTTAGGGTTATTAGAGTGAGGGGTTAAACTCTAGCTACCACTCTATAAATATAGCATAAGATGCATTACCTGATAAGTGAAAATTAGTTGATAAATTAGAGTACTTTTTAGTTCACTTATCAAGGATAAAATTGTAATTTTGCCCCAGTTTAATCCCTTTTTTATTAAATATTAGAGAAATTATATTTATTAATCTAAAATTTGAATTTGATGCTATTTTGATAGAAATATTGCTGATTTTTGCAGGATATTGCAGAGATTTGATTTGAAGGATAAATAGCATTAAAGGAGGGAGATATATGCAAGATTTGAGATTGATTGAAGACATTTAATGAAGATTTGAAGAAGATATAATACAATTAATGAGGAGATCACTGCTAATCAATCAAGGATTCTGCAGACAAGCTTCCCGAATAAATCAAAGATTGCTCAATAAATGCAAGGATTTTATCAAGAAAAGGGAAACAAGGAAAGACAAATCTGCCAAAACCAGTCTCGGGGAGAGATCAAGATTAAAAAGAGAAAGTTGGAGCTGTAGGATGCTACTTGCGCTTCACCTGCGCTATAGCGCAGGGTGAAGCGCAGACTCTCTGGAAATTGCGCTCTATCCTGCGCTGTAGCGCAGCCTGGAGCGCAGGTTACGCTGATTTGGTCCCTGTTGCCGTTTTTAGATAGATTTCTCCCCAAATTGTTGTGTCTTTCCTTAGTCTATAAATAGGAACCTCTTGCACCAATCCTAGTGTGCACGATTATTGTAATTCAGTCTTATTTCAGTGATAATGCACCAGAGCTAAGTTTAGAGTAGGAGAGGAGGAGCGCTTTAGAAGGATTGAAGATGGTGACAGCATCTTCGGTGGTTTGTATGGCTACCTCGTGTAGTTAACTCTCCATTAGGATTGAATGTAATCAATTCCATTCCCAAGTGTATGTTGAACTCTATCTATTTATTTATGAAGTTCCCTAATTATAGTGTTGGTAATCTCGTTCTGTGCTTTATTCCTAACTTCCGCGCTTGCGCCGGAGTTATAGGCTAGTTTGTAATTAACGTTACGACTAGGATTGAGTTTGGGGGAGCCTAGACATAGGAAACTCAACCTCTTAGTGAATGAGAATACTCGGTTAACCACTGACTGAACCATGGGTGTTTACTAATGATTGATGGGTAGTGTGAGTACCATAATGAAGGGCATCTAAACATTAAGCTTAGTATTATTAAACCGATAGCGAAGGTTAGTTGATTGTCAATCCAGGATTCGACGCAAGGATTTATCTAATGAGTGATGGGTAGTGACAAGACTCTAATGAGGATGTGTATGTAGCTTTAGGCCTCGTTTATCAACTAATTCTTCTACAAACGGAATAAAAGAGAGCAAAATAAGTCGAGGGTAAGTCTGTCGTTTGGGAGAGCCAGCATGGATTACCTTTGAGTGTGAGGGGCGCCTGGTAACTCGGGGTCATTAGCAATAAAGTTGGTCTACAGCGTTATAATTCAAAGCCTATAAGTAGTAGGTAGTGTCGACATACATGAGGGGTGCGATGAGATGAAGTTCAATCCTAATCCAAGTAAAGTGTCTTTAACTCTTCCTTTCTATTCCATTAATATTTTATTTGTTATTTACAATTCCGCAACAATATCTCTAAACCGTTGTTTTCCCTTGATAATTAGATCATAGTCTACGTAAATTGACCGTTCCATGTGGATACGATAACTCTTCTTACTATTATACTACTGGATTTTTGGTTCGCTTTCCAGAAACCCATCAAGTATTTTTGGCGCCGTTTCCGGGGAACGGTTTCCAATTTGTGTAGACCTTGGAGGTCTAGTTATCAAGTTTTCTTTTACTTATCTTAGGAATTTGTTTTTGTTTTTTAGGATTTCTATTTATTGTTTTTAGGAATTTTACTGTTTTTCCATATTTAAAATAAAAATCTCTTCAACACTTACCATTTTCAAGTTTCTTGTTTATGCTTCTGAGAGGTCAAGCGTTTCCAAATCAATTACAAATCGACCCGGAAATAGAAAGGACGTCTCGAAGCAACAGAGGTAGAAACTCGAGGATGAGAAGAAGGAGATTATTTGTTGAAGAACCCAAAAACATGGCCGAAGAGGAAGCTCCAAGAAGGAGGACACTAGGAGATTACATCTCTCATCAAGGACCACGTCACTTCTCCAGCATTGTATTACCACCAAATGCAAGAGCTTTGGAGTTGAAGACTGCTCATCTTAACCTTATTAGTGCACATCAATTCGCTGGATTGGACCATGAAAATCCAAACACTCATCTTTCTAACTTTTATGAATTGATTGGTACTATGGGTTTCAATGAAGGTAATTTGGAATCTGTCTACTTACGCTTGTTTCCTTTCTCTTTGATAGGTAAAGCTAAGGAATGACTACAGTCACACCCAAATCAAAGTCTAACCAATTGGGGTGTGGTTGAAGAAAAATTCTTGACAAGATTCTTCCCACCTGGGAAGCAGATAGAAGCCAAGGCAGATATTTCCACATTCAGAGAAGGGATGGATGAGCCACTTTGTGAAGCTTGGGAGAGATTCAAGTCTATGCCGCGCAAATGTCCAAACCATGGCTATGAAGATATAGCCCAACTCAATATATTCTGTAAAGGACTGCGTTCAGACTCAAAGTCATTTATAGACGCTGCAACAGGAGGAACAATTTTATCCGCAGATGTTGATCAAGCACTTGAGATCATCAACAATTTTGCTCAGAACAATCAACAAGCTCAAAGTGGAAGACAGCCTGCACAATTATCAAAGAGAGGGATGCTCGAACTCAATCAAAGTGATGCTCTATTAGCAGAGAACAAGCTCATCAAATGTCAGATAGAAGCACTCACTGAGACATTGAAGGCACTCCCTCAACAACTCAAAGTTGTCTACTCACCACCCGTCCAAGCCCAACCATTGATTTGCGACTTCTGTGGAGGTGACTATCAAAATGGTCGATGTGCTATACAAGAAACACAACCAGAGCAAGTCAACTACATGGGTAACCAGGGAAGGCAAGGGAATTTCTCTAACAACAACAACACTCATTACTCTCAAGGTTGGAGAAATAACCAAACCAACTTTGGTTGGAATCAGAATGGAGAAAGACAACCACCGTACCAACAGCAGCCTTCAACTTATGATAAGTTGAATTCTTTGGAAGGTAAGATTGATGACTTGGTACAAGGATTTAGTGGATTCAAAAAGACCACTGAGGCATCAATCAAGACTCTAGAGAATCAAGTGGGTCGGTTAGCTACTGAGATGGCAGAGCACAGGCAACAATACTTCTCAGTTGTGACCCAAACTAATCCAAAGGAACAATGCAACTTGGTTGCTACTGATGGAAACAAGTCGGAGGAGGAGGAACCTGATGAGGAAGAAGAAATCATCTTCGAAGAACAACTGCTTCAAGAGGAAGCTGTTCATCAAGATGAAAAAAAAGCAGCCCCACAAAAAGAAGAACATCATGAAGAGATGGTCTTGGTTACAAGTAAGTCACTTGAACCAGGTAAGTTTACTATACCCATCTCTATTAGTAATCTACCTACTACTCATGCTTTATTAGATCTTGGAGCGAGCATCAATTTGATGCCGCTATCGTATTTTAACAAGTTGAGTAATGTGAAGGTCAAGCCTGCTAATGTGAGATTGCTTCTTGCGAATAAATCTGCTCAAAGCCTACATGGAATAGTAGAGGATATTGAAATCAAAGTAGATAAATTTGCATATGTTGTAGATTTCTACATTGCAGAGACAGAGGAGGAGGATACTGAAGTCCCCCTCATTTTAGGAAGACCATTCATGAAGGCTGCTAAAATGATCATTGATGTTGATCGAGGGAAATATGAATTGAGCTCAAAGGATGAAACCATTGTGTTTCATATTGACAGGGGTGTACCCAAGTTACAACAAACTGATGCTAATTCCAAAAACTCTTCAAAGCTTCCAGGCTCCTGATTTCTGAGGAAGCCTAGGATAAGGGTAAAGCATCCAGAGTCAACTTGGGAATTCCACTTTAAAAGAAAAAAAGATCAACATCTGATACTGAGGAAGACCGTGACAATGAGGGAAGAGTCACAAATTGGCATGGAGGATGGGAACTCAAAGATAGAACTGGTATGGAGTCAAACATCATCCTCCACTTGAGGCCACCATAAAAAGGTTACATAACCAGGCGTCGAGCTAAAAGACGTTAAACAAGCGCTTCCTGGGAGGCAACCCAGTGTTTGTGAGTATTTTTTTCTTTTTGTTAATTTTTCATTTTTAGGATTTACCTGTGTAATTAGGAAATTGTTAAAATGGGGATACAAATTTAAAAGGAATGCATGGAATCAATTAGGAGTAGCAGAAACAGAGAGAATACTGCACATCTACGCTTCAGCCTGCGCTACGGCGCAGGTGAAGCGCAGAATTAAACTGGAAATCCAAACTCTCTGGATTTTGCGCTTCACTCTGCGTCGTAGCGCGGAGTGAAGCGCAGCGGCACGCTTCATCTTCTGAAGCAGTGCGCGCTCCACGATGCGCTATAGCGCAGGGTGTAGTGCAGGGAACGCTGTTTAAATTTCGAATTTGAAACGAGGGAGTTCATTTCGAACTTCCCTCCGTTCTTTCCCTCACTTTTTCTCTGAGATTCTTGACCCTTACTTTGCCTTTTTCTCACTCATACAGCCCCGTTTTCAGTTCTGAGCTTATATCAGGTATGTTTTTATAGTTTTCTTTCTTTTTAACCGATTAAAATTTTGAATTTTTTATTTTATTTGAGCATAGCCTTATGATAGGAAGTTTAGGATTCTAGGACCCTTTAGGAAAGAAATAATTGTTTATAAATGTTCAAAAATAGTTTACATGTGGTTAGGATCTTTTGTGAGCTATTCTTGTTTGCTTAGGTGGTAGTTTTTAAAGTGCTCAATAATTTCTGCAAATTATTTTTGTTGGTGCATGTGTGCTGGATTAATTGCTCTGATATTTTTGCATGCCCTTACAAAAATAATTATGCCCTATTGCATGTTACTGATGACATGATTTTTGAGCATGAGTTCAATTCTCACTTTTGCCTGATTAGGATTGTTTAGGACTTGCTTTAACTGATCACTTTAGTTTGTCTTAATTAATTAATTGGCATTTATTGGGTAATGATTAAAATCAAAATTTTTATGCACAATTGTTTGATTAATTGACTGCTCTAGTTATTGAAATTAATTGGCCATTTATTTCATAATTATGAGTATCTAAATATTATGATTTTGATTTGCTTCTCTTTTGCAGATGATTCGAACAAAGAATGTCAGTGATCCTGGTTCCTCTAGGAAGGGAACAGGGGGTGCCAAGAGGAAGGCCCCCCAGAGGGCACCTGATTTTGACCCTCAGCGCTTCAAGGACCTAAAGTCCTTTGAAGCCTACACTGACATTGCAGACTACAAATTCATTAAGGAGCGACCAGTCGTCCTTGGGGAGGGCGAGTATGAGGAGTTCTCTACTGAGATTCACAGGAGGCGTTGGGGTCGCCTCAGCCGCCCCGACAACTACTTTGACCCGAATACCGTCAGGGAATTCTATGCTAACGCCATTGGAGACCAAGGCGTTAACATTAGGAAGGAGTCTTATGTGAGGGGACAGGTGATCAGATTTGATTGCAACACAATCAATGCACTCCTAGCATACCCCATAGAGGAGGACAGAGACCTGGTGGAGTGCCAATACCAGGAAAGGATGGAGACCGTTGGTGTCAACGGTAATGAGCTCCTTGACATAGAGACTGCTCAACTGCTTTGTTTACCAGGGCGTTCTTTTGAGAGGAACGCATATCGGCATGCTGCTCGGATTTATAGGAAGGATATGAGGAGCATTTCACAGATGTGGACAGTACTGGTACTGGCCAACATTTACCCTACTGGGCATGTTTCAGATGTGGTTATGCCCATGGCCCACCTTATTGTTGAGACAAGCTCACCCTAAAGTAATTTTTAATATGTCAAACTAAGTAAGTTTAAATACTAAGATGAGATGCATCTTGTATTACTAACTGTGTGTTCATGTATAGCATAGATCTTGTACATCTTAAGTTATTTCAGGAAACCATTGAGACCAAAAAAGATTAGCAATTCACTTGGAATAACTAAATTGCATACAAGGCAACACAAGATCAGAAACCATGCAGAAGCATAAGCTTATAAGGCACAATCAGAATCAATAAATAGATGCAGAGCAATCAGACACATATGTAAGAATAAGAGAAACATTTCAGAAAAGAAAGCAGCATGAGATGCATATGTCTATTGTTCAGATGTCATCCAAAGAATAAAAGGGATCTCAGCATGAAGCTTAAAAGAGACTCAGGTTCAGCTTGAGATGCAAGCAATGAACAGATGATAGTTCAGCTTGAGATGCAAGAACAACTTGAGATGCAAGAACAGTTTGAGATGTCATCTCAAGAACAGACGCAGTCAGATAGGATCTCATCAGAGAAGCAACAAGAGTACAACAAAATCTGAACTTCAGACAGAAGGCATTCTCAGTAATCAGGAGACAGCAAGTCAAGTCAACTAGAAAGCATGAAAGTACACTGACACAGTACTTTAGACTGAAAAGCTGCTCTGAACCTACTAAAAGGACTGTGACCATTGCTGCAAGCTCCAACAAACTTCAAATGGCCATAACGGCTAGTTTCTGAAGTCCTGGTATAAAAGAGACATTGTTAGAAACTAAAAGTGTGAGAGAGACTGCCTACACATCTGCAAAATTATCAAAGCAGCTTATCACTTCTTAACAAACATCTCAAGTACTTTCATCAGCTGTCTGAAGATCAGACTCAACTCATCTTGAGATTGTTCACTTGTCTCTTTCATCTCATCTCTGTGTGTATCATTCTATTACTGTAATCAGAGTTGAGACTCAGTCTAGCTCATTAACTTCTATATCCATACTGTGTATGAGCTTAGGCTAGACTTATCATAAACATTCATCAGTATCTTGTCCCATCTAAGATAGGAGTGTGCCTAGTCTTAGAGTGAGGGTGTGCGTCCTGAAGAGGCTGTAAGAATACTTGTAACTCAGCTAAGATAGGAGTGTGCCTAGGCTTAGTGTGAGTGGATCGTCCTGAAGAGGCTGTAAGAATACTTGTATTGGCTGGTGTCAATAGTGGAAAATCTCACAGGTTGTGGGGACTGGATGTAGCCCAAGGTGTGGGTGAACCAGGATAAGATCTCTGTCTCTTGTCTCTTCCCTTACTCATACATTTAACTATACTGAAATCAGTAAGGTACCTTGATAATTAAAAGGATAACTTAATTGAAACTGATATAAGTATTAATCACGAGATCAGACTAAGCTCACCACTAAAATTGTATAAGCTCTTTCCTGTCTTAACAGAGACTCCAAGTCAGTCAACTTGAGAGTAAGTCTCAACTATCAAGTTTAGTGTGGAATTGCAGGAACATATTTTGAAGGTCTCTATTCAACCCCCCCTTCTAGAGACGTTCAACCAACTTCAGTTGGTATCAGAGCTCGACCTCTAGGGGTTGAGCACACCTTTGTGTGAAGAGGATAAAGATCCATGGCTGGTCCTAGCACAAGTCTGTTCATTCCTGAAGGAGCTTCAACAAACAGACCTCCTGCCTTTGATGGAACTGATTACTACTACTGGAAAGACAAGATGAGACTGTTCATTGAATCTCAGCATGCTGATCTATGGGAAATCATTGAGATGGGCCCCTATATGCCATACATCACAGATGAACTGGGACTCAGGGCAGCCAAACCCAGAGATCAATGGACAGATGCTGAGAAAGCAAGGTATGTGATGAACACATTTTTATTCACACTTTGCATAATTAATCTTAGCTTGCTTGGACTATAATTGTTATTAAATCCACTGTTTTAATTGGAATTTACCAAATTGGGCTTAATTGGGCTTTAATTGTGAATGTTGTTTAAATTCGGATTTTTAAGCCTACTGACCTACCTGTCTTGTTTTGATGATATCTGGAGCTATAGGTGTCCGATTTGAGAGATTCCAGTGGCATTGGAAAGCTAACTTCCGGGTCTTTAATTTGATATGCAATATGACCATATTACCATGAAGCAATTAGGAGCAGTTGCTGTTTGAAAATCGCCTACTGTTGTTGTCTGACACAAGTCCGAATTTGATTAGTTTTGTAATTAGTTTGTGGGCCTGTTTTAATTAATTTCGGCCCAATTAAGGCCTAATCAGATTGTTAGTGATTTAGGCTCTATAAATAGGTGTGTTGCTGAGTAGTTTGAACACTTTACATTCATTTTTCAGATTTTAGAAAAAAGACTCTCCACTTTCCCTCTCTTTTCTCTCTTCTTGCAATTTTCGAATTTGGTTCCTCTTCTTCATCTTCTTCAATTTTCGAGTTTCTCCTCCATGGAAATGGAAGGCTAAGCTTCAAGGATTGTTTCTCTACTGAATTCAAAAAGGAAATTGAGGTTATAATTTCGTTTTTCATGTCTTGAATTCTTGGACAGATTCTTCACTTTCCTTCTCCTAGTTTCTTGATGTTTAGGTTTGAATTTGAAATTGAGTTACATGGTTTATGGAATTCGAATTCTAATATGAATCTAACTCACATTTTAGGTTTCTTAATATGAAATGAATTCTAGGTTTGCTTAATTCCAAGGATTAGAAATTAGGATTCATGCTAGTTTGCTTTATTCTAGTGTGAAAATTAATGAGGATGCTTAATCCGAATTTGAATCTGTCAAGGAATTGAGGAATTTTGTATAAACCAATGATTGATCCAATTTGTGAATGAGGTAGAGAACCAATTCGTTTTTCTGAAATTGTTTTCTGCAAATTTAAATTCTATTTTGGAAATTAGGAAATTAGTATGAACAACAATCAAAATCCTCTTGTGTGTGTGAGTTGCTATGGGATTGAAATTCTGAATTTGTAATTGGATTCCTTGAGAGAGACGACTTTGGGTTAATCAACCTACTGCACTTTAATTCATTTTATTTGGTTGAGTACGGCCTCGACCAAATTTGGCGCCGTTGCCGGGGAATTCAATTCAAATTCTGTTTCAATTCCAATTCTGTTTTGTGTAAAATTCTGTTTTGTTTTCAATTCTGTTTTGTAAATTCGTGTACTGTTCCGTGTTTAGGAAGTAGAGTCATAATTCATATTGTGTTTTGGTATACTAACCTTGGTTGTGCAGATTTAGTTTGATCAATTTTGGTTCACAGCTTTGAGGTAAGTAGCCTAATTTGTCATAGTTATTGTTACAGTGCTTTTAGTGCGGTTCAATTTGTGTTTTGAGTTGTGTGATGTGTTGAGTCATTGTAATTAGTGTGTTTAGTCATGTTTTGATGTTTAGAATTGTTTAGATGAAATTAGGATTGATTTGGTTTGATTTGGATTGAATTGCATAAGTTGATCAAGTTGCTGTCGACTTTTCTGCCGTTGACTTTTGCAGTTGAATCTGATCTTTTTGTTTAACATAGTTAGAGGTTGAATTTTTGTGCCAATTTTTGTGTCCACATTTCTTTAGGTTAATAATGAATTTTAGATACCCCAGTTGCTGTTAGATTAGTCCTGATTGTGAGATTACACTTTGCACTGACTTATTTTGACCTGTTGACTTCAATTGGACATAACTTGAGCTAGGAGTATCAGAATTTCACAAATTTTATATGCTTTTGGGGTAGAAAAAGCTAGTTAGATCAGCCCCTCCCAGCTTGCGCTCGGAGGTCGGCTGTAAATTTGCCAAAAAAGGTCGTTTTCTATTTTTAAAGGATTTTTTAAGTTTTTTTTGGTGTATTTTCCCATTTCTTACCTTTGGTAGTTTTGGTACTTAGGCTTTGAATTTTGTTCTGAAAATTTTTGTGGTTGTTTCCTATGTTAATATAGTGTTTTCCATGTATCCATTTCATTGGTTTCTGCTCATTTGATATAGGCTGCCTTTATAAGCTGACATGCTGTTGTATGCTTCATTTTGTGCATTTCTGTGTGCATTTGGTGTATGACTAGAGTAAACCCAGGTACCCTACATTCATTTGATCCAGAAATTGATAAGACATATCATAGGTTAGTTAGAGAGTCTAGGATTCCATTTGGGCATAATTCTGTTAGTGATAGTGAGTTATCTGATAGTGTGTATTCTGCTGTTAGTGTAAGTGATAGTGAGTCTGTTTCTGTGTTTTCTTCTTCTTCTTCTTCCTTGAGTCTGATTTTAATTGTGATACCATGGCTGAGAGAACTTTGAGAGAGATTGCAGCACCTGATGTTAATATTCAGACTTTATGCATTCAATATCCTGATATAGATGTGCCTTGTGAGCTTAAGTCTGGATTGATTCATTTGTTGCCCAAGTTCCATGGTCTTGCAGGTGAGGATCCACATAAACACCTCAAGGAATTCCATATTGTCTGCACCACTATGAGACCACCTGGAGTTCCTGAGGATCATATTAAGCTGAAGGCATTTCCATTCTCCCTGCAAGATACAGCAAAAGACTGGTTGTACTACCTTCCACCTGGATCCATTACTGGCTGGGATAATTTGAAGAGGATGTTTCTGGAAAAATTCTTCCCAGCATCTAGAGTGACTTCAATCAGGAAGGAGATTTGTGGTATAAGGCAGATGGATGGAGAGAGTTGTATGAGTACTGGGAGAGATTTAAGAGGCTTTGTGCAAGCTGTCCACATCATCAGATTCATGAGCAGTTACTCATCCAGTATTTCTATGAGGGCCTATTGAACAATGACAGACAAATGATAGATGCAGCCAGTGGAGGAGCTCTTGTAGATAAAACTCCAGTTGCAGCAAGGCAGTTAATTGAGAATATGGCTTCTAATAACCAACAGTTCAATACCAGAAGCAATTCAGTAGCCTTGACCAGAGGAGTTCATGAGATGGAGACCACTTATGCTGCTGATCATAGGAAGTTGGAGAGCAAGCTAGATGATTTGGCTTCCTTGGTTAAGTAGATGGCAGTGTCTCAACAAGTTGCTAAGCTATGTGGGATTTGTACTTCTGCAGATCATCCCACTGATGCATGTCCCACCTTACATGAGCCTGCAGGAGATGATGCTTTTCCTCCTCAGGCTTATGCAGCAAATATCTATGGTTCTGGCAGACCCCCTCAGTAGAAACAGTATAATCAGGATCTTTCTTCCAACAGGTACAATCCGGGTTGGAGGAATCATCCAAATTTGAGATGGGGGAATTCTCAGCAGCAGCCACAGCAGCCTTATGTGCCTTATCAGTCTCATGCTGCTGGGCCTAGTAGACCTTACCAGCCTCCACATGTACAGCAGCAACAGCAGCCTACACCGCCTAGTGCTGCACCTTCCAAGAGTGAGCCTTCCTTGGAAGAATTAATGAGGCAGATGGCGATCAATAATATGAATTTTCAGCAGAGGACAGAGGCAACTATTCAGAGCCTAGAGAATCAGATAGGCCAGATGGCTACCACTCTTAATCAGTTGCAGTCTCAGGGTTCAGATAAGCTTCCTGCTCAAACAGTTGTCAACCCGAAGAATGTTAGTGCAATCACTTTGAGGTCGGGTAAGAGTGTGCAAGCACTTGATAGGCAACAGTCTGAGCAAGAAGATGAGATTCATACAGTTGTAGACCCTGTGCAGGAGAGAGCTAGTCCTAGTCCTTTGAGTAGCCCCAGTTCTTCAAGCAGTGAGCAGCCTTCTATTCCTCTTCCATTCCCTCAGAGAGTTGTGCAGAAGAGTAAAAAAATGGAAGAGGCTGACAAGGAGATCTTGGAGACTTTCAGGAAAGTAGAGGTGAATATACCTCTACTTGAGGCCATAAAGCAAATTCGAGATATGCCAAGTTCTTGAAGGATCTGTGCACCCATAGGAGGCGGCTGAAGGGCAATGAGAGGATTAGTATGGGAAGGAATGTCTCTGCACTCATTGAGAGACCTATGACTCCCATTCCAGAAAAATGCAAAGACCCAGGGACATTTTACTATTCCTTGTGTTATAGGCAGTAACCAGTTTGATAATGCTATGCTTGATTTAGGAGCATCTATTAATGTTATGCCTTTATCTGTTTTCACCTCTTTGTCTCTTGGTCCTTTGCTAGGCTACAGGTGTTGTCATTCAGTTGGGCAAACAGGAGCACTGCCCACCCTGCAGGCCTTATTGAGGATGTGTTGGTTCGAGTGAATGACCTCATCTTCCCTGCTGACTTCTACATATTGGATATGGAGGGAGGAGATTCACTCACTGGTGCAGCCCCCATCATCTTGGGCAGGCCCTTCCTGAAGACAGCTCGGACTAAGATTGATGTTCATGCAGGCACACTTACCATGGAGTTTGGAGACAGTGTGGTTCAGTTTAATATTTTAGATGCCATGAGGCATCCTGTTGAGGATCATTCTGTATTCCATATTGATATGCTTGCTGAACTTGTAGATGATAGTTTGTCTGAGTTTGTAGGACATTTGGACTTTCCGGACTTTTCTGATTTCATTGATGTCTACACTTGTGATTTATGTTCTGATTCATCTGTGTGTAGTATGTGTGCTGAGATAGATGAGTTCATATCTGTTGATTGTGTTGATTGTTCTGATTGTCCTACAGGTTCTGGTATTGATGCACCAGTTGTGTCAATTGAGTCAGAATGCAGTGGCTTGATTACAGACAATTATAGATACATCTGACTTGATTGATTTGCAGGTTGCAGAGGTTTCTACCAGTACCAGATTGTTACTTTCTATTGTTCAGCCCCCATCAATGGAGCTGAAGCCACTTCCCACTCACCTCAAGTATGCATATTTGGAGGATGAGCAGAAGCTTCCAGTGATCATCTCTACTGCTCTCTCAGTTGATCAGGAGCAGAGGTTGTTGCACGTGATTAGAGAGCACAGGAGAGCTCTAGGTTGGACTTTGGCAGATATTCCGGGTATTAGCCCCACCTTGTGTATGCATCGGATTCTGTTGGAGGATGGGGTTAAACCTGTGAGGCAGCCTCAGAGAAGGCTGAATCGCCAGATTCTTGACGTGGTCAAGAAGGAGGTCACCAAGCTGCTACAGGCGGGTATCATATATCCCATATCAGATAGCACTTGGGTGAGCCCGGTACAGGTGGTACCGAAGAAATCTAGGATTACAGTTGTGAAGAATGAGAAGGATGAGCTGATTCCTACTAGGGTGCAGAACAGCTGGAGAGTCTGCATCGACTACAGGAGGCTCAACCAGGCGACCAGGAAGTATCACTTCCCACTTCCTTTCATTGATCAGATGCTGGAGCGCCTGGCAGGTAAATCCCATTACTGTTTCTTAGATGGTTTCTCTGGTTATTTTCAGATTTGTATTGCACCAGAGGACCAGCATAAGACTACATTTACCTGTCCTTTTGGTACCTTTGCATATAGGAGGATGCCTTTTGGTCTATGCTAATGCTCCTGGTACTTTCCAAGATGCATGATGAGTATATTTGCTGATTTACTTGAGCATTGCATAGAGGTTTTCATGGATGATTTTAGTGTATATGGCTCCTCATTTGATGCATGTTTGGATAGCTTGACTAGAGTGCTTGATAGGTGCATAGAGACTAACCTTGTTCTTAATTATGAAAAGTGTCATTTTATGGTAGAGCATGGTACAGTCTTAGGCCATATTATCTCTAGGAAGGGTATAGAGGTAGATCCTGCAAAATTAGATGTTATTTCACACTTGCCTTACCCCTCTTGCGTGCGAGAGGTTCGATCTTTTCTTGGACATGCAGGTTTCTATCGCAGGTTCATTCAGGACTTCAGTCGGATAGCCCTTCCGCTGTCCAACTTTCTACAGAATGATGTCAGCTTTGAGTTTGGAGAGCGGTGCAGAGAGGCATTTGATCGCCTCAAGAGAGCTCTCACCACCACTCCCATTATTCAGCCACCGGATTGGACGCTTCCGTTCGAGTTGATGTGTGATGCATCAAACTACGCCTTGGGAGCTGTTTTGGCACAGAGGGTTGGTAAGCTGTCTCATGTGATATATTATGCATCTAGGACTTTGGATGCAGCACAGGTAAATTACACTACCACTGAGAAAGAGCTGTTAGCAATTGTTTTTGCATTGGATAAGTTTAGATCATATTTGCTAGGCTCTAGAGTAGTGGTTTTTACTGATCATGCTGCTCTTAAGTTCCTTTTGAAAAAGACAGATTCCAAACCCAGGTTGATCAGGTGGATGCTACTGCTTCAGGAGTTTGATTTGGACATCCAGGATAGAAGTGGTGCGCATAATCTGGTAGCAGACCATTTGAGCCGCATTGAGAGAGCGTAGGATGTGTTTCCTATTCGGGATGACTTCCCGGATGAGCAGCTTATGGCTTTGCTTGATTCCCATTCCCCTCCCCTTACCCCTTGGTTTGCTGATATTGTTAATTATCTTGTTGCATCTGTTTTTCCACCCTTGGCATCTAGGACTCAGAGAGATAGACTTAAGAGTGATGCCAAGTATTATGTATGGGATGACCCTTATTTATGGCATTTTTGCAGTGACCAGGTTATCCGTAGGTGCATTCCAGATCAGGAGATCCAGTCTGTACTTCAGTTCTGTCATTCCTCACCTGTTGGAGGACATCTTGGACCCCAGAGGACAGGACGAAAGGTGATGGATTGTGGATTTTATTGGCCTACGATTTTCAGAGACGCCTGGAGAGTCTCCTCTACATGCGAGCAGTGTCAGAGAGCAGGAGCGGCCATTTCTAGCAGGCAGCAGATGCCCCAGCAGCCTATGTTGTTTTGTGAGATTTTTGATGTGTGGGGTATTGATTTTATGGGTCCATTTCCTGTTTCTTTTGGTTTATATATATATTGCTTGCTGTGGACTATGTCTCCAAGTGGGTGGAGGCTATAGCCACAAGGACTAATGATGCTCGAGTTGTTGTGGATTTTGTCAGGTCTCACATCTTTTGCAGGTTTGGAGTGCCTCGAGCCATTGTTAGTGATCAGGGGACCCACTTCTGTAACCAGTCCATGGAGGCTTTGCTGAAGAAGTATGGGGTGGTGCATAGAGTTTCTACACCATACCACCCCAGACTAATGGACAGGCTGAGATCTCCAACAGAGAGATCAAGAGGATTCTAGAGAAGATGGTGCAGCCTAACAGGAAGGATTGGAGCCGTCGCCTTCATGATGCTCTCTGGGCTCATAGGACCGCCTACAAAGCACCTCTTGGGATGTCTCCCTTTAGAGTTGTTTTTGGTAAGGCGTGCCACTTACCTGTGGAGATTGAGCATCGGGCATACTGGGCAGTTAGGGCTTGTAATTTGGATTGTGACCAGGCAGGAGAGCAGAGGAAGCTTCAGCTGCAGGAGCTTGATGAGATCCGCCTTGAGGCCTATGAGAACTCTAAGTTCTACAAGGAGAAGACTAAGAAATTTCATGATCAATGTATTGCTAGAAAAGAGTTTGTAGTAGGCCAAAAGGTGTTGTTGTTTAATTCTAGACTTAAGCTCATGTCTGGTAAGCTTCGTTCTCGTTGGATTGGACCTTTTATCGTCACTCATGTTTATCCTTATGGTGTTGTAGAGTTGAAGAGTGAGTCCACCAACAAGACCTTCAAGGTCAATGGCCACCGTCTCAAGCTATTTCATGAGAGTCCCGCTTTGGTTGAGGAGACGGTTGAGGAGATGAGCTTGGAGCTTCCCACATTCCCTCAAGTGCAAATTTTTCCACCTTGATGAGGGAGTCTCTTTCCCCACTATTTTATTGCATTATGTCCTTTTTTCTATAATTTGATTATTTTTACATTGAGGACAATGTGTGATTTAAGTGTGGGGGAGGAGATTTGTAGTTTTAGGGCTTTAGGATTGATTTTAGGAATTAGTATGTGGTTAGGATTATAGTGTTTGTGTGTTAGTAATTTTTAGGATTGTTAAAAAAAAATTGTTTGCTTTTTACTGTTCAAAAAAAGAAAAAAAAATGTTGTTTTACTGTATTTTTGGTGTTTTCCATAGGAAATTTGCTGTTTTTGAGTTGCTGTCAGCATTTTCATAGCTATTCTGTAGCTACTGCTGTTACTGTTTTGCTGTCTGAAATTATTGTAATCTGTCTGTTTTGCTGTTTTTGCTGTTGCTGTTTCTGTTTTTGCATTACTGTAGCTGCTGTACGTTTTTATTGATGCTGTTTACAGCAGAATTTTTTTTACAGCAGTTTTGTTACAGCAGAATTTCATTTTACAGCAGAATTTTGACAGTTATCTGAATTTTACAGCAAAAACAGAATTTTCGACAGTAGGAAAAATAATACATTTGGCATGTTTTTCATTGGATTTTTAGGATTTGTGTTGGTAGTGGCATTTTCATCATATTTGGACAATTGGTTTCTTGATTTATGTTGTTTGGATTCCTTATAATTTAGTGAATAAGTTGGTTTTGATGATTATTGGGTTGAATATTTTGTGATAAAGTTGTCCTTGGTGAGATTTTGAGCCTTATTGATGGATGGACCATTCTATGCCATTCTCTCTTTTTCTTGTGTGATTTCACTCTTGTTTGCTTGTGCTCTAGAACTTGGCTTGACTCTTTGATTTTCAACTTTGTTCACATGCATGTATTGAGATGATTGAGGCATTTTTGTTGATAATTGAGCTACTAGCCATATTAGCTTACCTTGATGATATTCCACTTGCTAGCCCCTTTGAGCCTATGGATCCCATTTCTTGTTTTTGAAAGCTCATTACAAGCCTTGAAAGTGAAAAACCATGATTGTCCTTGCCTTAGAGGATAAAGGAGCTTTGGAATTGTTTTGGGAATAGGCTCTTGAATGAGTGTGGGGGTGTGCTTGAATTTCTTATCTTATCTCCTCTTGTGGATATCATATTGTTGACCTTTGGCTAGTTACAAAGAAAAAAAAATGAAAAAGGAAAAATATAGAAAAGTAAAAAAAAATAAAGAATAAAAAAAAATCTCAAAAGAAAAGTGTTAAAAAAAGAGCAAAGAATTAAAGTGTTCTTGAAATAGCAAAAATGGGTCAAAAGGTAGAAAAGAGGAGTTTAATTGTATTCTTGAGATGTATGCTACTTGCATTTCTTCTTGGATTTATCCCCCATTGCTCCTCTATTCTCTTTGGTTTTTAACTTCTTATCCTTCATTTTCCCTACCTTTACCTTGGCCCCATTACATCCTATTTGAAGTCCTCTTGATCTTTGCTTGCATGTGTTTCAATTGTTGTGGATATTAGAGTCTTGCCAAGCCTATGGTAGTGCTTGCTTTCATGAGTGCTTTGAGTGTATATACACAAGCCTAAACACTTGAGAGTTGGAGAGTTTGTCTTGTGAGGATTCTATCACTTTTGATTCACCCCTTTGATTTGATTCACCCTCTTGTTTGCTAAATTGTAGGGAATTTCATTCATAATTTTCTTGACTCCATGACTCCTTTGATGATGTATTATGCCTACTCCTATGCATTCCTTGGATCTCTTGTTAATAATGCCACTTGTATTTGCATTGTGCTCCCTAATTGATTTTTAGCTTCATGTGGTGTTTTTCCCGGAGTGCAAAAGGGCAAGTGTGGGGGAATTTGATGAACAAATTTTTATTCACACTTTGCATAATTAATCTTAGCTTGCTTGGACTATAATTGTTATTAAATCCACTGTTTTAATTGGAATTTACCAAATTGGGCTTAATTGGGCTTTAATTGTGAATGTTGTTTAAATTCGGATTTTTAAGCCTACTGACCTACCTGTCTTGTTTTGATGATATCCGGAGCTAAAGGTGTCCGATTTGAGAGATTCCAGTGGCATTGGAAAGCTAACTTCCGGGGCTTTAATTTGATATGCAATATGACCATATTACCATGAAGCAATTAGGAGCAGTTGCTGTTTGAAAATCGCCTACTGTTGCTGTCTGACACAAGTCCGAATTTGATTAGTTTTGTAATTAGTTTGTGGGCCTGTTTTAATTAATTTCGGCCCAATTAAGGCCTAATCAGATTGTTAGTGATTTAGGCTCTATAAATAGGTGTGTTACTGAGTAGTTTGAACACTTTACATTAATTTTTCAGATTTTAGAAAAAAGACTCTCCACTTTCCCTCTCTTTTCTCTCTTCTTGCAATTTTCGAATTTGGTTCCTCTTCTTCATCTTCTTCAATTTTCGAGTTTCTCCTCCATGGAAATGGAAGGCTAAGCTTCAAGGATTGTTTCTCTACTGAATTCACATAGGAAATTGAGGTTATAATTTCGTTTTTCATGTCTTGAATTCTTGGACAGATTCTTCACTTTCCTTCTCCTAGTTTCTTGATGTTTAGGTTTGAATTTGAAATTGAGTTACATGCTTTATGGAATTCGAATTCTAATCTGAATCTAACTCACATTTTAGGTTGCTTAATCTGAAATGAATTCTAGGTTTGCTTAATTCTAAGGATTAGAAATTAGGATTAATGCTAGTTTGCTTTATTCTAGTGTGAAAATTAATGAGGATGCTTAATCCGAATTTGAATCTGTCAAGGAATTGAGGAATTTTGTATAAACCAATGATTGATCCAATTTGTGAATGAGGTAGAGAACCAATTCGTTTTTCTGAAATTGTTTTCTGCAAATTTAAATTCTGTTTTGGAAATTAGGAAATTAGTATGAACAACAATCAAAATCCTCTTGTGTGTGTGAGTTGCTATGGGATTGAAATTCTGAATTTGTAATTGGATTCCTTGAGAGAGACGACTTTGGGTTAATCAACCTATTGCACTTTAATTCATTTTATTTGGTTGAGTACGGCCTCGACCAGTGACGCTTCAGGAAAGGGATTAGGAAGTGTTCTTATGCAGGAAAGAAGGGTAGTAGCTTATGCATCTAGGCAGTTGAGGCCTCATGAGGAAAATTATTCTACCCATGACCTGGAGCTAGCTGCTGTAGTATTTGCCCTCAAAATTTGGAGGCATTACTTATTTGGTGTGAGGTTTGAGGTATTTAGTGATCACAAGAGTTTGAAATATCTTTTTGATCAAAAAGAACTCAACATGAGGCAAAGAAGGTGGATGGAATTTCTTAAGGATTATGACTTTGAGTTGAAATACCATCCCGGAAAAGCCAATGTAGTGGCTGATGCTCTCAGCAGGAAATCCCTGTATGTATCATCCTTGATGGTACATGAGATGAGTCTCTTAGAAAAGTTTAGAGATTTTAACCTGGAAGTAGAAGTGGGAGTTGGTAGCATTCACATGTATAGATTAGAAATTTGTAGTGAGTTTCAGACTCTAATAAGGGAAGCTCAGGGTTTGGACCCTGATCTCCAAAACAAGAAGGGACAATTAGGATTTTCTGAGTCAGGAGAAGGGTTGATACTTTTCCAAGGTAGGATCTGTGTTCCTAAGGGGGGTAGGGTAAAACAGCTAGTGTTAGAAGAGGCTCATAAGGGTAAGATGTCTATACATCCTGGTTCCACCAAGATGTATCAGGATTTGAGAAAGAAGTTTTGGTGGGAAGGTATGAAGAGGGAGATAGCTGAGTTTGTATCTAGGTGCTAACTTGTCAACAAGTGTGATGACATGGCACACCAGCAGCCTCCTACTGAAGCAGTCAAGGACATCACTGGACCAATGACTAGAGGACGTGCTAAGAAGATTAAGGAAGAGATGGGAAAATTAGTGTCCTACATTTTTAGGGATACTACCTTACAGAAGGACACCACTGCCCTACAGAAGGACACCCTTGACCCAGGAATAGGACACATGGTCCTGTGCACCACCCTAGACTAGGATGGGTCTTCCCTATTGTATTTTTCCTCTTCCTTGGGCGCCCATGCTTGGGTTTTATTGGTTAGGAGGTTGCCTTACTATAAGGCTTAAGGAGTCATGGGTTCAACTCCTACATAGGATAGAAATTAATTCATCTTTTCTATTTCCTATGTAGAGTGGGGCGCATAACTCATGGGTTTAGTGGCTAAAAGCTTAGCTTAGCTAAAAGCCATAGGGGAGTGGGTTCAAATCCCACCTTGGATGAGTTTCCACTCATCTTTTATTTTCCTTTTTATTTTCCCCCTTGTAAGTCTCCATTTGGCCGCCCCCTCCCCCTCATTCTCCTATAAATAGGAGCCTCCTCCTCATGTAACACACATCTTGAATTTTAAGTAAAGGCATTATGCCAAATTTTCTCCTCTCTTGAGAGTTGAGTGAGGCTTGGTGGTTGTTGCTTAAACCATGGTGAGACTTATCTAATTCTCCTGAATTAGTGGCGTCTGGCGATTGAACTTATCTGCTGCAAGAAGGGACTTGCACCAGTGGCGTTCTCCACTTCTTTCTCCTCCACTTTTTCTTTCATTTTCCTTCATTTTCTTTCATTTTCTCACGCCATATAGCTGCTGTTCCAGCACTATATTTCGTGAATTAATTGCTATTTCTTGGTGCTAATTGGTTTGTTTTGCTCAATTCTAGATCCTGTGCAATTCCTGTCATCAAAGTGAAAATAGAACACCAGAAGCCATCAGGTGCCTTGCTACCTTTAGAGATTCCTGAATGGGAATGGGAGAGTATAGCCATGGACTTTGTGGTGGGATTACCATGAGTCCAAGCTGGTTTTCACACCATTTGGGTTATAGTGGACCGTTTAACCAAGTCAGCTCATTTTCTTCCGGTTAAGAATACTTTTCCCTTAAGCAAACTGGATGATATCTATGTTAGGGAGATTGTTAGATTACATGGTATTCCTGCTAGTATCATCTCTGATAGAGATCCTAGGTTCACCTCAAGGTTCTGGAATGCACTACACCAGTCATTCGGGACTAAGCTTAGATTTATCACCGCCTACCATCCTCAGACTGATGGTCAATCAGAGAGAACCATCCAAACCTTAGAAGACATGTTGAGGGCTTGTTCACTAGAAGAGTCGGGTAGTTGGGATAAGTACCTGCCATTGGTAGAGTTTGCCTACAATAACAGTTATCACAGTAGTATAGGCATGGCTCCATATGAAGCCTTGTATGGTAGGAAGTGTAGGTCCCCTGTTTGTTGGTATGAGGTGGGTGAGAAAGCTTTGTTGGGTCCAGAATTGGTTCAGGAAACTTCTGATAAGATTAGGATGATTAGGAAAAAACTTCTAACCGCCTAGAGCCGTCAGAAAAGTTATGCTGATAAGAGAAGAAAAGAACTAGAGTTTGAGGAAGGGGAACATGTGTTTCTGAAAATAACTCCTGTCATTGGCTTAGGGAAGTCTGTGAAATCTAAAAAGTTAAGTCCCAGGTACATCGGTCCCTTTCAAATCTTGCAAAGAATTGGTCCTCTTGCATACAAATTGGCTCTTCCACCCCATCTCTCCAAAATACATAATGTGTTTCATGTGTCTAAACTAAGAAAATATGTATTTGATCCTTCTCATGTCTTGTCTTCTGAACCAATACAATTGAAGGACAACCTCACCCTACCTGCCAAACCAATTCAGATTATTGACAGAAGTGCCAAGACTCTGAGGAATAGAAACATTCCTTTGGTTAAGGTAGTTTGGGAAGGTTTATCTATAGATGAAGCTACTTGGGAGAAAGAAGATGTTGTCAAGCATCACTTCTCTAATCTCTTTGAATTGTGGTAAGATTTAAATACTTTGTATTAGTGAAATTTTGGGGGCAAAAATTTCTTTAAGGGGGGTAGAATGTAACATCCCAACTTTTTGATAGGTTAATTGTAAGATTTATAGGTTAATTGTATGGTTTGAACATTAGGGACTAAGAGAAAGGAGTAGGAATAGGTAAGATTAAGCATGGTAACTTATTAGAACTTAACCCTTGAGTTTTTGGTCACTGGTAATCGATTACCAGAGAGTCTGGCCCCTGGTAATCGATTACTAAACCCTTGTAATCGATTACCAGCAACCTGGGTTCTTAGTAATCGATTACCAAAGGTGGTAATCGATTACCAGGTTCCTAGAATGGGTTCTTAGGCTAATTTTTCCTTCAGTAATCGATTACCAGGGTTTGGTAATCGATTACTGAGCGAAAATATATATACCCAGGACGCGAAATTCATCAGAATTTTGAGAGAAAACCTAACTTTAGAGAGAGAAAGAGTGGGTCTAGAGAGAGGAAGTGTCGGAACGAAGTAGAAACGTCGGAACGGAGGTAGGAATAACAATTCTTTCATCTAAACTACTTGAATTGCTACATTGTGGTGAGTAATTCTCACTTGATTGATAGATTTTAGGGATTGGTCTCCATACCCTTGAACCCCCTTCTTTCTCCCCCTTTCTCTGATTATATTGTGAATAATGATGTTTGATTGTGTGGTGAATGTTGTATGATCAATGGGCAACGATATTAATCGGTTAGAACGGATCAATTCTTGACGTTCGTTAGTTTCGAAACTTTCGAAACTCTCGAAAGTTTCGAAACTATCGAAACGTCGAAACGCTCCGTTTTCTTCGATTAAGATTGTTCCGAAATGGCAAACTAAGGGTCGATAATTGATTTCGATATAGGAATTGATGAATATACGGAATGGGTGTTGTTTAAACATCGAATCTCATTGGTTTCGAAGGGTTCGAACTATCGAAATTGTCGAAACCGACGAGACTACGATATTTATCAATTTCGAATATCTATTTTGATTATCCGACTAAGTATTCGAAAGAATTATGGACTTCGGTCACTTATGGACTTCGGTCAATTATGTGGAGTGGGATTCGTTCCCCTAGGGAGATATCCCCTGTAGTTCGAGCTCGAGTCTAACTCTTTATGTGATGTGTACATGGCCTTCAGGCAAACATTTAGAGCATCGTGAATTATATGAATAATGTGAATGGTGAGTCATGGAATATGTATGAATTGTATGAACTGTCATTGATAATTATGCCTGCATCCATGCATCAAGATTATTCACTGAGATTTTTATCTCACCACGCGATATGTGGGTTTTAGATGTCCAGGTGCCTCTCCCTCGGAGTACTCAGCCAAGGGAATGATGTGTGCGATGCGGAAGATTCCTCTTGAACCTTCTAGTGTATTTTGGAACATGGATGTGTTTATGTATATGTATATATATATATACCCCTTTTGTGTTGGATTGGATATGATGTGAATATATGTATGGAGTTTTAAAGTTAAGTTTGGAGTATGTAATTAATCCTTTTAGAATTAATTTTGTAATAAGGACTTTCATATAAAGATTATGGGTAGTTAAGATTATTAAGTAAAAGAATTAATTCTAGATGTTTGTTTTAAATTATCCGGATGTGTTGGATTTGTGATAATTTATAGAACAGGTCGATATTAAAAATGAAAGATCCTAAATTCTAAGTTCGGAATTTGGTTTCCAACGGACTAAATTCTGGCTTGAGAAATTAGGGTGTTACAAATATTTTCTATTTTTAATTAATTTTTTTATTTATCATTATTTAATTCACAAAAATTAAATGGTAATTCAAAAAACCATGACCTTCACTGGCGATGTCCACACACTACACATGGCATGCATGCAAAATTTCTCGTGAGAAATCCAACAACATGGTTGCAACGCACCGGTCATCACTTGGAAGCTGGTGCTTAGAATTGGGGTTATGCTCGAGACTCCATGCTGGGCAATGTGCCAAAATATGCACTGTTGAATTTCGTCATGAAAATTAACCACGTGAATTGTATAGGTGACAAGCCATCAAAAACAAATTTTCACAATTTTTACCCACTATTTTCTATTTTTAATTAATTTTTTTATTTATCATTATTTAATTCACAGAAATTAAATGGTAATTAAAAAATCATGACCTTCATCGGCGGTGTCCACACACCACACATGGCATGCATGCAAAATTTCACGTGATATATCCAACAACAAGGTTGCAACGCATCGGTCATCTCCAGGAAGCTGGTGCTTAGGATTAAAGTTCATGCTCGAGACTCCATGCGGGGCAATGTGCCAAAATATGCACTGTTGAGTTTCGTCATGAAAATTAACCACGTGAATTGTATAGGTGACGAGCCATCAAAAACAAATTTTCACAATTTTTACCCACTATTTTCTATTTTTAATTAATTTTCTCTTATTTATCACTATTTAATCCACAGAAATTAAATGGTAATTTAAAAAATAATGAAACTTCACCGGCGATGTCCACACGCCACACATGGCATACATGCAAAATTTCACGTGAGAAATCCAACGACAAGGTTGCAACGCATCGGTCATCACCCGGAAGCCGGTGCTTAGGATTAGGGTTCATGCTCGAGACTCCATGCGGGGCAATGTGCCAAAGTATGCAATGTTGAGTTTCGTCATGAAAATTAACCACGTGAATTGTATAGGTGACGAGCCATCAAAAACAAATTTTCACAATTTTTACCCACTATTTTCTATTTTTAATTAATTTTCTCCTATTTATCACTATTTAATCCACATAAATTAAATGGTAATTTAAAAAATAATGAAACTTCACCGGCGGTGTCCACACATGGCATACATGCAAAATTTCACATGAGAAATCCAACGACAAGGTTGCAACGCATCGGTCATCACCCGGAAGCTGGTGCTTAGGATTAGGGTTCATGCTCGAGACTCCATGTGGGGCAATGTGCCAAAATATGCACTGTTGAGTTTCGTCATGAAAATTAACCACATGAATTGTATAGGTGACAAGCCATCAAAAACAAATTTTCACAATTTTTACCCACTATTTTCTTTTTTTAATTAATATTTTTATTTATCACTATTTAATTCACAGAAATTAAATGGTAATTCAAAAAATCATGACCTTCACTGGCGCTGTCCACACACCACACATGGCATTCGTGAAAAATTTCACGTGATAAATCCAACGACAAGGTTGCAATGCATCGGTCATCACCTAGAAGCTGGTGCTTCGGATTAGGGTTCATGCTCGAGACACCATGCGGGGCAATGTGCCAAAATATGCACTGTTGAGTTTCGTCATGAAAATTATCCACGTGAATTGTATAGGTGACGAGCCATCGAAAACAAATTTTCACAAATTTTACCCACTATTTTCTATTTTTAATTAATTTTTTTATATCACTATTTAATTCACAGAAATTAAATGGTAATTCAAAAAATTATGAAACATCACCGGCGGTGTCCACACACCACACATGGCATGCATGCAAAATTTCACGTGAGAAATCCAACGACAAGGTTGCAATGCATCGGTCATCACCCGAAAACTGGTGCTTAGGATTGGGGTTCATGCTCGAGACTCCATGCGGGGCAATGTGCCAAAATATGCACTGTTGAGTTTCGTCATGAAAATTAACCACGTGAAATGTATAGGTGACGAGCCATCAAAAACAAATTTTCACAATTTTTACCCACTATTTTCTATTTTTAATTATTTTTTTTATTTATCACTATTTAATTCACAAAAATTAAATGGTAATTCAGAAAATCATGACCTTCACCGGCGGTGTCCACACACCACACATGGCATGCATGCAAAATTTCACGTGTTAAATCCAACAACAAGGTTGCAACGCATCGGTCATCACCCGGAAGCTGGTGCTTTTTGGAGTGGAGTCCAGCCGGCCATTTTGACCCAGATATCGTGCGAGAGTTCTACGCCAACGCGATCGGGGATCAGGGCGTTGACTCTAGGAGGGAGTCATATGTTCGTGGGCAGGTTATTAGGTTTGATTGCGCCGCAATCAACACCTTTTTAGGAGAGCCATTCGATCAAGAGCTTGAGGAGTGTCAGTTCCAAGAGAGATTGGGTGCTATGGGGCTACAGGGCAATGACCCCCTTGACACTGAGACAACACAACTGCTCTGCTTCCCGGGCCGTTCCTTTGAGAGGAACGCATAGAGAGAGGCCGCCCGTATTTAGAGGCACGACTTGAGGAGCATAGCTAGGATGTGGACAGTACTGACGCTGGCCAACATTCATCCTACCGGGCATGTTTCAGATATCATTATGTTGGTAGCTCACCTCCTTTACTGCATTCTTACTGGCGCCACAATGGACATAGCACGAGTCATCACCAGTCGGATGGTCACCTTTGCATCTGCTGTGGCCAACAGGACTCCCACTTCAAAGATCAGACTTGGTTTTCCCTCTTTCATCACCGCTCTTTGCAGATCTAGGGGTGTGGCGGTGAACCCTAGGGTCCCCATCTTACCACCTATGACTCGAGCCTACATTGATGCCTACTGCATGGCACCTGAGGAGTTGGAGGGGGAACACCAGCCACCACCACCACCAGCAGAAGAGTTTTTCTATTCAGTCAGGGTTCAGCGTCTTGAGAACCAGAACTTCCACATGATGGCCCAGATGTCCACCCTATACCGGGCCGCATTACACTTTCAGAGCACTCAGCACCAGGCCGGTATAGATCCCATGCTCCCCTCATTCTTTCAGGATTACATGCAGTGGCCTGGGGACAGACCTATTACTCTAGGGGGGATGGTGCGGCTAGAGCTGAGAATGTAGACCACATGGATCAGGACCACGAGGACTGATCATTTTCTTTCCTATTTGGTGCTTTTCTTTCTTTTCTTTCTTTTTCTTTTATTTTGCTTTTCTTTTCCTTTTCTTTTCCTTATTTTATTTTATTTTCCCTTTGATTCGTACTGTATCCAACCTACCATATATATATATATATCATGCAGTAATCCAGTTATTTTTTTGTGTAATTTTTAATATTTTTTTGGATTTTAGGAGCTTAGGAATCAAGGTAATTTATTCTAATTCTCTGTAAATAAGTAGTTTAACTAACCAATATAGGAAAGATGATAGGGTCTTGTGATTAATTCCATAATCAATTAGGTTTAGAGTTCTTCTCAAGAAGACCTATCGTGGTAGTTTATTAAATCCAGTAAGTGCTTTAGCAAGGAAATTTTAGCCCAACCGGTGAGCTGAGAGCCCTAAACACTTAAACACTTATATTGAGAGCTTTTCACCACAGCTTGTCAACTGTTATTGCTTGAGTTTCTGAAATTTGTCTTGCTTGTAGAAGGTACGGAAGTGACAAAGGCACAATTTTGTGATTTTAATATTCTGCTTAGTGCCAAAAAGCCAACCATGCATTAATATTTCCAATTATTGATTGCCCATTTGAGCCTTTAATGTTTCTTTTGATGCACCCCAGCCATTATCAATGATCAATGATCATACCATGTTCCTTAACACTTGGGATAGAGAGCAAGGTGCACTACAACAAAATGGGAAAAGAGATTGAAAAAGAGGTTGGTCACAAGGAATCCAAGAGAAGGCACAAGGAATCACAAAGGAAAGATTCTTCCCCACCAAAAATAAGTTCTTTATGTTATGTATACAAAAAAAAAATTCTGCACAAAGTGTGGAAAATAAATAAGTTGGGGGGAGAAAATTTTTTCAAAAAAGAGGCCAAAGCTGAAAAAGGGTGACCATTCAAGAATCATCAGGTGAATTGAGAGAAGTTCCAAAGCACAACCACAAGATGCTCTCTATTCAAAGTGTTCCTTGAATATCCAGAAAAACCATGATTTCTTGATAGCCCAGCCTTATTACAACCTAAAGAAAGACCTTTTGATCCATACTAACTACGTGCAGGTTCAGACCTTGGAAACGACTATCAATTCTAGTTGTTCAACAGTGGGTGAAAATGATTGAGGGAAACACTTACCCGTGAGAATGAGAGATTTCCTTGGTTTATCACTTACTGCTTTAATTGCTATTATTGAGAAAGTTTAATTGATGTTGTATTTCTATCCTAACTGCTGATTGGTAACATCTCTTGATTCTGATTTTTTTCTGTTTGGGAAGTGACTTCTGCTTAGGAAGAAGTTGAGGGATGATTACCTTGAATTAGTTTTATTTTTGTCAAAATACACTAAGGATTAGAATTGATTGTGAATGCAAAGAGGTCTCTTGCTTGAGGACAAGCAAGAATTCAAGCTGGGGGGAATTTGATAAGTGAAAAATAGTTGATAAATTAGTATATATTTTATTTCACTTATCAAGGATAAAATGATAATTTTACACCATTTTTATCCCTTTTTAATTAATATTTACTAATTTGTATTTATTAATCCTAGTTTTGAATTTGATGCTATTTTAATAGATTTATTGTTGATTTTTGCAGGATTATTGCAAAGATTTAACTCGGAAATTAAATGGCATTAAATGAGGAGGGTTTATGCAAGATTATAGATTGATTGAAGACAATTAATTAAAGATGTGAAGAAGATTTGAATCATTAATGAGGAGATCAGAGCCAATCAATCAAAGTTGTTGCAGACAAGCTTCCCAAATAAACAAGGATTGCGCAATAAATTTAAAGATATCAGAAAATAAAGGGAAACAAGGAAAGGCAAACGCGTGAAAACCAGTCTCGGGGAGAGATCAACAAATAAAAGAGGAAAGTTGAAGCTGCAGGATGCTAGCTGCGCTTCACCCCGCGCTATAGCGCAGGTGAAGCGCAACTCTCTGGAACCTGCGTTGCAGCGCAAGTTGTAGCGCAGCTTGAAGCGCAGAACACGCAGATCGCTTCCCAGTTGCCGTTTTTAAGAGGATCTCTTCCCAAATTTGCTTTGTCTTTCCTAATCTATAAATAGGAACCTCTTGCGTCAGTCAAAGGAGTTAGTTAGTGAGTTGGTTAGCGAGATAGAAAGTCATTGTAATTCAGTGATTATGTATTAAAGCTAAGTTTAGAGTAGGAGAGGAGGAGCGCTTTCACAAGGATTGAAGATGGTGACAACATCTTGGATGGTTTGTATGGCTACTTCATGTAGTTAACTCTCCAGTAGGATTGGATGTAATTGATTCTATCCTTGAGTGTATATAAATTCTATATTATTATTTCAATGAGCTCCCTATCTATAATAGTGGTATGTCTTATTCTGTGCTTATTCCTAATTCCCACGCTTGCGTCTGGAGTTATAGGTTAGTCTTAACTAAAGCTGTTATTACTAGGAGTGAGGATGGGGGAGCCTAGACATAGGAAACTCATTCTCTGATTGAATAAGAATACTCGGTTACTACTGACGGCCGAAGAGGGATTTTTACTAATGAGCGAGGGGTAGTGTGAGTATTCTAAGTGAAGGGGCATTCGACCAATAGGACTTGGTAATCGATAGCAAGGAATTAGGGGGTTGTCAATCCAGGATCCGAACATAGGCGTGTCCTAATGAGTGTAAGGTAGTGACAGTACTGGAGCGAAGGCGCGTCTATATTACTAGGCCTCGTTTATCGTCTAATTCTTTACAAACTGAATAAAAGAGAGTGAAATAAGCCGAGATAAATCTATCGCCTGGGAGATCCCGCATAATTTATCCTTGAGTGTTAAGGTCGCTGGCGAGGGGCCTTAGCAATAAAGTTTGTCTACATTATTATAGAGTAAACCTAAAATAATAGATAGTCTTTATATGCACAATGGGTGTGATGAGATGAAATCCAATCCTGATCCAAGTAAAGTGTCTCTAACTCTACCTTTCTAATTCCAATTAATTATCTATTTTCTTTATCATTCTATAATTATACTCTCTAAATTGTGCTTTCTCTTGATAAATACGATTTCGTTCTACATAAATAACTGTTCCCTGTGGATACGATACTCTTTCTTACTATTATACTGCTGAATTTGTGGTTCGCTTGACAGAAACCCATCATTATGGTTTGAGTGAATTAAGATATATGAGGCTCGAGGAAATATGTGAGCATGGATGTGGAACTAAAGTCTCCTTTACTCCTTACTCAAATACTCTTCGTCCTTGTGGAACTGCGGCTGCAACTTTGCCTTGTTAAAACTGAGATTCTACTCATCATCCAGGCCAAGAATAGAGTGGAGGCCCATTTGAAAAAAAAAAGAATCCCATTTTGTTTGTTTATTTTATATCTTGTTTTCATTTATGTTTCTGCTGTGATCCATTTTATGCTCAAAACTCATCATGAGACCTACATAAATTATTCGCTATGTCTTAGTTTGTTGCAGGAGCAATTTTTTCTTTTATAAATTATCTCTATCTATAATAAATTAGCTTTCCTAGGATTATTTTTTCCATTTAAAGGAATATTTAGTAGCTAGGATTTCTTGTAAATGAGTTTATATAAATTTATTAAAGGGCTTGACTTCTATAAAGTGGGAGATTCATTTTAGAAGATAAAATAAATAATAAAAGTCATGAAATAAAAAAGTTATATAATTAAACAAAATATTATCAAAAAATAAAGTTAAATATACATTGCTAAAAAATTTCTTATAAAATTAATTTATGAGAACATTTTTAACAATGTATATTTAACCATCCTTCTAAAATTTATTTGATGGCCTATATTTCAATACATTTTCAGTTTCATATAAATGATTTTAGAACAAATTTATGTTTGGGAAAAAATAACAGAATAATATTTTCCCCGTTGCTTGTAATATAATTTTTGTTAGCTTACTTCTTGCGGAGTTGGTGGCAAATAAAACAGAATGAAAAAAGAAAAAGGGGTCTGCTTGCGAGATATTAGGTTGTTCATATTGGATATTGGATTTGTTTTGAAGTAAAAAAAGTAATCCAATGTAAGGGATTGTAGATTGGATTGAATTTCTTTTGAAGTAAAAATATCCTATCCAATCCAAAAAAAGAAACATGTAAGTCCAACAGTTCCAGCTCTAACTGACTTATTACTTCCTGAAGGTACCTGCACACCTAGATTATTCACAAAACGCGTGGTGAGAATAATGCCTCAGTGAATATAACTAATCATGCTCAGTGTACAAGAAACAAGCACTAATAAAAGTATATCAAGTTAATCAACATCAATCATCAAAATGCTTTTAGATTCCAAAACATAACTAACATAATCTACATCAATACAATACAACTCACTACTGAATCCAGTAGGCATGAACTTATTACTGAAACTGGAGTTAGAACTGAGCTCAGACTACGGGAAACGTCTTTCCCGGGGACGTATCCCACCCATAACTGGACCGAAGTCAATAAGTTTACTTAATCAATCAATTTCTTAACTTACAACACGAGGTTGGCTTACTTAACTCACGGTCGGAACCGGTAACCATGAATTGATAACCCAAAACTAGAATTTCAAGCAATTCGAGTGTTTCGAGACTTTCGTAAGTTTCGTAACTTTCGTAACTTCGAAATTCAAGGGATTTATAATCAATTCCTAGCATAATATACTCAATTCTAGTACAATCATCATAATTCCAATCACTTTAATCAAATAGAAAGGGAATCAAGGGAGTGGGGGTCATACATTGAGCATTTCGTCAATTTCACAATTTCGCTATTTTCGTAAATCTCGCTACCCTAAGGATTTTCAATGAAAATCCTAACGAAACTACTCAATCTTACACAACTATCATCAATCCAACTACAATATGCATATAGAAAAGGGATCAAGAGAATAGGGTTCATACAATGGGGAGAAATCAAAATGAAGGAAAAGTGAGAGTGTGTGAGTTATACTCACCAATTTCTTGAAATTCTCAAGTGGAATTGATGAATTGAGTGACCCTTTGTTGAATCCTAGCTTCAAATCCCTTCCAAGCCTTCAATTTAATGTTTCTCTCTCTAAATTGCTCACTCTCTCTCTAGGGTTCGCGAAAGGGGAAGAAGAGAAACTGAAAATCTGATTTTTTTGCATGTCTTGGTATATATACTGGACTGCTGGTAATCGATTACAGTAATGCTGTAAATGATTACCAGAGGCAAAAATCACACTTGAAAACGATTCTGGGAACCTGGTAATCGATTACAACATTTGGTAATCGATTACCTAAAAACTAGCTCTCTGGTAATCGATTACACCCTGTGGGTAATCGATTACCTAAAAACTAGCTCTCTGGTAATCGATTACACCCTGTGAGTAATCGATTACCAGAACCCAATTTTCTCAATTTCACTAAGTTTAAGCATCAACTTGGTTTTAACCTATAATTTCACAATTTACCTTTCTTGATTTACTAACACCTAATTCTCTTGTTTGTAACTTAATAAATTATTAAAACCCCTAATTTGCGGGATGTTACATAAACTGAAAGAAAATTTAGGCAATTAATGTCACAAGCAATTGATAATTATTTCTAAAAATATTGCATTCCTTCATAGTTAATAATTGATAATCAATATAATCCAATCCAATGTAAATGTAAATCGAATCAAATTAAAAATCACAAAAATTAATTTATTTATTGGATTAAATATTGCTTCTTAGATATTATTGTAAAATCTTCTAAATTAAACTTATATACACATGTTATGTAATTTATAAAATAATCATACATTTATATTTTTATAAGTATATAATCATGATTCTTCATTTATATGACTTTTAAACTATTAATTAGTAAAGTCAACAAACTTACCATAAATCAAGGGTTGTGATTAACCGTTGTGTAAAACTTTTTACACTGTCAGTGCACAATCCTTTTTCTCATTTATTTTTTATTATTTTATTAATTTTTTACATAATATCATTTTAATTTTAATATATTTATAAATATATCAATTTTTAAATTAGTTTTCATGTTTCACATTCTTTTTTTTATATAAATTTATTTTATATTAATAAATATAAGTTTCAATATAAATATATACTAAAATAAAATAAAATAAAATAAAATATCATTAATAAAATAAAAAATAAAACACAACACAAATAAACGCGTAATATATTATTTAGAAATGTTAATTGCAATACTTTAAAGATTAATCGTATCATTGTTTAATACAAGTATCTACTCATATTTTAATAATTGAAGAGTTAATAATTGTTAAGCCATTGTCATATTAATCACATTTTAATATTTTAATACATATATTACTTGTCTATAATTATACAATCCTATAGGTATTTTAATATTTTTTTTCACTATTCATTCAATTTATTATAATATTTTATTAGTTGTTTTTTATTATTGTTACAACTTTTTATTATCAAAAGTCGTGTCATCTTTTTTATTTTAAGTAAAATTGTTTAAGATGCAGACATTGATACAAATAGATACAGATAAATTTGTTGAGATTAATATCAAAATTTGGATGTGGTATTATAACAAAATATGTTGATTTACATCTATCTATAATTATACAATCCTTTAGGTATTTTAATATTTTTACACTATTCATTCAATTTATTAGAAGGCTTAAATAACTTTTTAGTCCCTGTAAAATATATGGTTTTTGCTTTTGGTCCTTATGAAATTATTTTTATTCTTTTGGTCCTCATAAAATTCAGAAACTTTGAGAAAGGTCCTTATTGCCACTTGTCATTCATCCAACCATGCCACATAAGTAATCATGCTGAGGTGACATATGATGTCGCGTGTCTAGATGCATGACATATTATCAAAAAATGATAATAAGGACCATTTTCAAAATTTTCAAATTTTATGAGGACCAAAATAATAAAAATATTTTTATAAGGACCAAAAGCCAAATCCGAATTTTTTACAAGGACCAAAAAGTTTTAAGCCCATTTTACTACTTTTCTGTTTTCAAAAGTCGTGTAATCTCTTTTATTCAAAAGAAAAATTATTTAATTTATAGATACTGATACACATGAGTATAAATATATTTGTTGAGATTGATACTAAAGTTTGGATGTGGTAAATGTGTTGATTTACATCAACTTTATTGTGTATTTTCCTAATATTTTATTTACATTAAAATTGTTTAATTTGTAGATATTGATACACATGAGTACATATATATTTGTTAAGATTGATACTAAAATTTGGATGTGGTAATATAATAAAATGTTTTGATTTACATCAAATTTATTATGTATTTTCCTAATATATTATTTAGGGTGTTCATTGGTTTGGTTCAATCCGACGAACCCGATAAACCCTAAATCCTACCGAACCAATCTGATTGGTTTGGATTTTTTTAGCTAAATCAGGTTGGATACGAACCGAACCAATCAAACCCGTCAATGATTGGTTCTGGTACGTAACGGATTAAAGATACTGGATCTGTTACCCGAACCAAACCAAATAACCCTAAATAAAAAAATTGTACTAAAATAAAAAAATTGGAAGAGATGAGAGATTAATCATCAACATACACATGAGTACAAATTTATTTGTTGAGATATTATTTAGGGTTTATGGTTTGCTACATGGAACAATGATTGTTAATATGGTAGAGTGTTCTGATACTTTATCTTTATATATCAATATATAAAGCAAAATGAAATAACAAAACAATACACAGAGTCAGTAACTCGGATTCCTGCATTTAGCCTTATAATATGATATAATGATGATATCCTTTTAAAGTCTTACCGGTATCACATCGACTAAAGCAAACCCAGGTGGATATACACAATTTTACTACAAGCATTCACTAGATCCTATATATTACCACCTGAGTTCCCTATAACCTATATCATTTAGTTAGATTGTGTCTCTACTATCGCACCATCCGCATATACACAAAATTCAATTTAAAAAAACCAATATTCTCACCATTCTATCGAAATTAATTTCTTAAGTGATCCTCGTGTATTGCACGGGTTATCCACTAGTTTTAATACATATGAGTTGATACTTCAATAAACAAAAGTCTTATATTTGTAATTTAAATATTAATAAACAGTATTGTAAAATTTCATTTTCCCGTGGTTTATATTTATTTTTATGATTTAGATATTAATGTATTTTTATATGAATTTTATTACTATGCATTGTTAGTGTAAAAAAATTTACATAGACATTCGTTGAATCAATACTGTTAGAACCACAGGCAACACTAGAAGGGGGGGTTGAATAGTGTTTTAGACATTTTAAGACAATTTTGGAAATCTTTAAGATAAACAATCATGTTAAGTGATCATTGTACAAAACCAATCTTAAGATCAGAGTTATTTTAAAAACATGCGGAATATATGAAAGATTTAGATTAAAAACTTTTTCTTACACTTAAGATTGTTTTGATTTTAAACAAACTTCTCTTAGTGTCTTCTGAAGAATATTATTAAGAGTACCTTCAGAACTGTTTCTAAAATACTTTAGATGATCAGAGACCATCCATATCATGTGTCTGAATTGAGTTCCTGTTGGGCTCACTTCAGACAGGTATTTCAGACAACCCTCTGAATATATTCTTCTATAATACTTCAACCTACACTAGAGACGTTTTACCGTTATGTTTGTATGAAAACTTGTTTTATTGAAATCCTTGAGTTAAGCTTGTTATCAAAAATACTTTTCAATCCCCATCGTAAATGTAAAGACTATAAATAAAAGAGATTAAGGGAAAGAAAACATAGACACAGAATTTATCCTGGTTCACCCACAAACCCTGTGAGCTACATCAGTCCTAGTGGCAAACCACCACTAGCCTTTTTATAACAACAACACATATGTGCCACTTCGAATCCCCCAGACCCTTGCAGCCACATATGAGTTCCACTGAGTATTCTTTTACAGTCAAGCCTCTTCAGGCTCAGGATCACACCGATCCTTAACACATATATGCGTCACTTCGAATCCTCCAGACCCTCGCAACCACATATATGTCACACTGAGTCACACAGACCAGCTGTAGTATTTTCTATCAAGCCTCTTCAAGCTCTAAGAGTATTCTTTTACAGTCAAGCCTCTCCAGGCTCTCAGACACTTAACTAAGTGTAGAGTATTACTACTCAATCTAAGCTAGATGTTCGCTAGAACCTCTCAACTCAGATTCTTCTTGTACATAGAGATTACTGAGTACATACTCAGGATACAGTCATTACAAACAAAATACAAGGATAGACAGTGATACAAGTGTTTGAATTTAAGTACAATCCCTGTCTTTTCTATGAGGAATACATCCTCTGAGAGTAGGCTAACTAAGAATGTGAAATTAAGCTTCAGCCTTATTCTCCAACCATTGATTTCCATGGGCTACATTCTCACCCGTATCATTGGAATACCAAGGTATCTTCAAAGCTTCAAACCGTACCTGGTTTGATAGTCATTTGTACAGCATGATTGCCTTCCCGACAACCAACTCACTTGATCAACAGACCAACTGTACAATCTAACTAACTGACCAGCTGATCAGTAGCCCGATTGAGAATTCACTCTGGTTGTATAGCATAACAACTGCATCTAGGCAGCATGGTTAATATGCTCTGCATGCCAACAACAACTGGTTGGACCGACCAACTTGGTTGTGTGTTTTCAACAACAACTACAACTTCAATCTTGAGGCTATTTATATGTTCTTCTTGAATATAGCCGTTGAAGATGATTCATAATACCGTTGAGCTTTTGATGATGTGGCTCATATAGCCGTTGTGTAATAACTTCTCAAACGGTTGCTTCTTCTTAAGCATATTGAGTGTTCAGAATACTCCCGTTCTGACACTTCTGTTGATGAGCTCTGTTTTGAGAGATGTGATGATTATGTGTATTCTCTCTCTTGAATTCTCTTTCTTGCATCTGTTTTATCCAGCTTGCATCTGCTTGCTCCAGCTTGCATCTGCTTGCATCTGCTTGTATCTGCTTTATCTGCTTTATCCAGCTTGCATTATCTTGCATCTGCTTGCTTTCGGATTTCCTTTGATTCTCTTGAGAGTATGTATCCGTTGAGTTTCCCCTTTTTGCTTTTTCTGCATATACTCCTTTTTCACTTGCTCCTGACACCATTACTTCTTTGAATGAGATGTCTTGATCAATAGTCGTTGTTTGCAGATTCCTTTTTTGGGATTTAGATAAAGATGTTGAATTGTATATATTTTATTCAAACATCTTCCTTGTTGCTTCTGCTTAGTCTCCTGAGCTTTTCTTCTGCTTTGTTCCAGATTTCACAAATGAAGAAATGTCTCGTTGAAATACTATCGTTTAAAGACAGCAAATAGTCTTCTTTTAATCCGTTGTGAGACACGCTTCTTGAGAGTTCTGACATAGTACAACGTTGGTGCTGCAGTAAAGCTGCTACTGTTGTTGCTACGAATGCTGCGTTGCAGAGATTTCCTCAGTGGTGTATGAAGTTCAAATGCACCGGGAAAGGTCTCTGTGTTTGTTGCCACAAATGTATTTCAAAACGTACGAGCAGCAGAGACTTAGAAAAGTCTTCACGCAAGGTTTCAGCAAAGATGCCACGTCATTACTAAAGCTTCAGACAGCTTCCAACCTTCAGACGGGTTCCAGTCTTCAGACAGGTTCCAGTCTTCAGACGGACTTGGTTCTTCAGACGGCTTCAACACTTAAGACAGGTTGATAATTTCAGACAGCTCAAGTCTTTCAGAAAGCTTCGTTGCGTCAGACAGCTTCAATACTTCATTCGAGTTGCTTCCTTCAGACAACTTCAATTCTTCATACTGGTTGAAACTTCAGCGGCCTTCTTCCTTAGAATTGTAGCTTCATTCTTCTTTGTATCTTCTTCTTCTTGTATCTCTTCTTCTTCGTTTCTCAGTTCATTGTTGTTCTTCAGACAGACGTATATTTGAATCTGTACTTCTTCAGTCAGTCTTCAAGTCTTCGATTCTTCAGATAGTTTTCAAGTCTTCACTTCTTCAGACAGTCTTCAAGTCTTCGATTCTTCAGATAGTTGATTCAACTCTGTTAAGGATTAATCTTCTTCAGATTCTGCACTCTTGTTCTTCTGATTCTGATCTTCTGATTCTGATTCTGTTCACAAAATCTTCTTCTTCTTCTAAAGAGTATTTTATCCTGAAACATAATTAACAAACAAATACCTTTCTCAGTAGAACCTGTTTATATAATCTAATTGGTTCTTTATATAATCTTATTTGTTAATCATTAAAACTAACGGATGTTAAGTCTTATAATCATGTTTAATTACTTAAACAGATTTATAGACTTCACAATCTCCCCCTTTTTAATGATGACAAATAAATTATATATTACTGACAAAATGAGTATAAAAAGAAATGAGAGATAATAAAATAAGATGATAGATTTTATTACTCCCCCTATCTATATTACTCCCCCTGAGACAGGCATTGATTCTTTTAGATATCTTCTGAAACAATTAAGTCTTAAATTAATCAATTCCAATTGTTAAATCTTTTATTAACCAACTGTTACAAGTTTATTGTTAATATTTCAGATATTTTAGATAACCGATTGTTAAACTTTTTCTTGTTAAGATTCCAGATACCTGTTGTTATTTTTCTTGTTAAGATTTGAGATACCTGTGGTTATTAGAACCCTTCAGATACCTATTGTTATATGATACTTCAGAAATTTCAGATACCTATTGTTAAAATGTTCTTGTTAAGATTTCAGATACTTATTGTTATTCTTACTTATTATTAGAATTCTTAGTTTGTTATCTTCTCTCTTACTGTATGTTATATTTCTTTGCTATTTATTTCTACTTCCTGTAATCTCCCTATATATTTCCCTCTTTGTTACACTCTTTTTAGTATTTTGTTAGTTTATATTTCTCCCCCTTTTGTCATTAATTAAAAAGGTTTATATTTTTAGTTAATGTAACCCTAATGTAATCCTATACCAAATGTTAAATAATGTATCGTTTTGACAGATATATTTCTCCTGTTAAGATTTGTTACGCTTAAAGAACTACTGAGGTTTCTCCCCCTAAGTTGATTAGTTTTCTACAATTTTTTTTTAAGAGTTTCTCGTTATAGTGAAGATTTTGTTAAGCAATTATCAAGAAGTTATGAAGCATAAATGAAATTAAACAAAGAAGATTTTTAACTAAAAGAGAACAACTAAATTCACAGAAGAAAACACATGGAGACAGAGAAACAGAGACACTTAAGCTGTCATCAGATGAGTTCTAAAGATGATAGAGGGAACTAATTTTCATAAGATTGCTCGTTGGACACTAGATATTATTAGAGGTCTTGAGCACATTCTTCCTTAACTCCTTTATCTTGCGACGCAGTTGAGCATTCTCCATCCTTAGTCTTTGAATCTCAGGAATGTCATCGGTTTCCTCTGTGTTCCGATGATTTACCTTAAGAAGACCAGGATGTCTATGATCGTACAGGTGGCTAATGAACACATTGTTTACCATAAGAATCTTCATGATCACAATATTGTGAGGTAGTGTAACGCCCTAATTTCCTAAATCCAAAACAATGTCCGCTGGAGACATTATTCCGAATTTCTGAAATTATTTCGCTGCGTTTTAAGTATCGTCATACATACTTAACGCCTAAGTAATCCAACGTTTACTTAGATGTTCACGACTTTCATGCATCACCTGAAACTCAGAAAATACCAGTGCAGTTTATAATAACAATCCACTACCTACCAATATCTACCTACCAAAACATACCAAATAATTCATCAAACATTCTTATTACAAATAGACCAACTTTAATACAAGGCCTCCTATTCTAATACAGTTAAGCTCCACCAACTCTTTCCCAATCCTCAATGTCTTTTGGACGCCTGCACACTAAAGAAATCCCCGAAACGTGGGGTGAGACTAATGTCTCAGCAACTATAACTCTATGCATGAATGCAGGGAACAAATATCTATGACATGTTAAACAACATTTATATCATCAATAATAATAGCTATATCATTTCCACATCAGTCTCAGTATCATTTCCATATCAATATCAGTATCATTTCCATATCAATATCAGTATCATTTCCATATCAATGTCAGTATATATATGCTTATGTTGTGCCCGAAGGCCATGAAACAATCACATTATGGGTTAGACCTGAGCTCAGACTACAGGGGATATCTCCCCAGGGGACGAATCCCACCCTACATTCTTTCACAAAGAGACCAAAGTCCAGTCATAGCCAAAGGCTATGGTCTTTCACAAAGAGACCGAAGTCCAATATTGATCGAATAACTAATTAGACATACGAATTGATAGGTAGTTCGTTCTCGATAGTTCGATCCTTTCGAAACTGACGAGAATCCACGCTCTATGTGAACCCGTATCTACTACCCATCAATTCCTATATCGTAATCAGTCACCAATCCTTAATTTCCATTCCGGATCAATTATAATTGGAGAAAATAGAGTGTTTCGACGTTATGATAGTTTCGAAACTTTCGATAGCTCCGAAAGTTTCGAAACTAAGGAACATCAAGAACCGCTCCGTTCGGACTAATTAGAATTATCCCAAGTCTTTCATCATCAATCACAATACAATCTAACAATCATAATTATATACACATTAGGCTTACTTGAATCGGGGGTAACAACTAGGATTTCGAACGTCTCGAGTGTTTCGATACTTTTATAAGTCTCGTAACTTTCGTAACTTCGAAATTCCTTCGTTTCACCTTCGATTCAAACATCCTCTTATCAATCTCATTTATAACATCACAATTTCAATCTATTTAATCATAGAGAAAGGGATTCGAGAGTTCGGGGTCATACAAGGGACATATCGACATTTTCGCTACTTCGACACTTTGGCACTTACATGCAAGATTCAAGAAGAATCATCAAATTTCTTTCCTAACTATCACTAAACAAGTAATTGAAAGCAAAAGAATGCCCACATAAGTTATAATTGAGGAATTCCGGTAGTTTCGTAAGTTTCGATAGTTTCGAAACTTCGAAACTAACCATTTCGAACCCTCGATCCTAATTTATATGTTCATTCTATCAACAATCCATTCAAACAATCAAACAATCACTAACAATTCAATTATCCAGCCAAGAAAGGGAGGGGAGAAGAGGGGACATGCATAGGAGACCAATTCTACCCTAAGGGGTGAGTTATACTCACAATTGGATGAAATTAAAGGAGAAATTGAGAGTTTGAAGTGATCCAAAGGTTGATCCTAGCTTCAATCTACCTCCAAAGCTCCAAAATTAGCTTCCTCTCACTAGAACTTTCACTTTCTCTCTCTAGGGTTCGAAGAAGGGGGGAGGGAGAATGAGTTTCTGCTGAATTTTCGCACCAGCATATATATATATATATATACTGCTGGTAATCGATTACCAAACCCTGGTAATCGATTACCAGAGGCCAAAATGCCTTCCTGGAGATCTGGTAATCGATTACCAAAAATGTAACACCCTAAATTCTCAAGCAGGAATTTAGTCCGTTGGAAACCAAATTCCTAACTCAGAATTTAGAATGCTATACTTTAAATATCGACCTGTTCTATTAAATTATCGCAATACCAACATAATAGGATAATTTAAATCAAACTATAAAGAAATTAAAGTCTTTTAACTACATCAAGTAAACTACCCAACAGTGAAAGGTTATACAGTCCATTTTACAATTCTAATCCAAAGAGTTACTACATGTTCAGATTGTAATTCCGAAATACAAGCAAGTCTAACTACCACAAAAGGGGTATGTACAAAAGAAGCCAACTACTAATATATACAATAAACACTACGTCTTCAGCTTTCCAAAATCATCTCCGAGGCTCATTAAGCTGGGAAGAGGGAACCTGAACATCTAATCAAAATCCACATAACTTGTGGTGAGATACAATCTCAGTGAGCAAATCTCATGCATGTATGCAAAACATATATCTCATGACAATTCAGGCTTTAAATTACTACAACAGTCTCCATTTAACATATGCAATGGTATGCTATAAATTCTTGCCCAAGAGGCCATGTACAATCACAGTCTAGAGTTAGACCTGAGCTCAGACTACAGGGGATATCTCACCAGGGGACGAATCCCACCCTACATTCTTTCACAAAGAGACCGAAGTCCAGTCATAGCCAAAGGCTATGTTCCTTCACAAAGAGACCGAAGTCCATAATCTTTCAAATATTAGATTGAGTAACTAATTCGAGACCTGGAATTGATGAATATCGCGAATCTCGTTAATTTCGACACTTTCGATAGTTCGAACATTCCGAAACGAACGAGATTTTGACGCTTGATCTATGTCAAGCCCATATACTCATCAATTTCAATATCGAATCCAATTATCAATCCTAAGTTTTCATTTCGGAACAAGTTTAATCGGAGGAAACGAAACGTTTCGACGTTTCGATAGTTTCGAAACTTTCGAGAGTTTCGAAAGTTTCGAAACTATCGATTATCAAGAACCCATTCTGGGAACCTGGTAATCGATTACCATCTTTTGTAATTGATTACTGAGTTTCCGGGCTGCTGGTAATCGATTACAAGGGTTATGTAATCGATTACAAGGGGCCAAACCTTCTGGTAATCGATTACTTAGCTCCTGTAATCGATTACCATATTCCAAACTCTCTGGTAATCGATTACCAGCTCTCTGTAATCGATTACCATATTCCAAACTCTCTGGTAATCGATTACCAGCTCTCTGTAATCGATTACCATATTCCAAACTCTCTGGTAATCGATTACCAGCTCTCTGTAATCGATTACCAGTGGCCCAAACTCAAGGGTTTAGTTCAAAATGAGTTACTTGACTTAACCTTACCCATCCCTACTCCTTACACTTAGTTCCTAAGATTCAAACCACATTAAAAACCTATAAATCTCACAATTAACTTCTCAAAAGTTGGGATGTTACATTCTACCCCCCTTAAAGAAATTTTGCCCCCAAAATTTACTAAGTGAGAGATATGAAATCTTACCATTACTCAAACAACATAGGGAAATGATTCTTGATAACCTCTTCCTTCTCCCAAGTAGCTTCATCCAAGGATAAACCTTCCCAAACTACCTTAACAAGGGAATATTTCTATTCCTCAGAGTCTTGGCACTTCTGTCAACAATTTGTATAGGTTTTGCAGGTAGTGTGAGGTTGTCCTTTAATTGTATTGGTTCAGAAGACAAGACATGAGAAGGATCAAACACATATTTTCTTAACTTAGATACATGAAAAACATTATGGATCTTGGAAAGATATGGTGGAAGAGCCAATTTGTATGCAAGAGGACCAATTCTTTGCAAGATTTGAAAGGGACCAATGTATCGAGGACTCAGTTTCCTGGATTTCACAGACTTCCCTAGACCAATGACAGGAGTTACTCTAAGAAATACATGTTCTCCTTCCTCAAATTCTAGTTCCTTTCTCCTTTTATCAGCATAACTTTTCTGACGGCTCTGGGCAGTTACAAGTTTTTCCCTAATCATTCTAATCTTATCAGAAGTTTCTTGAACCAATTCTAGGCCCAACAGGGCTTTCTCACCTACCCCATGCCAACAAACAGGGGACCTACACTTCCTACCATACAAGGCTTCATATGGAGCCATGCCTATGCTACTATGAAAGTTGTTATTGTAGGAAAACTCTACTAGTGGTAGGTACTTATCCCAACTGCCCGACTCTTCTAGAGAACAGGCTCTTAACATGTCTTCTAAGGTTTGGATGGTTCTCTCAGACTGACCATCAGAACGACTGGTGTAGTGCGTTCCAGAACCTTGAAGTAAACCTGGGGTCCCTATTAGAAATGATGTCAGAAGGAATGCCATGTAACCTGACAATCTCTCTGACATACAACTCAGCTAACTTATTCAGGGAGAAGGTATTCTTAACTGGAAGGAAATGGGCCGACTTGGTTAAACGGTCGACTATGACCCATATGGTATCGAACCGTGATTGAACTCGAGGTAAACCCACCACAAAGTCCATGGCTATGCTCTCCCACTTCCACTCAGGAATCTCTAAGGGTAATAGAATTCCAGATGGTTTCTGATGTTCCACCTTCACTTGTTGACAAGTTAGGCACTTAGACACAAACTCAGCTATTTCCCTCTTCATATCTACCCACCAAAACCTTTTCCTCAAATCCTGATACATCTTGGTAGAACCAGGATGTATAGACATCTTACCCTTATGAACTTCCTCTAATACCTGCTGTTTAACTCTACTTCCTTTAGGGATACAAATTCTTCCCTGAAAAAGAATTAATCCCTCACTTGACCTGGAAAATCCTACCTGCCCCATCTTACCCTGAAGATCAGGATCCAAATCCTGAGCCTCCTTAATCAAGGTTTGAAACTCACTGGAAATTTCTAACCTGAACATCTGAATGCTACCTACCCCAAACTCCACACTTAAGTTCAAATCCCTAAACTTCTCTAGGAGATTCATCTCTTGTATCATCAATGATGACACATGCAGGGATTTTCTGCTAAGAGCATCAGCCACTACATTGGCCTTACCTAGGTGGTATTTCAACTCAAAGTCAAAATCTTTCAAAAACTCCATCCATCTTCTTTGCCTTATGTTGAGTTCTTTTTGATCAAAAAGATACTTCAAGCTCTTATGATCACTAAAGACCTCAAACCTTACACCAAACAAGTAATGCCTCCAAATTTTCAAAGCAAAAACCACAGCAGCTAATTCTAAGTCATGGGTAGGATAATTCTCCTCATGAGGCCTTAACTACCTAGATGCATAAGCTACAACCTTTCTATCCTGCATTAGAACACCTCCTAACCCCTACCCAGAGGCATCACAAAATACCTCAAAGGTTCTAGACACATCAGGTAATGCTAACACCAGGGCACTGGTCAATCTATGTTTTAGTTCCAGAAAACTATGCTCACAATCACTATCCCACACAAAGGCTTGACCTTTTCTGGTTAGCTTGGTGAGAGGCAATGCCAAACGTGAGAAACCCTTAATGATTCTCCTGTAATAGCCAGCTAATCCTAGAAAGCTTCTAATTCTCGTAACAGTCCTAGGCCTTTCCCACTCAAGAACAGACTCTACCTTGTTAGGCTCAACTGAGACCCCTCTCCCTGAAATTACATGACCTAAGAAATGGACTTTGTTTAAGCCAAAACTCACATTTGTTCGGATTGGCAAACAATTTCCTTTCCCTCAAAACTTCCAACACCAACCTCAAGTTTTTCTCATGATCTTCCATACTAGAAGAGTAAATCAAAATATCATCAATGAATACAACCACAAATTTATCTAGGAAAGGTCGGAAGATTCGATTCATGTAATCCATAAACATTGTCGGAGCATTAGTAACACCAAATGGCATTACTAAGTACTCGTAGTGTCCATATCTAGTTCGAAAAGCAGGTTTTATGAATATCTTCCTTCCTTATCCTGATTTGATGATATCCTGACTTCAAATCTATTTTGGAAAACACAGAAGCACCTCCTAGTTGATCTAGGAGGTCATCTATTCTAGGGCAATGGATACCTATTCTTAATTGTTATTTTATTCAATTGCCTAAAATCCACACATAACCTCATGCTCCATCCTTTTTCTTCACTAACAACACTGGAGCCCCCCACGGAGAGACACTAGGTCTAATAAACACCTTTCCTAACAACTCTTCCAATTGCCTCTTGAGTTCACTAAGTTCTAAGGGGGACATCCTATAGGGTGCCTTAGAAATGGGTCCTGAACCGGGTACCAAATCTATGGTGAACTCTATTTCTCGCTCAGGTGGTAAGGTAAGAATTTCATTAGGAAAAACATCTTGGAACTCCCGAACCGTAGCCACACTACTCAAATCAAATTTTGTTTCTAAATTTGAGGAAAGTAACAACAGAAAACATTCACCCCCGTCATTGATACTCTGGGAAACTTGCGAAACACTAGACAATAGAATGGACAACCTTTCCTTAGAAGGAACAGAAAAATCAGGGAAAACAACCTTTCTATTTAAACAATCTAGCAACACCTGATTGGAAGATAACCAGTTCATTCCCAGAATAACATCAATACCAATCAAAGGCAAGCAAATCAAATCAACAACAAAAGTTCTATCCTGTATGATCAAAGGACAGTCCATACACACAAGAGAAGTTGATATTGTTTCCTTAGTGGGGGTAACAACATTTAGAATATAAGGCAAGGAAATGGTAGACAAGTTCAGATTATTTACACATTCAAACGAAACAAACGAATGGGATGCTCCTGAATCATACAATACAATTAAAGTCTCCTCTCCTAGGGTGCAATTACCTTTTAACAAATTATCTGAGGAAGTTGCCACTTGACCACTGAGGGTAAAAACCCTTCCAGTTGATTGAGGTTTCTGGGTTCCCTTGGCAGTAGGACAATCCTTTTGAAAATGACCAGGTTGCCTACAGAAGTAGCATACCCTCCTCCCGATTAAGCACTCTCCCCCATGCTCCTTCCCACACTTTGCACATACTTTAGTATCCTTGCGTTGTGAATGTTGGTTAGTCACTGGTTGTCTTCCTTGCCACTTAGGTTTGAAGCTCCTGTTTGAATTCCCAAGTTCCACTTTCCTCTTCCCCTTGTTATCTTGTGGTGCCACAGAGGATTGTTACTCCCTTGCAATTCTTCTCAACAATGTAGCATTTACTCACCAAGGTAGAAAAATTTCTGATTTCCAGGGCCGCTACTCGATCGATTATTTCCAGCCTCAAGCCTCCTTCAAAACTGGGTGCACCTCCACTCCTCGTCATTTACCGCCTGAAGGTACCGAGAGAATTTTGATAATTCTTCGAACCTTGATACATACTGCCCAACTGACATCTCCCCTTGTTGAAGTTGTAAAAAACTCCGCTTCTTTCTTCTGCCTCTTGATGGTCGCCGGGAAGTACTTCTCTAAAACAGATTTTGAAAAGCCTCCCAAGTAAAGGAGCTTCCGCCCCCGCCATTTGTAGTCTAGCCGTCCCTCCCACCAGTCCTCAGCCTCTCCTCTCATCATATACACTGCCAAGCTCACCTTGACTTCATCAACACACTTCATGGCCTCAAAAATTCTATTCAGGTCTTTAAGCCACCTAGCCGCCACGTCGGGATCATACTCTCCATTGAATTGTGGAGGATTGTGCTTCCTGAACTCAGACAATCCAACCGCGAATACGTCCAAGGTGGGTGGTGGTTGCTCCGGTCGTTGCCTAGCTAACTCTTGCAAATTGCTGTGTTGGTAGCTGCTTGATTCCCCATCATCTGGGTGAGTGCCTGGAGAGCTGCCACCATCGGATCTGGGACCGATTCAGGGGAAGATGAAGAAGGTGGAGAAGAACGATCTACCCTTGACCTACCCCTCCTGTTGCCTGCCATAACTCTCTACATATCATAAAGCAATATCGAGGTGATCAGTCTCTCAATTCACAAAATAATACATATAAAATTATTAACAAACCACAGAAAATCCTAACCTCACAGTCCAATTGGATCGAACTGCTCTGATACCAAAAATGTAACACCCTAAATTCTCAAGCAGGAATTTAGTCCGTTGGAAACCAAATTCCTAACTCAGAATTTAGAATGCTATACTTTAAATATCGACCTGTTCTATTAAATTATCGCAATACCAACATAATAGGATAATTTAAATCAAACTATAAAGAAATTAAAGTCTTTTAACTACATCAAGTAAAACTACCCAACAGTGAAAGGTTATACAGTCCATTTTACAATTCTAATCCAAAGAGTTACTACACGTTCAGATTGTAATTCCGAAATACAAGCAAGTCTAACTACCACAAAAGGGGTATGTACAAAAGAAGCCAACTACTAATATATACAATAAACACTACGTCTTCAGCTTTCCAAAATCATCTCCGAGGCTCATTAAGCTGGGAAGAGGGAACCTGAACATCTAATCAAAATCCACATAACTTGTGGTGAGATACAATCTCAGTGAGCAAATCTCATGCATGTATGCAAAACATATATCTCATGACAATTCAGGATTTAAATTACTACAACAGTCTCCATTTAACATATGCAATGGTATGCTTTAAAATGCTTGCCCAATAGGCCATGTACAATAACAGTCTAGAGTTAGACCTGAGCTCAGACTACAGGGGACATCTCCCTAGGGGACGAATCCCACCCTACAGTCTTTCACAAAGAGACCGAAGTCCAGTCATAGCCAAAGGCTATGTTCCTTCACAAAGAGACCGAAGTCCATAATCTTTCAAATATTAGATTGAGTAACTAATTCGAGACCCGGAATTGATGAATATCGCGAATCTCGTTAATTTCGACACTTTCGATAGTTCGAACATTCCGAAACGAACGAGATTTTGACGCTTGATCTATGTCAAGCCCATATACTCATCAATTCCAATATCGAATCCAATTATCAATCCTAAGTTTTCATTTCGGAACAAGTTTAATCGGAGGAAACGAAACGTTTCGACGTTTCGATAGTTTCGAAAGTTTTGAAACTATCGATTGTCAAGAATCGATCCGTTCTAACCGATTAAAATCGTTCCCAGTTATCAACCAACATGTACAAACCAAACAATCAAGATATACTCAAGTTATATTCAGAGAAAGGGGGAGAAAGGAGGGGGTTCAAGGGATTGAGACCAATTCCTAAAATCTAAAATTCAAGTGAGAAATTACTCACCAAACGTAGCAATTCAAGTAATTAGATGGAAGGATTGAGATTCCTAGCTCCGTTTCGGCGTTCCTACTTCGTTCTGGCACTTTCCCTCTCTAGACCCATACTTTCTCTCTCTAAAACTAGTTTCCTCCCCAAAATTCTGATGAATTTCGCGTCCTGGGTATTTATATTTTCGCTCAGTAATCGATTACCAAACCCTGGTAATCGATTACTGACGGCAAAATTAGCCTAAGAACCTATTCTAGGAACCTGGTAATCGATTACCATCTTTTGTAATTGATTACTGAGTTTCCGGGCTGCTGGTAATCGATTACAAGGGTTATGTAATCAATTACAAGGGGCCAAACCTTCTGGTAATCGATTACTTAGCTCCTGTAATCGATTATCATATTCCAAACTCTCTGGTAATCGATTACCAGCTCTCTGTAATCGATTACCATATTTCCAAACTCTCTGGTAATCGATTACCAGCTCTCTGTAATCGATTACCAGTGGCCCAAACTCAAGGGTTTAGTTTCAAAATGAGTTACTTGACTTAACCTACCCATCCCTACTCCTTACACTTAGTTCCTAAGATTCAAACCACATTAAAAACCTATAAATCTCACAATTAACTTCTCAAAAGTTGGGATGTTACATTCTACCCCCCTTAAAGAAATTTTTGCCCCCAAAATTTACTAAGTGAGAGATATGAAATCTTACCATTACTCAAACAACATAGGGAAATGATTCTTGATAACCTCTTCCTTCTCCCAAGTAGCTTCATCCAAGGATAAACCTTCCCAAACTACCTTAACCAAGGGAATATTTCTATTCCTCAGAGTCTTGGCACGTCTGTCAACAATTTGTATAGGTTTTGCAGGTAGTGTGAGGTTGTCCTTTAATTGTATGGTTCAGAAGACAAGACATGAGAAGGATCAAACACATATTTTCTTAACTTAGATACATGAAAAACATTATGGATCTTGGAAAGATATGGTGGAAGAGCCAATTTGTATGCAAGAGGACCAATTCTTGCAAGATTTGAAAGGACCAATGTATCGAGGACTCAGTTTCCTGGATTCACAGACTTCCCTAGACCAATGTCAGGAGTTACTCTAAGAAATACATGTTCTCCTCTTCCTCAAATTCTAGTTCCTTTCTCCTTTTATCAGCATAACTTTTCTGACGGCTCTGGGCAGTTACAAGTTTTTTCCTAATCATTCTAATCTTATCAGAAGTTTCCTGAACCAATTCTGGGCCCAACAGGGCTTTCTCACCCACCTCATGCCAACAAATAGGGGACCTACACTTCCTACCATACAAGGCTTCATATGGAGCCATGCCTATGCTACTATGAAAGCTGTTATTGTAGGAAAACTCTACTAGTGGTAGGTACTTATCCCAACTGCCCGACTCTTCTAGAGAACAGGCTCTTAACATGTCTTCTAAGGTTTGAATGGTTCTCTCAGACTGACCATCAGTCTGAGGGTGTAAGCGGTGCTAAACCTAAGTTTAGTCCTGAACGACTGGTGTAGTGCGTTCCAGAACCTTGAAGTAAACCTGGGGGTCCCTATCAGAAATGATGTTAGAAGGAATGCCAATAAACCTGACAATCTCTCTGACATACAACTCAGTTAACTTATTCAGGGAGAAGGTATTCTTAACTGGAAGGAAATGGGCCGACTTGGTTAAAACGGTCGACTATGACCCATATGGTATCGAACCCTGATTGAACTCGAGGTAAACCCATCACAAAAGTCCATGGCTATGCTCTCCCACTTCCACTCAGGAATCTCTAAGGGTAATAGAACTCCAGATGGTTCTGATGTTCCACCTTCACTTGTTGGACAAGTTAGGCACTTAGACACAAACTCAGCTATTTCCCTCTTCATACCTACCCACCAAAACCTTTTCCTCAAATCCTGATACATCTTGGTAGAACCAGGGATGTATAACATCTTACCCTTATGAACTTCCTCTAATACCTGCTGTTTAACTCTACTTCCTTTAGGGATACAAATTCTTCCTGAAAAAGAATTAATCCCTCACTTGACCTGGAAAATCCTACCTGCCCCATCTTACCCTGAAGATCAGGATCCAAATCCTGAGCCTCCTTAATCAAGGTTTGAAACTCACTGGAAATTTCTAACCTGAACATCTGAATGCTACCTACCCCAAACTCCACACTTAAGTTCAAATCCCTAAACTTCTCTAGGAGATTCATCTCTTGTATCATCAATGATGACACATGCAGGGATTTTCTGCTAAGAGCATCAGCCACTACATGTAATAGTTATGTGGATTCTTAGGTTAAGTACCTAGGGAAACCCTTACCCTAGGAGCCTTATAGAATGTGACCTTAAAAACCTAATAAAAGTTAGTTCACTTTGAGCTAGATAGTAGTGGATAATTTAATGATTGAAGGGTGGTTTTGTATGACTTATGATGTGAATTAAATTGTGTGGGTGTACATGATTGCATTCGATGAATGGTTGTATGATTATGACATTGGTTGTAGTGTGCTTTGTGTGAGTGACTTGTATGAGCTAGATGTTTGGTGTGGCTTGCTAATGATTGGTAATGTTAAGTTGTTTGAATGATTGAGTAACATGTATGATAGGATGTAATTATGTACTTGTTTGGTAGTGATATCCATAGCTAGGACTTCTTTGGTTTAACCCTTGTGAAGTCATGGTAGAAGGAGTGAGGGGCTGTAGTTTAAGATACAATAGAAATTCCGTTTAAGGGAAAAGAGTATAGAGGGCTTTAACTAAGTAGGTTTAAGACCTCACCTAAAGTTATTAAGCTTAGTAGGAATACATCTACACATAGGCATATAGACTCAACCTTAGAAAGGGGAATTAGTGAATTGAGACTTTCCGTTAAAACCAATGTAAGACTAGATGCATCCTTTAGGCCACGTTAAGGGTAGTCGGGAGTCGGTCGAGAGAGTAAGGATTCTCTTCGCCACTTTACCTTGTTTTGTCATGAATTACATGAACGAATCCTTAAACTTTTCCAATAGAGTGTGTGGTCATAGCAACCACCACCATCTCACCCTGTAGTTTGTTACTAGAAAACTTTTTAGTGACCTTAGGAGCAATGCTTCGGTACCCCAGCAAATCTAAGAGGCCTTTTAGGAAGATATACACTACCATTAGTAACTGCTAGGGAGTTGAAAGTTACGTTAGAAAACGAATGAGATAGAAATTCCTAGTGAAGGGTAGTGAGGTTTTTTATTGTCTAGTGCTAGAACTCTTCTAGACTTTGTCCTGGTAATATTCTTAGCCCTAGCAAGTGGGTAAATTATGAGAGAAAAACAGTACCTTTAGTTCCTTTTCAACCTTAGGAGAAACACTCTAAATTATTCCATCCGGACCTTAGAATCATTATCCTAGTTGGTGACCCTAAGGTAGTAACCGGGAATAGAATTGTGTAATGGCCTTAGCTAGGGGAGTCAGGAAGAACCAAACTTCTCAGGAAATCTAACTTAGTAACTCCACCATTCTAGACCACCTATTTTCACTTATTGTTATCAAGAGAAGAGAGAAACCCTAGTGTTAGCTCCCTTAAAGGAGAGGACCAAATTTCAAGCAAGCTATATAACCCCGGTATAGGTTGTTTTAAGATAGGGTAGATTTAACTTCGAACCCAAGAAAATTTCACCCAACCTAAAGTTTTGCCTTGATCATGTATAGTTAAGCTTAGCTAGTGTGCTATTAGAGGGTTGATCTGTTAGTAAGCGCGTGCACCGGGTTAGAACTCTAGAGCATTAGAAATCCTTGCTTATTAGAGGACTAGGAAGTGACTTAGATTAGATCACTCTCCTTTTCCTTAGAACTCTAAACAACAAATAAGTTTAGCCTTGACCGGGTAGGGTGATATAGAGAAAGATCCCCACAAGGGATGATAGGAGAATAGGTAGAGCCCCGTGTTCATGTCGTGACCGAGAGAGGAGACCTCTAAGGTTGTGGCATGAATGTTGTTTTCTTTTTTCATGTGATGTGTTTATTTATGTTTCTATGCAAATTTAATCTCTCAGAACACGACGTGAGTGTTGGATGTTTTGGTCAACACAAACTTAGTGATTCGAGGGATTGAGTTATTCTGTGTTTATAGCTAAGTACTAGTAAATAAGTAGAAACTTAGAAATATAAAATTTGAAAGAAAACAATAGATGAATGTTGGATTAGGTTTGGATTAGAACCCTTAATAAGTTGTAGCATGAACATGTTCTTATGATCAGATTTTCTAGTGTGTTGTTTATTCAAGCCCGTTTAGAGAACTTAGAGAGGGTAGAGAGTCTTCCTTATGTCTTTAGTATGAATACAGGGAGAGAGTTGTGATAGGGAGATTAGAAACCCAGGTTTAGATGTAACCCTGTAGAGCATAATGCCAAGTACAGTTAAAGGAGATCCTTGATGAGCTGGGAGCTCTAATTAGAGGGGCTTTGAGTTTGGACTCAAGTCTTTAAGGGGGAAGTCAATAGTTAGTGTTTCCGGAGCAGGAGATGAGATGATTCCTTCTAAAAGGGGAGTCAGTATCTTTAAAGGGGATAGCCTCAGGCATCCAGTGTTAGGGGAAATTATCAGAAGGGAGTAGTGGTAGATTGTGTTTTTCAACCTATAGTGTAACATCCCAACTTTTGATAAAGTTAATGGTGAGATTTATAGGTTTTAATGTGGTTTGAATCTTAGGAACTAAGTATAAGGGGTAGGGATGGGTAAGGTAAGTCAAGTAACTTATTTTGAACTAAACCCTTGAGTTTTGGGCCACTGGTAATCGATTACAGAGAGCTGGTAATCGATTACCAGAGAGTTGGAAATATGGTAATCGATTACAAAGAGCTGGTAATCGATTACCAGGAGAGTTTGAAATATTGTAATCGATTACATAACCCTTGTAATCGATTACCATCAGCCTGGGAACTCAGTAATCGATTACCAAAGTTGGTAATCGATTACCAGGAACCCAGAATGGGTTTTTAGGATATTTTTGCCTTCAGTAATCGATTACCAGAGTTTGGTAATCGATTACCAGACAAAAATATAAATACCCAGGACGCGTTTTCAGCAGAATTTTGGAGAGTTTCACTTCTAGAGAGAGAGAGAGAGGGAACCCTAGAGAGAGAAGTTGCCGGATCGAAGTAGGAACGCTGAAACGGAGCTAGGAACTTCATTTCTTCCTTCTAATCACTTGGATTTCTACAATCATAGTGAGTAATTCTCACTTTTTGCTAGGATTAGAATTGGTCTCTATACCCATGCACCCCCTCCTTCGCTCTTCCGATTCTCTGAATTTACTTGACGTAATTGTTTGTTTGTAATTGAAATTGATTGTTTGAACTATGGGGATGATTTTAATCGGTTAGAAACGGATCGATTCTTGATAATCAATAGTTTCGAAACTTTCGAAATTCTCGAAAGTTTCGAAACTCTCGAAACGTCGAAACGTTCCGTTCTTTTTCGATAACCTCGTGCCGAAATGATAAACTAAATGTTTGGGAATTGATTTTGGGTTTTGGAATTGATGAGTATACATTGTGGGTTGTCGGTTGACATTGAATCCTCGTTGGTTTCGAAAGGTTCGAAATTTCGGAATTGTCGAAATTACCGAGATTTCGATATTTAATAATTCCGGAATGCTTAAATCATTGTCCAAATCCAAGTTTCATGATCAAAGGACTTCGGTCAACATAGGGGCTTCGGCCTATGTGAGGGTGGGATTCGTCCCCGGGGGAGATATCCCCTGTAGTTCGAGCTCGAGTCTAACTCTGTATGGGTGATTGCTCATGGCCTAGTGGCAAAACATATAGGAGCAATCCTTAGGCATATGTTATACATAGGTATTTATGGGATATGACATGATTGTTATAATTGCCTGACATGACTAATTGTTTGCATACATGCATTGAGAATTGTTCACTGAGATTGTATCTCACCACAAGTTATGTGGATTTTGTATAGATGTTCAGGTTCCTCCTCCTCATTGTAATGAGCCTCGGAGATGATTTTGGAAAGCTGAAGACTTAATATTTTGTTGTATATAGTTAGTGGGCGACTTTGTATCTACACTTGTAGTAGTTATATTTGCCTTGTATTTCGGATTTATGCCTAAACTTGTAGTAACCTTTTGGGACTAGAATTGTAAAATGGACTGTATGACTTTTCATGGTTGGGTAGTTAACTTGATGTAGTTAAAAAGAATGAGATTAGAAAGAATGGGTATTATAACTTGTTTTGAACCAAACTCTTAAGTTTAGGTCACTGGTAATCGATTACAGAAGGCCTGTAATCGATTACCAGAGAAACCGTTCCACTGGTACTCGATTACAGAAGGTCTGTAATCGATTACCAGAGAACCTTGCCAATTGTAATCGATTACAGACTTAATTCTCTATGGTTTGATGTAAATTATCCTTTGTGTTGGGATTGCGATAATTTATAGAACAGGTCGATATTTAAAGTATAATATTCTAAATTCTGGGTTAGGAATTTGGTTTCCAACGGACTAAATTCCTGCTCGAGAATTTAGGGTGTTACATTTTGGTATCAGAGTAGTTCAATCCAATTGGACTGTGAGATTAGGCTTTTCTGTGGTTTGTTAATAATTTTTTTTGTATTATTTTGTGAATTGAGAGACTGATCACCACGATATTTGCTTTATGATATGTAGAGAATTATGGCAGGCACAGGAAGGGTAGGACAAGGGTAGATCATTCTTCTCCACCTCCTTCACCTTCACCTGAACCAATCCCAGATCCGATGGTGGGCAGCTCTTCAGGCCCTTACCCAAATGATTGGAAACCAAGCTGCTACCAACACCTCCATATTACAAGAGTTATCTAGACCACGACCAGAACAACCCTCACCTACCCTAGATGTATTCTCGGTTTGTTTGTCTGAGTTTAGAAAGCATAACCCTCCGCAGTTTAATGGTGTTTATGACCCTGATGTAGCGGCTAGGTGGCTTAAGGACTTAAATAGAATTTTTGAAGTCATGAAATGCACAGATGAGGTTAAGGTGAATTTGGCGGTGTACATGATGAGAGGAGAGGCTGAAGATTGGTGGAGGATTGCTAAGTTGCAAATGGAGGAGTTTGAGACTCCCTTAACTTGGGAGGCTTTTCAAAGCTTGTTTCTGGAGAAGTATTTTCCAGCTACCATTAAGAGGCAAAAAGAGGCAGAGTTCCTACAGCTTACTCAAGGAGAGATGTCTATGGGGCAGTATGTGTCTAGGTTTGAGGAGTTATCCAAGGTTTTCACGTTACCTTCAGGCGGTGAATGATGAAGAGTGGAGGTGTACCCAATTTGAAGGGGGTTTGAGGCCGGAAATTATTGACAGGGTGGCTGCTTTAGAGATTAGAATTTTTCTACCTTGGTGAGGCAAGGTGTTACATTATAGAGAAAAACTGTAAGGCGGTAGTAGCAACTCCAACTCCACAAGATAACAAAGGGAAAAGGAAGGTGGAAGCTAGTAATCAGAACAAGAGTTTTAAACCAAGTGGCAAGGTAGACGACCAGTGTCAGTGCAACCATCTCAACCTAAGGAAGCTCGGGCATGCATCACATGCGGAAAGGAACATTCGGGAGCTTGTCTAATGGGGGAAAAATGTTTGTTTTCTTTGCAAGCAAACTGGTCATTTCAGGAGAGATTGCCCGAAACTCAAAGAACTTCACAAGCCTCAATCAACAGGAAGAGTTTTTACCCCTCAGTGGTCAGGTGGCGAATTCTTCTGATAATCTGTTAAGAGGTAATTGCACCCTAGGGGAGGAGACTTTAATTGTATTGTATGATTCAGGAGCATCCCATTCTTTTGTGTCCTTTGATTGTGTAAATAGACTGAAATTGTCCACTACTTCTTTACCTTATATTCTCAATGTTTGTTACTCCTGCTAAAGAATCCATATCCACTTCTCTTGTATGTATGAATTGTTCATTAATCATTCAAGAAAGAGTTTTTAGTGTGGACTTGATATGTTTGCCTTTGTCTGGTATTGATATTATTCTGGGAATGAACTGGTTATCTTCCAATCAGGTGTGTGTTAGATTGTTTAAATAAAAAGGTTGTGTTTCCTGATTGTCCTGTTTTTCATAAAGAAAAGTTGTCTATTCTGTTGTCTAGTATTTCCCAAAGTATCAATGACGGGAGCGAGGTTTTTCTATTGTTACTTTCCTCAACTTTAGAATCCAAACCTGATTTAAATAATGTGGCTACTGTCCGGGAGTTTCAAGATGTTTTTCCTAGTGAAATCCTAACCTTACCACCTGAGAGGGAGATAGATTTCACCATAGACTTGTTACCAGGATCAGGACCCATATCTAAGGCACCCTATAGAATGTCCCCCTTAGAGCTTAGTGAACTTAAGAAACAATTAGAAGAGTTATTAGAAAAAGGGTTCATTAGGCCTAGTGTCTCTCCTTGGGGGGCTCCTGTGTTGTTGGTAAAGAAAAAGGATGGGAGTATGAGATTATGTGTAGATTTTAGGCAGTTGAACAAGATTACAATTAAGAATAAATATCCATTTCCTAGAATAGATGATCTTTTGGATCAACTTAGAGGTGCTTCTGTATTTTCCAAAATAGATTTGAGATCAGGATATCATCAAAATTAGGATAAGGAAGGAGGATATTCATAAAACCGCTTTTCGAACTAGATATGGACACTATGAGTACTTAGTAATGCCATTTGGTGTTACTAATGCTCCAGCAGTGTTATGGATTACATGAATCGAATCTTCCGACCTTTCCTTGATAAATTTGTGGTTGTATTCATTGATGATATCTTAATCTACTCCTCTAGTTTGGAAGATCATGAAAAACACTTGAGGTTGGTGTTAGAAGTTTTAAGGGAAAGGAAATTGTTTGCCAATCCTAACAAATGTGAGTTTTGGCTAAACAAAGTCCATTTCCTAGGCCATGTCATTTCTGGAGAGGGAGTGTCAGTTGACCCTGGTAAGGTGGAGTCAGTTCTTGAGTGGGAAAGACCTAGGACTGTAACCGGAAATTAGGAAGTTTTCTAGGGTTAGCCGGTTATTATAGAAGATTCATTAAGGGGCTTCTCTCGCTTAGCTTTACCTCTCACTAAGTGAACTAGAAAAGAACCAAGCTTTTGTGTGGGATAGTGATTGTGAGCATAGTTTTCTAGAATTGAAGCATAGATTGACCAGTGCCCCGGTGTTAGCATTACGTGATGTGTCTAGAACCTTGAGGTGTTTTGTGATGCTCTTGGGAAGGGACTAGGAGGTGTCTTAATGCAGGATAGGAGAGTGGTTGCTTATTGCATCTAGGCAGTTGAGGCCCCCATGAGGAGAATTATCCTACCCACGATTTAGAATTAGCTGCTTTGGGTTTATGCCCTAAAATTTGGAGGCATTACCTTGTTGGATTTAAGGTTTGAGGTCTTTAGTGATCATAAGAGCTTGAAGTATCTTTTGATCAAAAGACTCAACATGAGGCAAAGAAGATGGGATGAAGTTTTGAAAGATTTTTGACTTTGAGCTGAAATACCACCCAGGTAAGGCCAATGTAGTGGCTGATGCTCTTAGCAGAAAATCCTCTACATGTTGTCATCATTGATGATACAAGAGATGAATCTCCTAGAGAAGTTTAGAGATTTGAACTTAAGTGTGGAGTTTAGGGTAGGAAGCATTCAGATGTACAGGTTAGAAATTTCCAGTGAGTTTCAAACCTTGATTAAGGAGGCTCAGGATTGGATCCTGATCTCCAGGGTAAGATGGGGCAGGTAGGATTTTCCAGGTCAGGTGAGGGATTGATTCTTTTTCAGGGAAGGATTTGTATCCCTAAGGGAAGTAAGAGTCAAACAGCAGGTGCTAGAGGGAAGTTCATAAGGGTAAGATGTCTATACATCCTTGTTTCTACCAAGATGTATCAGGATTTGAGAAAGGTTTTGGTGGGTAGGTATAAGAGGGAATAGCAGAGTTGTGGTAAGTGCCTAACTTGTCAACAAGTGAAGGTTGGGAACATCAGAAACCATCTGGAGTTCTATTACCCTTAGAGATCCCTGAGTGGAAGTGGGAAAGCATAGCTATGGACTTTGTGGTGGGTTTTACCTCGAGTCCAAGCAGGGGTTTGATACCAATTTGGGTTTATGTGGACCGTTTAACTAAGTCAGCCCATTTCCTTCCAGTCAAGAACACTTTCTCCTTGAATAAGTTAGCTGAGTTGTATGTTAGGGAGATTGTCAGGTTACTGGTATTCCTTCTAGCATAATATCTGATAGGGATCCCAGGTTCACTTCAAGGTTCTGGAATGCACTACACCAGTCATTCGGGACTAAACTTAGGTTTAGCACCGCTTACCATCCTCAGACTGATGGCCAGTCTGAGAGGAACCATCCAAACCTTAGAAGACATGTTGAGGGCTTGTTCTCTAGAAGAGTCAGGCAGTTGGGATAAGTACCTACCACTTGTAGAGTTTGCTACAAGAACAGTTATCACAGCAGTTTAGGCATGGCTCCATATGAAGCTCTGTATGGTAGGAAGTGTAGGTCCCCTGTTTGTGGTAAGAGATAGGAGAGAAAGCTCTATTAGGTCCAGATCTGGTTCAAGAAACTTCAGATTAAGATTAGGATGATTAGGGAAAAAACTGTTGTAACCGCCCAGAGCCGTCAGAAAATTTATGCTGATAAGAGAAGGAAGGAACTAGAGTTTGAGGAAGGAGGAGAACATGTGTTCTTGAGAATAACTCCTGTCATTGGCTTAGGGAAATCAGTGAAATCCAAGAAATTGAGTCCTAGATACATTGGTCCTTTTTCAAATTCTTGCATAGAGTCGGCCCTCTTGCATATAGATTGGATCTTCCACCATTACTTGTCCAAAATTCACAATGTCTTTCATGTGTCTAAGTTAAGAAAATATGTGTTTGCTCCCTCTCATGTCTTGTCTTCTGAATCAATACAATTAAAGGACAAACCCTCACACTACCTGCCAAAACGTATACAGATTGTTGACAGAAGTGCCAAGACTCTGAGGAATAGAAATATTCCTTTGGTTAAGGTAGGTTTGGGAAGGTTTATCTTTGGAGAAGCTACTTGGGAGGAAGGAAGAGGTTATCAAGAATCAATTCCCTTGTGTTGTTTGAGTAATGGTAAGACTTCATACCTCTCACTTAGTAAATTTTGAGGGCAAAATTTTTTCAAGGAGGGTAGAATGTAAATCCCAACTTTTGATAAAGTTAATGGTGAGATTTATAGGTTTTAATGTGGTTTGAATCTTAGGAACTAAGTATAAGGGTAGGGATGGGTAAGGTAAGTCAAGTAACTTATTTTGAACTAAACCCTTGAGTTTTGGGCCACTGGTTAATTGATTACAGAGAGCTGGTAATCGATTACCAGAGAGTTGGAAATATGGTAATCGATTACAAAGAGCTGGTAATCGATTACCAGCGAGTTTGAAATATCGTAATCGATTACATAAACCCTTGTAATCGATTACCATCAGCTTGGGAACTCAGTAATCGATTACCAAAGTTGGTATCGATTACCAGGAACCCCAGAATGGGTTTTTAGGATATTTTTGCCTTCAGTAATCGATTACCAGAGTTTGGTAATCGATTACCAGACAAAAATATAAATACCCAGGACGCGTTTTTCAGCAGAATTTTGGAGAGTTTCACTTCTAGAGAGAGAGAGAGATGGGAACCCTAGAGAGAGAAGTTGCCGGATCGAAGTAGGAACGCCGGAACGGAGCTAGGAATCTTCATTTCTTCCTTCTAATCACTTGGATTTGTACAATCATAGTGAGTAATTCTCACTTTTTGCTAGGATTAGAATTGGTCTCTATACCCATGCACCCCCTCCTTCTCTCTTCCGATTCTCTGAATTTACTTGACGTTATTGTTTGTTTGTAATTGAAATTGATTGTTTGAAACTATGGGGATGATTTTAATCGGTTAAGAAACGGATCGATTCTTGATAATCGATAGTTTCGAAACTTTCGAATTCTCGAAAGTTTTCGAAACTCTGAAATGTCGAAACGTTCCGTTCTTTTCGATTAACCTCGTGCCCGAAATGATAAACTAAGTGTTTGGGAATTGATTTGGGTTTCAGAATTGATGAGTATACATTGTGGTTGTCGGTTGACATTGAATCTCGTTGGTTTTCGAAAGGTTTCAAAATGTCGAAATTGTCGAAATTATCGAGATTTCGATATTTATCAATTCCGAAATGCTTAAATCAATTGTCCAATCCAAGTTTTCATGATCAAAGGACTTCGGTCAACATGGGGGCTTCGACCTATGTGAGGGTGGGATTCGTCCCCGGGGGAGATATCCCCTGTAGTTCGAGCTCGAGTCTAACTCTGTATGTGATTGCTCATGGCCTAGTGGCAAAACATATAGGAGCATCCTTATGCATATGTTTATACATAGGTATTTATGGGATATGACGATGATTGTTTATAATTTCCTGACATGACTAATTGTTTGCATACATGCATTGAGAATTGTTCACTGAGATTGTATCTCACCACAAGTTATGTGGATTTTGTATAGATGTTCAGGTTCCTCCTCCTCATTGTAATGAGCCTCGGAGATGATTTTGGAAAGCTGAAGACTTAATATTTTGTTGTATATAGTTAGTGGGCGACTTTTGTATCTACACTTGTAGTAGTTATATTTGCCTTGTATTTCGGATTTATGGCCTAAACTTGTAGTAACCTTTGGGACTAGAATTGTAAAAGGGACTGTATGACTTTTCATGGTTGGGTAGTTAACTTGATGTAGTTAAAAAGAATGAGATTAGAAGAATGGGTATTATAACTTGTGTTGAACCAAACTCTTAAGTTTAGGTCACTGGTAATCGATTACAGAAGGCCTGTAATCGATTACCAGAGAACCTTTCCACTGGTAATCGATTACAGAAGGTCTGTAATCGATTACCAGAGAACCTTGCCAATTGTAATCGATTACAGACTTAATTCTCTATGGTTTGATGTAAATTATCCTTTTGTGTTGGGATTGCGATAATTTATAGAACAGGTCGATATTTAAAGTATAATATTCTAAATTCTGGGTTAGGAATTTGGTTTCCAACGGACCTAAATTCCTGCTCGAGAATTTAGGGTGTTACATATAGGATGTCGACGAGTTAGTATAGGACTTCAACCAACTAGAACCCCTACGGTCATGAGAAACCCTGAGTGGAAGTGAGAGAGTTTAGCAGCGAAGCATAGTGGGAGTGCCTCGATTCCAAGCTAGATTTGAAGCCATCCAAGTGGTATTAGAACAATTACACATTCTATTAGATGTTCACATTCTATAAGGCTCCTAGGGTAAAGGGCTCCAGTGTTGTTAGTGAAGAAAAGGATGGGAGCATGAGGTTATGTGTGGATTTTAGGCAATTGAATAAAATAACAATTAAGAATAGGTATCCATTGCCCAGAATAGAGACCTCCTAGATCAACTTAGAGGTGCTTCTGTGTTTTCCAAAATAGATTTGAAATCAGGATATCATCAAATCAGGATAAGGAAGGAAGATATTCATAAAACTGCTTTTTCGAACTAGATATGGACACTACGAGTACTTAGTAATGCCATTTGGTGTTTACTAATGCTTCGGCAGTGTTTTATGGATTACATGAATCGAATCTTCCGACCTTTCCTAGATAAATTTGTGGTTGTATTCATTGATGATATTTTGATTTACTCTTCTAGTATGGAAGATCATGAGAAACACTTGAGGTTGGTGTTGGAAGTTTTGACGGAAAGGAAATTGTTTGCCAATCCGAACAAATGTGAGTTTTGGCTAAACAAAGTCCATTTCTTAGGTCATGTAATTTCAGGGGAAGGGGTCTCAGTTGACCCTAACAAGGTAGAGTCTGTTCTTGAGTGGGAAAGGCCTAGGACTGTTACAGAAATTAGAAGCTTTCTAGGATTAGCTGGCTATTACAGGAGATTCATTAAGGGTTTTCTCCCGTTTGGCATTGCCTTCACTAAGCTAACTAGAAAAGGTCAAGCCTTTGTGTGGGATAGTGATTGTGAGCCATAGTTTTCTGGAACTAAAACATAGATTGACCAGTGCCTCGGTGTTTGAATTACCTGATGTGTCTAGAACCTTTGAGGTATTTTGTGATGCCTCTGGGAAGGTGTTGGAGGTGTTCTAATGCAGGATAGAAAGGTTATAGCTTATGCATCTAGGCAGTTAAGGCCTCATGAGGAGAATTATCCTACCCCTTACTTAGAATTAGCTGCTGTGGTTTTTGCTTTGAAAATTTGGGAGGCATTACTTGTTTGGTGTAAGGTTTGAGGTCTTTAGTGATCATAAGAGCTTGAAGTATCTTTTTGATCAAAAAGAACTCAACATGAGGCAAAGAAGATGGATGGAGTTTTTGAAAGATTTTGACTTTGAGTTGAAATACCACCCAGGTAAGGCCCAATGTAGTGGCTGATGCTCTTAGCAGAAAATCCCTGCATGTGTCATCATTGATGATACAAGAGATGAATCTCCTAGAGAAGTTTAGGGGATTTGAACTTAAGTGTGGAGTTTGGGGTAGGTAGCATTCAGATGTTCAGGTTAGAAATTTCCAGTGAGTTTCAAACCTTGATTAAGGAGGCTCAGGATTTGGATCCTGATCTTCAGGGTAAGATGGGGCAGGTAGGATTTTCCAGGTCAAGTGAGGGATTAATTCTTTTTCAGGAAGGAAGAATTTGTATCCCTAAAGGAAGTAGAGTTAAACAGCAGGTATTAGAGGAAGTTCATAAGGGTAAGATGTCTATACATCCTGGTTTCTACCAGATGTATCAGGATTTGAGGAAAAGGTTTTGGTGGGTAGTATGAAGAGGGAAATAGCTGAGTTTGTGTTCTAAGTGCCTAACTTTATCAACAAGTGAAGGTGGAACATCAGAACATCTGGAGTTCTATTACCCTTAGAGATTCCTGAGTGGAAGTGGGAGAGCATAGCATGACTTTGTGGTGGGTTGTACCTCGAGTTCAAGTCAAGGTTCGATACCATATGGGTCATAGTCGACCGTTTAACCAAGTCGGCCCATTTCCTTCCTGTTAAGAATACCTTCTCCCTGAATAAGTTAGCTGAGTTGTATGTCAGAGAGATTGTCAGGTTACATGGCATTCCTTCTAACATCATTTCTGATAGGGACCCCAGGTTTACTTCAAGGTTCTGGAACGCACTACACCAGTCGTTCGGGACTAAACTTAGGTTTAGCACCGCTTACCACCCTCAGACTGATGGTCAGTCTGAGAGAACCATCCAAACCTTAGAAGACATGTTAAGAGCCTGTTCTCTAGAAGAGTCGGGCAGTTGGGATAAGTACCTACCAGTAGTAGAGTTTTCCCTACAATAACAGCTTTCATAGTAGCATAGGCATGGCTCCATATGAAGCTTTGTATGGTAGGAAGTGTAGGTCCCCTGTTTGTTGGCATGAGGTGGTGAGAAAGCCCTGTTGGGTCCAGAATTGGTTCAGGAAACTTCTGATAAGATTAGAATGATTAAGGAAAAACTTGTAACTGCCCAGAGCCGTCAGAAAAGTTATGCTGATAAAAGGAGAAAGGAACTAGAATTTGAGGAAGGAGAACATGTATTTCTTAGAGTAACTCCTGTCATTGGTCTAGGGAAGTCTGAGAAATCCAGGAAACTGAGTCCTCGATACATTGGTCCCTTTCAAATCTTGCAAAGAATTGGTCCTCTTGCATACAAATTGGCTCTTTCCACCATATCTTTCCAAGATCCATAATGTTTTTCATGTATCTAAGTTAAGAGAAAATATGTGTTTGATCCTTCTCATGTCTTGTCTTCTGAACCAATACAATTAAAGGACAACCTCACACTACCTGCAAAACCTATACAAATTGTTGACAGAAGTGCCAAGACTCTGAGGAATAGAAATATTCCCTTGGTTTAAGGTAGTTTGGGAAGGTTTATCCTTGGATGAAGCTACTTGGGAGAAGGAAGAGGTTATCAAGAATCATTTCCCCTATGTTGTTTGAGTAATGGTAAGATTTCATATCTCTCACTTATGTAAATTTTAGGGGCAAAATTTCTTTAAGGGGGGTAGAATGTAACATCCCAACTTTTGAGAGTTAATTGTGAGATTATAGGTTTTTAAAGTGGTTTGAATCTTAGGAACTAAGTGTAAGGAGTAGGGATGGGTAAGGTTAAGTCAAGTAACTCATTTTGAACTAAACCCTTGAGTTTGGGCCACTGGTAATCGATTACAGGGAGCTGGTAATCGATTACCAGAGAGTTTGGAATATGGTAATCGATTACAGAGAGCTGGTAATCGATTACCAGAGAGTTTGGAATATGGTAATAGATTACAGGAGCTAAGTAATCGATTACCAGAAGGTTTGGCCCCTTGTAATGGATTACATAACCCTTGTAATCGATACCAGCAGCCCGGAAACTCAGTAATCGATTACAAAAGATGGTAATCGATTACCAGGTTCCAGAATGGGTTCTTAGGCTAATTTTGCCTTCAGTAATCGATTACCAGGGTTTGGTAATCGATTACTGAGCGAAAATATAAATACCCAGGACGCGAAATTCATCAGAATTTTGGGAGAAAACTTAGTTTAGAGAGAGAAAGTGTGGGTCTAGAGAGAGAAAGTGCCAGAACGAAGTAGGAACGCCGGAACGGAGCTAGGAATCTCAATCCTTCCATCTAATTACTTGAATTGCTACGTTTGGTGAGTAATTTCTCACTTGAATTTTAGATTTTAGGAATTGGTCTCAATCCCTTGAACCCCCTCCTTTCTCCCCTTTCTCTGAATATAACTTGAGTATATCTTGATTGTTTGGTTTGTACATGTTGGTTGATAACTGGGAACGATTTTAATCGGTTAGAACGGATCGATTCTTGATAATCGATAGTTTCGAAACTTTCGAAACACTCGAAAGTTTCGAAACTATCGAAACGTCAAAACGTTTCGTTTCCTCCGATTTAAACTTGTTCCGAAATGAAAACTTAGGATTGATAATTGGATTCGATATTGGAATTGATGAGTATATGGGCCTTGACATAGATCAAGCGTCAAAATCTCGTTCGTTTCGGAATGTTCGAACTATCGAAAGTGTCGAAATTAACGAGATTCGCGATATTCATCAATTCCGGGTCTCGAATTAGTTACTCAATCTAATATTTGAAAGATTATGGACTTCGGTCTCTTTGTGAAGGAACATAGCCTTTGGCTATGAATGGACTTCGGTCTCTTTGTGAAAGAATGTAGGGTGGGATTCGTCCCCTGGGGAGATATCCCCTGTAGTCTGAGCTCAGGTCTAACTCTAGACTGTGATTGTACATGGCCTATTGGGCAAGCATTTTAAAGCATACCATTGCATATGTTAAATGGAGACTGTTGTAGTAATTTAAAGCCTGAATTGTCATGAGATATATGTTTTGCATACATGCATGAGATTTGCTCACTGAGATTGTATCTCACCACAAGTTATGTGGATTTTGATTAGATGTTCAGGTTCCCTCTTCCCAGCTTAATGAGCCTTGGAGATGATTTTGGAAAGCTGAAGACGTAGTGTTTATTGTATATATTAGTAGTTGGCTTCTTTTGTACATACCCCTTTTGTGGTAGTTAGACTTGCTTGTATTTCGGAATTACAATCTGAACGTGTAGTAACTCTTTGGATTAGAATTGTAAAATGGACTGTATAACCTTTCACTGTTGGGTAGTTTACTTGATGTAGTTAAAAGACTTTAATTTCTTTATAGTTTGATTTAAATTATCCTATTATGTTGGTATTGCGATAATTTAATAGAACAGGTCGATATTTAAAGTATAGCATTCTAAATTCTGAGTTAGGAATTTGGTTTCCAACGGACTAAATTCCTGCCTGAGAATTTAGGGTGTTACATTTTTGGTCGTAATCGATTACCAGGGACCAAAAACTCCCAAAATGGTTCTATTAAGGTTCCAAACTCATATCTATCCTTTTTCCTACCTATTACTCATAACCCTTAGTGAACATACAAGGTTTTGACCTACCAAACTCACATGTTAGCTTAGCCAAAGGTTGGGATGTTATACAAGTTCTAGGATTGGTTTAACAATTAAGGTTTAACCTATAAGTTCTTGCCTTACCTCCTTCTAAATCTCTAACACATGGTTAAATATCTAATCCCTATTGTATAAACAAGCTCCTGGAATGCGGGATGTTACACTCTACCCCCCTTAAGACAATTTTGTCCTCAAAATTGCTTAAGGCAAAGGAACTTAAGGTTAACTTCAACTAGAAGGTTTTTTTTCAGAAATCCTCCCCACAGGATTGATAACGAACATTCTAATACTCAGGAATGAACTTAGGATTTCTATCTTACTCGACACTGGAGGAAAACTAAAGGTTTTGACATCCGTCCTAACATACAAAACTTCTAACTTACTAAGGAAGGAGGTTCTCCTAGTAGGTAGAAAATGGGCTGACTTGTGTAATTGATCTAATACCACTTGGATGGCCTCCAATCTAGCTTGGATTCGAGGCAATCCCACTATGATTCCACTACTAAACTCTCTTACTTCCACTCAGGATTTCTAATGGCAGAAGGGGTTCTAGTTGGTTGAAGTCCTATACTAACTCGTCGACATCCTATAGGTTGAAAAACACAATCTACTATGACTCCCTTCTGATAATTTCCTCTAACACTGGGTGCCTGAGACTACCCCCCTTAGAGACACTGACTCCCTCTTAGAAAGAATCATCCCATTCCCTGCTCCAAAAACGCTAACTGTTGCCTTCCCCCCTTGGGGACTTGAGTCCAAACTCAAAGTCTCTCTGATTAGAGCTCCTAGCTCATCAAGGATCTCCTTTAACTGTACTTGGCACTATGCTCTCCAGGGTTACATCTAAACTTGGGTTTCTAATCTCCTATCACAACTCTCTCCCTGTATTCATACTAAAGACATAAGGGAAGACTCTCTCTACCCTCTCTAAGTTGTCTAAACGGCTTGAATAGACAACACATTAGAAAAACGAACCATGAGAACGAAGTCTCATACTACCACTAATTAAAGTTTCTAACTTCAAACCCAATCCAACATTCTCCTATTGTTTTCCTTTAAATTCTTTATTTTCTAAGTTTCCACTTACATTAATAGTACTTAGCTATAACCACATAATCACTCAACCCCTCGAATCACCAAGTTTGTGTTGACCCAAACATCCAACACTCACGTCGTGTTCCGAGAGATTAAATTTGCATAGAAACAAATAAACACAACACATGAAAAAAGAAAACAACATTCATGCCACAACCTTAGAGGTCTCCTCTCTCGGTCACGACATGAACATGAGGCTCTCCCTATTCTCCTATCATCCCTTATGGGGATCTTTCTCTATATCACCCTACCGGTCAGGCTAAACTTATTGTTGTTTGAAGTTCTAAGGAAAAAGGAGAGTGACCTAATCTAAGTCACTTCCTAGTCCACCAGTAAGGAAGGATCTCAAATGCTTTAAGGTCTTAACCCGGGAAAGGTGCCTATTAACCATTCACTCCTCTAACAGCCCACTAGCTAAGCTTAACTATACACAGTCAAAGCAAAAATTCAGGTTGGGTGAAATTTACTTAAGTTCGGGGTTAAATCTACCCTTTCTTAAAATAGTCTATACCGGGGTTATCTAGCTCGCTTGAAATTTGGTTCCTCTCCCTTAGGGAGCCATAACTAAGGTTCCTCTCTACTTTAGATGACAATAAATGAAGATAGGTGGTCTAGAATGGTGGAGCTACTAAGTTGGATTTCCTGAGAAGTTTGATTCTTCCTAACTCCCCTAGCTAAGGCCATTACCCAATTCTATTCCTGATTACTACTTCGACGTTGTCACCAGTATAGTTAATCTAAAGGTTGGATGGAATATTCTTGAGTGTTTCCCTAAGGGTAAAAGAAAAGTAGAGGTATTGTTTTCTCTCACAACTTACCCACTCGTTACGGTTAAAGATATTACTAAGATAAATTCTAGAAGGGTTCTAATACTAGATAATAGGAGTCTCACTAGGAATTTCTATCTTGTTCATTTTCTAACGTAGCTCCCACTCCTAATAATTGCTAATGGTAGTGTATCCCTTTCTTAAAAGCCTCTTGATTTGCTAGGGTACCAAAGCATTGCTCCTAAGGTCACTAGAGAGTTTTCTAATCCCAAACTAACAGGGTGAGATGGTAGTGTGTCGCCATGACCACACACTCTACTGGAAAGGTCTAAGGGCCCGTTCATGTAATCCATGAACAAAACAAGGTAAGGTGGCGAAGAGAATCCTTACCCTCTCGACCGACTCCCGACTACCCTTAACGTGGCCTAAAGGACGCATCTAGTCTTACATTGGTTTTAACGGAAGGTCTCAATTTTACTAATCCCCTTTTTAAGGTTGAGCCTAGATGCCTATGTGTATATATATATATCCCTGCTAAACTTAACAACTTTAGGTAAGGGTCTTAAACCTATTTGAGTTAAAGCCCTCTATACCCTTTTCCCTTAAACGGAATTTCTATTGTATCTTAAACTACAGCCCCTCACTCCTTCTACCATGACCTCACAAGGGGTTAAACCCAAAAGAAGTCCTAGTTATGGATATCACTACCAAACAAGTACATAATTACATCCTATCATACATGTTACTCAATCATTCAAACAACTTAACATTACCAATCATTAGCAAGCCACACCAAACATCTAGCTCATACAAGTCACTCACATAAAGCACACCACAACCAATGTCATAATCATACAACCATTCATCAAATGTAATCATGTACACCACACAATTTAATTCACATCATAAGTCATACACAACCACCCTTCAATCATTAAATTATCCACTACTATCTAGCTCAAAGGTGCCTAACTTTTATTAGGTTTTTAAGGTCACATTCTATAAGGCTCCTAGGGTAAAGGGTTCCCTAGGTACTTAAACTAAGATATTTCCTTTCCTATTCGTGAAAAGGGGTGGCTCTAACTTGGTTAGGGAAGTATCCTAACTTCCGAACCAAAGTATCTTACTTACATAACAAACCATAATCTCCACATACATCACCCATCATAAGAGTGATCAGTTCCTATGATGAGTAAACGTATTAGAAGATCATAGTAAGTCATGGGCAACTAACCTAACCACAATCCAATTGGATTGAACTGCTCTGATACCAAAATGTAACGCCCTAATTTCCTAAATCCAAAACAATGTCCGTTGGAGACATTATTCCGAATTTCTGAAATTATTTCGCTGCGTTTTAAGTATCGTCATACATACTTAACGCCTAAGTAATCCAACGTTTACTTAGATGTTCACGACTTTCATGCATCACAAGGTAATACCAAAACTAAACTAAATTATAGGGGAAGAACTAACACTTTGAAGTGTTAAAGTTCATAAACTCCTATCGAAAATTCGGCAGAGGTTCCCCTATAAACTGGACATTTTCCAAATTTTAGAACTTCACCTGAAACTCAGAAAATACCAGTGCAGTTTATAATAATAATCCACTAATATCAAATAGGGCCTCCGTGGCCAAAATAGGAAATTCAACCACATATACAACGATATCCATCTACCTACCAATACATACCAAATAATTCATCAAACATTCTTATTACAAATAGACCAACTTTAATACAAGGCCTCCTATTCTAATACAGTTAAGCTCCACCAACTCTTTCCCAATCCTCAATGTCTTCTGGACGCCTGCACACTAAAGAAATCCCCGAAACGTGGGGTGAGACTAATGTCTCAGCAAGTATAACTCTATGCATGAATGCAGGGAACAGATATCTATGACATGTTAAAAGACATTTATATCATCAATAATAATAGCTATATCATTTCCACATCAGTCTCAGTATCATTTCCATATCAATATCAGTATCATTTCCATATCAATGTAAGTATATATATGCTTATGCTGTGCCCGAAGGCCATGAAACAATCACATTATGGGTTAGACCTGAGCTCAGACTACAGGGAATAACTAATTAGACATACGAATTGATAGGTAGTTCGTTCTCGATAGTTCGATTCCTTTCGAAACTGACGAGAATCCACGCTCTATGTGAACCCGTATCTACTACCCATCAATTCCTATATCGTAATCAGTCACCAATCCTTAATTTCCATTCCGGATCAATTATAATTGGAGAGAATAAAGTGTTTCGACGTTACGATAGTTTCGAACTTTCGATAGCTCCGAAAGTTTCGAAACTAAGGAACATCAAGAACCGCTTCCGTTCGGACTAATTAGAATTATCCAAGTCTTTCATCATCAATCACAATACAATCTAACAATCATAATTATATACACATTAGGCTTACTTGAATCGGGGGTAACAACTAGGATATTCGAACGTCTCGAGTGTTTCGATACTTTTATAAGTCTCGTAACTTTCGTAACTTCGAAATTCCTTCGTGTCATCTTCGATTCAAACATCCTCTTATCAATCTCATTTATAACATCACAATTTCAATCAATTTAATCATAGAGAAGGGATTCGAGAGTTCGGGGTCATACAAGGGACATATCGACATTTTCGCTACTTCGACACTTTGGCACTTACATTCAAGATTCAAGAAGAATCATCAAATTTCTTTCCTAACTATCACTAAACAAGTAATTGAAAGCAAAAGAATGCCCACATAAGTTATAATCGAGGAATTCCGGTAGTTTCGTAAGTTTCGCTCATTTCGTAAGTTCGATAGTTTCGAAACATCGAAACTAACCATTTCGAACCCTCGATCCTAATTTATATGTTCATTCTATCAACAATCCATTCAAACAATCAAACAATCACTAACAATTCAATATCCCAGCCAAGAAAGGGAGGGGAGAAGAGGGGACATGCATAGGAGACCAATTCTACCCTAAGGGGTGAGTTATACTCACAATTGGATGAAATTAAAGGAGAAATTGAGAGTTTGAAGTGATCCAAAGGTTGATCCTAGCTTCAATCTACCTCCAAAGCTCCAAAATTAGCTTCCTCTCACTAGAACTCTCACTTTCTCTCTCTAGGGTTCGAAGAAGGGGGGAGGGAGAATGAGTTTCTGCTGAATTTTCGCACCAGCATATATATATATACTGCTGGTAATCGATTACCAAACCCTGGTAATCGATTACCAGAGGCCAAAATGCCTTCCTGGAGATCTGGTAATCGATTACCACTTCTGGTAATCGATTACAATGAACCCAGAAACCTGGTAATCGATTACCAAACCCTGTAATCGATACCATCAGCAAAACTCTCTAGTAATCGATTTACCAACTCCTGGTAATCGATTACCAGGGACCAAAAACTCCCTAAATGGTTCTATTAAGGTTCCAAAACTCATATCTTACCCTTTTCCTACCTATTACTCATAACCCTTAGTGAACATACAAGGTTTTGACCTACCAAACTCACATGTTAGCTTAGCCAAAGGTGGGATGTTATACAAGTCCTAGGATGGTTTAACAATTAAGGTTTAACCTATAAGTTTCTTGCCTACCTCCTTCTAAATCTCTAACACATGGTTAAATATCTAATCCCTATTGATAAACAAGCTCCTGGAATGCGGGATGTTACAGGTAGGATAGTAGAGTCTTCTAGTTTTCTTCTTGCCATATCGAAAAGAATGATCCACGGAAGATTAATCTTCTTCTTTTGCAAAAGATTGATAACACAGAACCTTTCCATTTCAAGGTTATGGTTATCCTTAATTCGTGGGATCACACAATATTTCAGAATATTGAAGAGAACTTTGGGAATAACTTTCATTCCTCTCCTATTGAAGATTAGATGGTTAAACTGTTCCTCAAACAGATCTTTCCAAGCTGTGGAGAACAATTCTCCCTTCAGCTTATACTCCGAGAGCTTTTTCAAGGATATTGGTAGTTACAACCACCTTTTGATTCATAACTTGGGCTTTGAGGCAGGTCTCTTCCCCTGAGTTTTCCAGACAAAGCGTGTTCCAGAATTGATAACACACTTTCTTCATGCCATTTGCAGTCAATGGCTTCAAAGAAAGAAGGTGACCATCCGGCGGCTTCGAAAAAGGCAGTTACATATAACCAACCTTAGAGAGATTCTGAAAGTCTACAATTTGAGTTTGAAGGATAGAGGAAGACTGTAACACCCTAAATTCCCAAGCAGGAATTTAGTCCGTTGGACACCAAATTCCTAACTCAGAATTTAGAATGCTATACTTTAAATATCAACCTGTTCTATTAAATTATCGCAATTCCAACATAATAGGATAATTAAATCAAACCATAAAGAAATTGAAGTCTTTTAACTACATCAAGTAAACTACCCAACAGTGAAAGGTTCATACAGTCCATTTTACAATTCTAATCCAAAGAGTTACTACACGTTCAGATTGTAATTCTGAAATACAAGCGAGTCTAACTACTACAAAAGGGCATATACAAAAAAGCCATCCACTAAATATATACAATAAACACTAAGTCTTCAGCTTTCCAAAATCATCTCCGAGCTCATTAAGCTGGGAAGAAGGAACTTGAACATCTAATCAAAATCCACATAACTTGTGGTGAGATACAATCTCAGTGAGCAAATCTCATGCATGTATGCAGAACATATATCTGATGACAATTCAGGCTTTAAATTACTATAACAGTCTCCATTTAACATATGCAATGGTATGCTTAAAAATGCTTGCCCAAAAGGCCATGTACAATCACAGTCTAGAGTTAGACCTGAGCTCAGACTACAGGGGATATCTCCCCAGGGGACGAATCCCACCCTACATTCTTTCACACAAGAGACCGAAGTCCAGTCATAGCCAAAGGCTAGTTCTTTCACAAAGAGACCGAAGTCCATAATCTTTCAAATATTAGATTGAGCAACTAATTCGAGGACCCGGAATTGATGAATATCGCGAATCTCGTAATTTCGACACTTCGATAGTTCGAACATTCCGAAACGAACGAGATTTCGACGCTTGATCGATGTCAAGCCCATATACTCATCAATTCCAATATTGAATCCAATTATCAATCCTAAGTTTTCATTTCGGAACAAGTTTAATCGGAGGAGAAACGAAACGTTTCGACGTTTCGAAAGTTTCGAGAGTTTAGAAACTATCGATTATCAAGAATCGATCCGTTCTAACCGATTAAAATCGTTCCCAGTTATCAACCAACATGTACAAACACAAACAATCAAGATATACTCAGATATATTCAGAGAAAGGGGAGAAAGGAGGGGGTTCAAGGGATTGAGACCCAATTCCTAAAATCTAAATTTCAAGTGAGAAATTACTCACCAAATGTAGCAATTCAAGTAATTAGATGGAAGAATTGTGATTCCTAGCTCCGTTCCAGCGTTCCTACTTCGTTTCTGGCACTTTCTCTCTCTAGACTCACACTTTCTCTCTCTAAATCTAGGTTTTCTCCCAAAATTCTGATGATTTCGCCGTCCTGGGTATTTATATTTTCGCTCAGTAATCGATTACCAACCCCTGGTAATCGATTACTGAAGGCCAAATTAGCCTAAGAACCCATTCTGGGAACCTGGGTAATCGATTACCATCTTTGGTAATCGATTACTGAGTTTCCAGGTTGCTGGTAATCGATTACAAGGGTTATGTAATCGATTACTAAGGGCCAAACCTCCTGGTAATCGATTACTTAGCTCCTGTAATCGATTACCATTTTCCAAACTCTCTGGTAATCGATTACCAGCTCTTAGTAATCGATTACCAGTGGCCCAAACTCAAGGGTTTAGTTCAAAATGAGTTACTTGACTTAACCTTACCCATCCCTACTCCTTACACTTAGTTCCTAAGATTCAAATCACATTATAAACCTATAAATCTCACAATTAACTTATCAAAGTTGGGATGTTACATTCTACCCTCCTTAAGAAATTTTGCCCCCAAAATTTACTAAGTGAGAGATATGAATCTTACCATTACTCAAACAACAATCTGTATAGGTTTTGTAGGTAGTGTGAGGTTGTCCTTTAATTGTATTGGTTCAGAAGACAAGACATGAGAAGGATCAAACACATATTTTCTTAACTTAGATACATGAAAAACATTATGGATCTTGGAAAGATATGGTGGAAGAGCCAATTTGTATGCAAGAGGACCAATTCTTTGCAAGATTTGAAAGGGACCAATGTATCGAGGACTCAGTTTCCTGGATTTCACAGACTTCCCTAGACCAATGACAGGAGTTACTCTAAGAAATACATGTTCTCCTTCCTCAAATTCTAGTTCCTTTCTCCTTTTATCAGCATAACTTTCCTGACGGCTCTGGGCAGTTACAAGTTTTTTCCCTAATCATTCTAATCTTATTAGAAGTTTCCTGAACCAAATCTGGACCCAACAGGGCTTTCTCACCCACCTCATGGCAACAAACAGGGGACCTACACTTCCTACCATACAAGGCTTCATATGGAGCCATGCCTATGCTACTATGAAAGCTGTTATTGTAGGCAAACTCTACTAGTGGTAGGTACTTATCCCAACTGCCCGACTCTTCTACAGAACAGGCTCTTAACATGTCTTCTAAGGTTTGGATGGTTCTCTCAGACTGACCATCAGTCTGAGGGTGGTAAGCGGTGCTAAACCTAAGTTTAGTCCCGAATGACTGGTGTAGTGCGTTCCAGAACCTTGAAGTAAACTTGGGGTCCGTATCAGAAATGATGCTAGAAGGAATGCCATGTAACCTGACAATCTCTCTGACATACAACTCAGCTAACTTATTCAGGGAGAAGGTATTCTTAACTGGAAGGAAATGGGTTGACTTGGTTAAACGGTCGACTATGACCCATATGGTATCAAACCCTGATTGGACTCGAGGTAAACCCACCACAAAGTCCATAGCTATGCTCTCCCACTTCCACTCAGGAATCCCTAAGGGTAATAGAACTCCAGATGGTTTCTGATGTTCCACCTTCACTTGTTGACAAGTTAGGCACTTAGACACAAACTCAGCTATTCTCTCTTCATACCTACCCACTAAAACCTTTTCCTCAAATCCTGATACATCTTGGTAGAAACCAGGATGTATAGACATCTTACCCTTATGAACTTCCTCTAATACCTGCTGTTTAACTCTACTTCCCTTAGGGATACAAATTCTTCCCTGAAAAAGAATTAATCCCTCACCTGACCTGGAAAATCCTACCTGCCCCATCTTACCCTGAAGATCAGGATCCAAATCCTGAGCCTCCTTAATCAAGGTTTGAAAAACTCACTGGAAATTTCTAACCTGTACATCTGAATGCTACCTACCCCAAACTCCACACTTAAGTTCAAATCTCTAAACATCTCTAGGAGATTCATCTCTTGTATCATCAATGATGACACATGCAGGGATTTCCTGCTAAGAGCATCAGCCACTACATTGGCCTTACCTGGGTGGTATTTCAACTCAAAGTCAAAATCTTTCAAAAACTCCATCCATCTTCTTTGCCTCATGTTGAGTTCTTTTTGATCAAAAGATACTTCAAGCTCTTATGATCACTAAAGACCTCAAACCTTACACCAAACAAGTAATGCCTCCAAATTTTCAAGGCAAAAACCACAGCAGCTAATTCTAAGTCATGGGTAGGATAATTCTCCTCATGAGGTCTTAACTGCCTAGATGCATAAGCTTACAACCTTTCTATCCTGCATTAGAACACCTCCTAGCCCCTTCCCAGAGGCATCACAAAATACCTCAAAGGTTCTAGACACATCAGGTAATTCTAACACCGGGGCACTGGTCAATCTATGTTTTAGTTCCAGAAAACTATGCTCACAATCACTATCCCACACAAAGGCTTGACCTTTTCTGGTTAACTTGGTGAGAGCAATGCCAAACGATAGAAACCCTTAATGAATCTCCTGTAATAGCCAGCTAATCCTAGTAAGCTTCTAATTTCTGTAACAGTCCTAGGCCTTTCCCACTCAAGAACAGACTCTACCTTGTTAGGGTCAACTGAGACCCCTTTCCCAAGTTAAAGGAGTCTCCGCCTCCGCCGTTTTGTAGCCTAGCCGTCCTCCACCAATCCTCAGCTTCTCCTCTCATCATATATACTGCCAAATTCACCTTAACATCATCAGCACACATCATAACTTCAAAATTCGGTTCAAATCTTGAAGCCACCTAGCCGCCACATCAGGATCATACACCCCATTGAACTGTGAAGGGTTATGTTTCCTGAATTCAGACAATCCAACCGAGAATACATCCAAGGTGGGTGGTGGTTGTTCCGGTCGTTGTCGAGCTAACTCTTGCAAGATGGCTGTGTTGGTAGCTGCCTGATTTCCCATCATTTGGGGTGAGTGCCTGAAGAGCTGCCACCATCGGATCTGGGACCGGTTCAGGTGAAGGTGAAGGAGGTGGAGAAGAATGATCTACCCTTGACCTACCCTTTCTGTTGCCTGCCATAATTCTCTACATATCATAAAGCAAATATCGAGGTGATCAGTCTCTCAATTCACAAAATAAATACATATAAAATTATTAACAAACCACAGAAAATCTTAATCTCACAGTCCAGTTTGGATTGAACTGCTCTGATACCAAAATGTCACACCTTAAATTTCATAAGCAAGAATTTGATCCATTGGAAACCAAATTCTTGACTTCGAATTTATAATGTTTCATTTCAATATCGACCCGTTCTATAAATCATCCACAATTCCAACCAATCGAGACAATTTAAAGTAAACAATAAAAATTGAAGTCTTTTATACTAACATCATTCTACCCATTGAATCACAACAGTCCATTTTACAACTAATTAGAAAGACTTCTACAAGCCCTTAAGCCAAAAAGGTTCCAATTACAGATAAAGTCCCTCTTACATTACCAAAACACAAAGGGATCCATTACAAGACCAAATTCATAATTCTACTAACTACTAGGCTACATTACTTGAATTATAAGAGAATTTACATAAGTCATATTCATTTACAATACTCCCAAAAATAAGGAACATAAACATCTTCCACAAACATCAAAACCATCTCATGGTTGTGCATTCCGAGGAGGAGGAGGCACCTGGACATCTATAATCCACATAACGCGTGGTGAGATAAAAATCTCAGTGAATAAAACTCTGCATGTATGCAGGACATTTATTCATGACAATTAATACATTCCATTCATAATTTATAACTTAACAAATGCATAAGGATGCTCTTGTATGCTTTGCCACTAGGCCATGTACACATCACATTACAGAGTTAGACTCGAGCTCGAACTACGGGGGATATCTCCCCCGGGGACGAATCCCACCCTCACATAGGCCGAAGCCCCATATTGACCGAAGTCCTTTAATCTTTAAACTTGAATCGAACAACCAATTTAGACACTCGGAATTGATAAATATCGTAATCTCGTTGGTTTTGACAATTTCGACACTTCGAACCTTTCGAAACCAAGGAGATTCGATGTCGAACGATAATCCTAAGGTATACTCATCAATTCCGATATCCAAAGTGATTTCCAATCCTTAGTTCATCATTCTGGAACAAGTTTAATCGAAAAGAACGGAGCGTTTCGACGTTTCGAGAGTTTCGAAAGTTTCGAAACTAACGATCATCAAGAATCGATCCATTTCTAACCGATTAAATTCACTCCCATTGTTCAAACAATCATACACAATCATAAACAAACAATATTATCAAATAAAATCAGAGAATTGGAAGAGAAAGGAGAGGGTTCATGGGTTGGAGACCAATTCCTAATTCTAACAATTAAGTGAGAATTACTCACCACAAAGTAGTAATCCAAGTAGTTTAGAGGGAAGGATTGTGATTCCTAGCTTCGTTCCGGTGTTTCTACGTCGATCCGGCACTTTCTCTCTCTAGACCCTCTCTCCCTCTCTCTAAAAATTGAGTTTCTCTCCAAAATTCTGATGAATTTCGCATCTTGGGTATTTATATTTTCGCTCAGTAATCGATTACCAAACCCTGGTAATCGATTACTGAAGGCAAAAATAGCCTAAGAACCCCTTCTGGGAACCTGGTAATCGATTACCAGCTTTGGTAATCGATTACTATGAACCCAGGTTGCTGGTAATCGATTACAAGGGTTATGTAATCGATTACCATGATCCAAACTCCCTGGTAATCGATTACCAGCTCTTGGTAATCGATTACCAGTGACCAAACTCGAAGGTTAAGTCCTAGTAATCCACTATACTCAACTTTTACCTATTCCTACTTCTTTTCTCTTAGTCTCTAAGGTTCTACTACATAATTAACCTATAAATCTCACAATTAACCTATCAAAAGATTGGGATGTTACATTCTAACCCCCTTAAAGAAATTTTGCCCCCAAAATTTCCCTAATACAAGCATTAAATCTTACCATAGTTCAAAGAGATTAGGGAAGTGATGCTTGACCACATCTTCTTTCTCCCAAGTAGCTTCATCTATGGATAAACCTTCCCAAACTACCTTAACCAAAGGAATGTTTCTATTCCTCAGAGTCTTGGCACTTCTGTCAATAATCTGCATTGGCTTAGCAGGTAGGGTGAGGTTGTCCTTCAATTGTATTGGTTCAGAAGACAAGACATGAGAAGGATCAAATACATATTTTCTCAGTTTAGACACATGAAACACATTATGTATTTTGGAGAGATGGGGTGGTAGAGCCAATTTGTATGCAAGAGGACCAATTCTTTGCAGGATTTGAAAGGGACCAATGTATCTGGGACTCAACTTTTTAGATTTCACAGATTTCCCTAAGCCAATGACAGGAGTTATTCTTAAAAACACATGTTCCCCTTCCTCAAACTCTAGTTCTTTTCTTCTTTTATCAGCATAGCTTTTCTGACGGCTCTGGGCGGTTACAAGTTTTTCCCTAACCATCCTAATCTTACCAGAAGTTTCTTGGACCAAATCTGGACCCAACAGAGCTTTCTCACCCACCTCATGCCAACAAGCAGGGGACCTACACTTCCTACCATACAAAGCTTCATATGGAGCCATGCCTATACTACTGTGATAACTGTTATTGTAGGCAAACTCTATAAGTGGTAGGTACTTATCCCAACTGCCCGACTCTTCTAGTGATTGTGTTCTTAATTATGCACAGATATTAACACAAAAGAATCAAAACATAGAGACTTCAAACAAAATAGTATTTCAATATCATTAAAATATAAACACAAAGACATAGAAATAAAGACTTCAGAAACAAGACACATGTATATCATTGATCATTAGATTGGTTCTCATCAGCCTTTTCCTTTTCAGCCCTAAGCTTTTGAAGCTCTTCTTCTGCAGCTCTCAATTTCTTTGTCAGCCGAATTACCCTATCATTCGCCTTCTTCAGATTATTTGCACCCAATGCCATCATTTTCCTTTTACGAGACTTCAAGTTGGTATCTTCGGTTCCTTCTACAATGCGTGGAGCAAAAGAGGAGGAATGACCACTTGATTTTCAGGAGCTTCTTCTCTTTCTATGAGAGTCCGGTCTAACTCAGCATATTCAGCCGGAGTGAAAAAGTCAGGAGATGGTTGGTCAAGGAGACTTTCCATAGGAAATCCCTTGTGCAATAGAATTTTCATAACCAAGGTGTTGTGAAGATAGAGGTCCTCATTTCCCATCTCATCTCTCATACAACAGTACCCATGGGAGATTGATTTTCTTCTTTGTCATCAAGAGTCCCAATACGAACCTCTCCATCATATTTAAAGTCAAATTATTTCTTCCTCTGGGAAGAATGCAGCAGTTTAATACAGCAAGGAGGGCTCTGGGTGTGCTCAGAAGTTGAGACGGTCTGAAAGGAGCAATCCTTCGTCTTCCAAAAAGATGTTGGTCAAGAACGAATGTTCCACCATGAAGAGATTCCCATCTTCGGAAGTATTGTTCTCCTCTATCAGGAACACCTATAACTTCAGCAATAAGTTTGGTGTCCACAGACAGTGATTTTCCCATCACCTTTGTCTCAATCCTGGTTCTATTGGGTTCAGATATGATCTTGATGTTGTCCCAAAAATCCGTTACGCTCTTCTTATGCCAGGAGGAGGAAATGTTGTTGAAGTATGGAGTCCATCCAACGGCATTGAAGTACTCAGATATCTTGTAGTCTGCTTCGTCAAAGTCAGAAAGGTTAACCGCCTTACAGGGTATGATCCTGTCATCAAACACGGTAGGGTTTGAGTTGCTTGATGATGCAGACGCGTTTGCCATTGATTTCTATGAATCAAATGATCTTTCTGAGATGAAGATACTTGAGGAGATTTGATCTTCTTGGGAAAGGATTGAGTAAAGTGTGATTTCCATGTTGATCATCCAATCCCTTTAAATAGATAGCCAAGCATGCTTCAAGCATTGAGGAGAAACGGTTATGTGTGCTGAACCGGTGTGGGGAGACGTGCATCGTGTCCTTTGAGAGAAACCGGTTGATGATTCAATGATTTACATCGTGTCGTTTCATATTTTCAAAAATAGTTATGACTAATACACACGACTTTTCATTTACTTAATTTGAAAACGCAGTTATTACTTTACTAAACATGTGTGACTCTTCAACACATACATTTAAATAAGTAAAGCATACATAAAATGAATCATACATTTCACACAGTAAACATAGTAAAACACATAGCATGCAGTGATTTATTTTAACACAATTTAGCAGCATGAAACAATTATATCATGTAATCATATTTTTCACAATTTCAATAAAACAAATCATGCAACAGATTAACAGCTATATTATAACTTAAATATAGATAGGAAAGGTGTTACCACTTTGTGATCTAGAGATAGATTCACTTTCCTTTTTTTTTTTTGTTGCGTCCTGCGCTTTAGCCTTATGAATAATGAGTATTGGAAAAATGATTTTCCTATTCTCATTATCATTCTTCAGAGTTGCTTCAGCCTGGTCAGATTTCCATCTTCTGAGGATCTACTCCTTCTGCATTTGTTAGATGCTCAACCCGAAGGTGAGCTCTGATACCAATTGTTAGAACCACAGGCAACACTAGAAGGGGGGGGGGTTGAATAGTGTTTTAGACATTTTAAGACAATTTTGGAAATCTTTAAGATAAACAATCACGTTAACTGATCATTGTACAAAACCAATCTTAAGATCAGAGTTATTTTAAAAACATGAGGAATATATGAAAGATTTAGATTAAAAACTTTTTCTTACACTTAAGATTGTTTTGATTTTAAACAAACTTCTCTTAGTGTCTTCTGAAGAATATTATTAAGAGTACCTTTAGAACTGTTTCTAAAATACTTTAGATGATCAGAGACCATCCATATCATGTGTCTGAACTGAGTTCCTGTTGGGCTCACTTCAGACAGGTATTTCAGACAACCCTCTGAATATATTCTTCTATAATACTTCAACCTACACTAGAGACGTTTTACCGTTATGTTTTATGAAAACTTGTTTTATTGAAATCCTTGAGTTAAGCTTGTTATGAAAAATACTTTTCAATCCCCATCGTAAATGTAAAGACTATAAATAAAAGAGATTAAGGGAAAGAAAACTTAGACACAGAATTTATCCTGGTTCATCCACAAACCCTGTGAGCTACATCCAGTCCTAGTGGCAAACCACCACTAACCTTTTTATAACAACAACACATATGTGCCACTCCGAATCCCCCAGACCCTTGCAGCCACATATGAGTTCCACTGAGTATTCTTTTACAGTCAAGCCTCTTCAGGCTCAGGATCACACCGATCCTTAACACATATATGCGTCACTCCGAATCCTCCAGACCCTCGCAACCACATATATGTCACACTAAGTCACACAGACCAGCTGTAGTTTTTTCTATCAAGCCTCTTCAAGCTCTAAGAGTATTCTTTTACAGTCAAGCCTCTCCAGGCTCTCAGACACTTAACTAAGTGTAGAGTATTACTACTCAATCTAAGCTAGATGTTCGCTAGAACCTCTCAACTCAGATTCTTCTTGTACATAGAGATTACTGAGTACATACTCAGGATACAGTCATTACAAACTAAATACAAGGATAGACAGTGATACAAGTGTTTGAATTTAAGTACAATCCCTGTCTTTTCTATGAGGAATACATCCTCTGAGAGTAGGCTAACTAAGAATGTGAAATTAAGCTTCAGCCTTATTCTCCAACCATTGGTTTCCATGGGCTACATTCTCACCCGTATCATTGGAATACCAAGGTATCTTCAAAGCTTCAAACCGTACCTGGTTTGATAGTCATTTGTACAGCATGATTGCCTTCCCGACAACCAACTTACTTGATCAACAGACCAACTGTACAATCTAACTAACTGACCAGCTGATCAGTAGCCCGATTGAGAATTCACTCTGGTTGTATAGCATAACAACTGCATCTAGGCAGCATGGTTAATATGCTCTGCATGCCAACAACAACTGGTTGGACCGACCAACTTGGTTGTGTGTTTTCAACAACAACTACAACTTCAATCTTGAGGCTATTTATATGTTCTTCTTGAATATAGCCGTTGAAGATGATTCATAATACCGTTGAGCTTTTGATGATGTGGCTCATATAGCCGTTGTGTAATAGCTTCTCAAACGGTTGCTTCTTCTTAAGCATATTGAGTGCTCAGAATACTCCCGTTCAGACACTTCTGTTGATGAGCTCTGTTTTGAGAGATGTGATGATTATGTGTATTCTCTCTCTTGAATTCTCTTTCTTGCATCTGTTTTATCCAGCTTGCATCTGCTTGCATCTGCTTGTATCTGCTTTATCTGCTTTATCCAGCTTGCATTATCTTGCATCTGTTTGCTTTCGGATTTCCTCTGATTCTCTTGAGAGTATGTATTCGTTGAGTTTCCCCTTTTTGCTTATTCTACATATACTCCTTTTTCACTTGCTCCTGACACCATTACTTCTTTGAATGAGATGTCTTGATCAATAGTCGTTGTTTGCAGATTCCTCTTTTGGGATTTAGATAAAGATGTTGAATTGTATATATTTTATTCAAACATCTTCCTTGTTGCTTCTGCTTAGTCTCCTGAGCTTTTCTTCTGCTTTGTTCCAGATTTCACAAATGAAGAAATGTCTCGTTGAAATACTATCATTTAGAGATAGCAAATAGTCTTCTTTTAATTCGTTGTGAGACACGCTTCTTGAGAGTTCTGACATAGTACAATGTTGGTGCTACAGTAAAGCTGCTACTGTTGTTGCTGCGAATGCTGCGTTGCAGAGATTTCCTCAGTGGTGTATGAAGTTCAAATGCACCGGGAAAGGTCTCTGTGTTTGTTGCCACAAATGTGTTTCAAAACGTACGAGCAGCAGAGACATAGAAAAGTCTTCACGCAAGGTTTCAGCAAAGATGCCACGTCATTACTAAAGCTTCAGACAGCTTCCAACCTTCAGACGGGTTCCAGTCTTCAGACAGGTTCTAGTCTTCAAACGGACTTGGTTCTTCAGACGGCTTCAACACTTAAGACAGGTTGATAATTTCAGACAGCTCAAGTCTTTCAGACAACTTCGTTGCGTCAGACAACTTCAATACTTCATTCGAGTTGCTTCCTTCAGACAACTTCAATTCTTCATACTGGTTGAAACTTCAGCGGCCTTCTTCCTTAGAATTGTAGCTTCGTTCTTCTACGTATCTTCTTCTTCTTGTATCTCTTCTTCTTCGTTTCTTCGGTTCATTGTTGTTCTTCAGACAGACGTATATTTGAATCTGTACTTCTTCAGTCAGTCTTCAAGTCTTCACTTCTTCAGTCAGTCTTCAAGTGTTCGATTCTTCAGATAGTTTTCAAGTCTTCACTTCTTAAGACAGTCTTCAAGTCTTCGATTCTTCAGATAGTTGCTTCAACTCTGTTAAGGATTAATCTTCTTCAGATTCTGCACTCTTGTTCTTCTAATTCTGATCTTTTGATTCTGATTCTGTTCACAAAATCTTCTTCTTCTTCTAAAGAGTATTTTATCCTGAAACATAATTAACAAACAAATACCTTTCTCAGTAGAACCTGTTTATATAATCTAATTGGTTCTTTATATAATCTTATTTGTTCTTTATATAATCTTATTTGTTAATAATTAAAACTAACGGATGTTAAGTCTTATAATCATGTTTAATTACTTAAACAGATTTATAGACTTCACAAATACTTTAAAGTCCAAGACACTCCATAATTAATTTTGATGATAACAAACTAAGTAAATGCTTCATTGGACATTAACAGTATTCTTTCAGATAATGACATCAAATTTTTTCAGACGAATGGGTCATCTGAAGTCACAAAGCCATCTGAAGGTACTGTTGTCTATAGAGATCAAGGTTATCTGAAGTGAAGCTATCTGAAGCAAAATAATATTTCAGACGAGCAAAATTCAAAATTCATGTACATCCTCACACGCAAGTTTTAGACATAAATAAAGAAAGGCAAAAGGCAACTTTCTGAATCAAGTTCAAAAGTGAAGCACATAAGAGAAAATCCGCGCTGCAAGTCTACAATTATCAGAACTGCGCTGCCTACCTCGTACCTTTTGTCAGAGATGTTTCACAACGGCTTCCATCACATTAAATGTTACTTCTAAACGGACAAGTTTTTTGGAGAGAAACGTACCCAGAATCCTATAAATAGAGAAGGTCTTCCTTGAAGCAATACACAAAACTTTCACGCAAGATTTGCAAAGTCAAAACGCTGCAGAAATCTTTTAAGATTATACTATGATATTTTTCATTGTACACAACTTTCATATCTTGTGTTAAATCACAATTTCTTGTACAATTTCAGAACGAAGAACTTTTAGATGAAGTTCAAGTTCATTTTTATTTGTAAACTTAAGTTGTTAGAGCCTGAAGAGGCTAGGTGAGAAAATAATACTTTATCTGTAAACACTTAAGTAATAGAGCTTGAAGAGGCTTGGCTAAAACTTGCAATCTTTGTTGATTAATGGAAAATCCAGAAGATAAGTTTGCTCTGGGACTGGACGTAGCTCACTGTGGTTGTGAGTGAACAAAGATAAATACATTGGCTAAATTCTCTTAGCCCTCTACTTTCTATATCTCCTTGCGCTAACCTAAGGGGATAAGAACAATGATTATTAAATATTTTTGAACTTTTAAAAAGAAAGCAACTCAGAAAATCTCTTGTCTAATATCCTTCAGATAGGAGAGCTCATTTTAGATAACCCTTGAAAACCTTTTTGAAGTTTCTTCAAAAGCATTTTTGAGGAAATCCATCTTTAAAACGAAATTTTTTAATAAACACAATTTAACCCCCTTCTTTTGTTTACCTGTGCATTTACAAAATCCAATAACATGTTGCCACATCATTTAATGAATATGGCACCTCATGTATTTTAAACTCATTAAATGATGTGTCAACACATCATTGGATGACTGTGTAAAATAATTTTACACTTACAGTTTATATTTATTTAATTATTTTTATATATGTTTTATCTCTATGTAGCATAGTAATTCAAACCGGACCGGATCGGTCGGTTCAACCGGTCCGGTATCCGGTCCATTCACTCTAAAAAACCGGCCGCTTCCAGAACCGGTGCGAACCGGCCAAGAACCGGTCGAACCGGTCAAGAACCGGTGTCACAGAACCAGTCAGTTTAAATTTTTTTTTTGTTTTTTTTGTATTTCTTTTATTTAATCTAAAATATTTTTGGGATAAATAAGAATAAAGTTTTAAGAATTACACATAAATATTTATTATTTAGTCAAATTATTATTAATTTTTTATCTTATAATACATATAATAAGGTCCTTTATATTAATTTTTAGTCTAATATATATCGATTTCTTTATAATTTTATGCTATTTTATTACTTAAAATGTTATATAATATTAAAAATATATATTTAATTATTACCTGTCCGACCACGGTTGAACCATTGAACCGTGAACCAGTGCCTCAACCGGTTCAATTACCGGTCCGGTTTTAAAAACATTGCTATGTAGTATAAATATTTGCCCATGTAATTTAGATGTTAATGCACTTTAATTTAAAGTTTTCTTTCATGGATGGTATAATCATTATATAGTTTAGGAATTAATGAGCATCTAAGTAAAATTTCAAATCTTATCTAATGTATTTTATTATTCACCCTTGGGATTTTGATATTAATACTAACATGTTAGTTGAGACATAATAGTTCAAGTAATATCATTGCATATAAACACAACTAATCATTTTAAATTCATTTTATTTATATAAAAAAGGTATTTTAAAATAAATTTTAAGGACTTCTGGCCTATCAGTCTCTGTAATGTGATTTAGAAGTTAATCACTGAAGTCATTGTGTTGATACCCAAACCTTTCATGACTGATTTAATTAGCCCTCTTCAGAGAAGCTTTTTCCCCGGTAGAGGGACCTCTTATTGTCATCCCAGAAATTAGGGCTTAAAGCAGTATAATAAAAATCTTAAGTTAACAACTCTGTTAAGTTACAAGGTTGGAAATTGGGTAAGAGTTCAGAATTTTAGAGGGAGTAATAAGGGTAAGATCAAGTATTATGTCTCAAACTTTCAGTCAAAAATAAACTTAGAAGAAATCAAGCTAGAGTGTAACAGTTAAAGCCACTTGAGGCTACTCCTATCCAATTGGCCAGCTGGTCATTGACAGACCGAATAAGAGACTACTAGCTAGTCGACTCGGTTGAGGAATGGCCAGAAACATGAATCTTCTAGGTGGCCTTGTCTGACCCAACTAAAAGGATTCTAGCCGGTTATCTGGATGATCGAAAGACTGGCAAGATAGAAAAAAGATTGGTCGGCTAAAAGATCCTATCCGCCTGTCTACCTCAGCCATCCGCCTCGGCTATCCGGCTGGCCAAAAGACTACCCAAATAAAAAAGATTGCCCGACTGTTTGGCTTGGTCGTCTGCCTATGTAACATCCCAACAATTGGATAAGTTAATTGTAAGATTTATTGTTATTTTTGGAATTTGGCCTAATGACCTTGGTATACTAATTCACAAATATCTAGAGTTGTAGGTATCCAATTAAGGTAATTCCACCTTCATTAGAAAGCTAACTTCCGGGGCTTCAGTTTGATAGGTCATATGATAGGGTTCCGAGCTCATTTGAACTCCCAAAACAGACTTAAATTCGCCCATGAGCGAAAAAATTCGCTTGTGAGCGAATTTTCACGAATTCAGACCTTAAAAACGCATTCTCCTCCTTCTTCCTTTCATTTTCTTCCATTCTTAAGGTTCTAGAGAGAGGTAGAGTGTAACATCCCGCACTACAGGAGCTTGTTTATTCAATAGGGATTAGATAATTAACCATGTGTTAGAGATTAAGAAGAAGGTAAGTCAAGAACATAGGAGTTAAATCTTAGAAGTTAAACCTTAGTGTTAAACCAATCCTAGGACTTGTGTAGCTTTCCAACTCTTAACTTAGTTAACATGTGTGTTCAGTAGGTCTAAACCTTGTAAGATCACTTAGGATTGTGAGTAATAGGTAGGGAAAGGGTAAGATGTGAGTTTGGGACCTTGTTAGAATCATTTTGGGAGTTTTTGGTCCCTGGTAATCGATTACCAGGAGTTGGTAATCGATTACCAGAGACGTTTGCTGATGGTAATCGATTACAGGGTTTGGTAATCGATTACCAGACTTCTGGATTCAGTGTAATCGATTACCAGAAGTGGTAATCGATTACCAGACCTCCAGGAATGCATTTTGGCCTCTGGTAATCGATTACCAGGGTTTGGTAATCGATTACCAGCAGTATATATATATATGCTGGTGCGAAAATTCAGCAGAAACTCATTCTCCCTCCCCCCTTCTTCGAACCCTAGAGAGAGAAAGTGAGAGTTCTAGAGAGAGGAAGCTATTTTGGAGCCTTGGAAGTATATTGGAGCTAGAATCAACCCTTGGGATCTCTACAAACTCTCAATTCCTCCTTTGATTTCACCCTTGAGTGAGTATAACTCACCCTTAGGTTAGGATTGGTCTCTTTTGCATGTCCCCTCTTCTCCCCTCCCTTTCTTGGCTGAATACTTGAATAATTGATGATTGTTTGATTGTTTGGGATGTTGATTGTTTGATTGAGCTTATGAATTGAAATCGAAAGTCGAAATCCTTAGTTTCGGAGTTAACGAAAAATGTCGAAACTTACGAAATGTACGATACTTACGAAACTATCGTATTTCCTTCGATTTCGATTCACTCAAGCATTCCATTAAGTTCATACTTCTTGTTTATGTTAATTATGGTTAGATTATGGTTTGAAATGAGAATCGAGACGTAGGATCGTAAAGTCGTAATTAGCGGTAGAGTCGATATGTCCCTTGTATGACCCCGAACTCTCGAATCCCTTTCTTTATGATTAAATTGATTGAAATTGTGATGTTATGAATGAGATTGATAAAAGGATGTTTGGATTGAAGGTGAATAAAGGAATTTCGAAGTTACGAGACTTGCGAAAGTATCGAAACACTCGAGACGTTCGAAATCCTAGCTTTTACCATTGATTCAAATATGCCTAATGTGTATATAAATATTGATTGTTAAATTGTATTGTGATTGATGATGAAAGATTGGGGTAATTCTAATTGGTCACAACGGAGCGGTTCTTGATATTCTTTAGTTTCGAAACTTTCGAAGCTATCGAAAGTTTCGAAACTATCGTAACGTCAAAACGCTCTATTCTCTCCAATTATAATTGATCCGGAATGGAAATTAAGGATTGGTGACTGATTACGATATAGGAGTTGATGGGTAGTTGATACGGGTTCACATAGAACGTGGATTCTCGTCAGTTTCGAAAGGATCGAACTATCGAGAACGAACTACCTATCAATTCGTATGTCTAATTAGTTATTCGATCAATTTTGGACTTCGGTCTCTTTGTGAAAGACCATAGCCTTTGGCTATGACTGGACTTCGGTCTCTTTGTGAAAGACCATAGCCTTTGGCTATGACTGGACTTCGGTCTCTTTGTGAAAGAATGTAGGGTGGGATTCGTCCCCTGGGGAGATATCCCCTGTAGTCTGAGCTCAGGTCTAACCCATAATGTGATGTGTTCATGGCCTTCGGGCACAGCATTCCATTGCATACTAATGTTTTTATGGATAGAGAATGATTCCATTTACTATAAAGCTGATAACTAATTATGTTTGGCACTGATTATCTATTATGGAGATTGTTATGTGAATGGATACTATGCCTTGATTGAATATGATGAGGTGAGTGTAGGTTAGTCCTCCATATATGTATGTCCCCTGCATTCATGCATAGAGTTATACTTGCTGAGACATTAGTCTCACCCCACGTTTCGGGGATTTCTTTAGTGTGCAGGAGGTTCCAGTTAGCGAGGAGGACAACAAGGGAAGTGGATGAAGCTGTTTAGTGTTAGGATAGGACCTCTTGTAGTTTTGACTCGGATGTAATATTAATTGATGTTGGATATATAAATGTTCTATGTGTATTACTTAGCCAAGGAGGCTTTTTATTGATTCCTGTTTAGTCTGTTTAGTTCAAGGGGAGACTCTTCCGGATCTCCGGTATGAATTCCTTGAATCCTATTACCCTAAGGTATAGGTTTCCCTCCTTGAGCTTTGTTAAGATGTATTTATTTGTGTAACTTAAACTAATCGTTGGAGAGTTTAAGTAAATTGTATGACGATATCGAAAATTTAACGAAATAATTTCAAGGATTACAGGATTAGTGTCTCCAACGGGCACTATTTCTGAGTTCTAGAAATTAGGGCGTTACAGAGAGAGGGTTTTAGAGAGAGAAAGTGGTTAAACAACAAGGGATCGAAGGATTAAGACTAGGAATCATCTCATCTTCACTTAATTGCTTGGATTCCTAAACTTTGGTGAGTAATTCTCACTTGATTGAGTAGAATTAGAGATTGGTGTCCAAACCCTTGATCCCCCTCCTTTCTCTCCCATTCTCTGATTATATCTTGTTTTTGTTGATTGTTTGTGTTTGTGATTGTTGATTGATCAATGGGAGTGAATTTAATCGGTTTAAAACGGATCAATTCTTGATAATCGTTAGTTTCAAAACTTTCGAAACTCTCGAAAGTTTCGAAACTCTCGAAACATCGAAAGGTTCCGTTCTCTTCAATTAAACTCGTTCCGAAAGGTATAATTAAGGATCGGTAATTGATTTCGGTATAGGAATTGATGAGTATATGTTGTGGGTGTCGTTCGCACTCCGAATCTCCTTAGTTTCGAAAGGTTCGAAATGTCAAAATTGTCGAAACTAACGAGATTACGATATTTATCAATTCCGGATATCTAAATTCGTTATTTGATCAAGTTTATACGATTAAAGGACTTCGGTCTCTTTGTGAAAGAACATAGCCTTTGGCTATGACTGGACTTCGGTCTCTTTGTGAAAGAATGTAGGGTGGGATTCGTCCCCTGGGGAGATATCCTCTGTAGTCTGAGCTCAGGTCTAACTCTAGACTGTGATTGTACATGGCCTATCGGGCAAGCATTTTAAGCATACTATTAACTATGTTAGATGAAGATTGTTATAGTTCGATATAGTGATTTAAAGCCTGAATTGTCATGAGATATATGTTCTGCATACATGCATGAGATTTGCTCACTGAGATTGTATCTCACCACAAGTTATGTGGATTTTGATTAGACGTTCAGGTTCCTTCTCCCCAGCTTAATGAGCCTCGGAGATGATTTTGGAAAGCTGAAGACTTAGTGTTTTGTTGTAATTATTTAAGGGATGACTTTTGTATATGCCCTTTTGTAGTAGCTAGAACTGGCTTTGTATTTCAGAGTTATGATCTAAACTTGTAAGGACCTTTTGAATTAGAATTGTAAAATGGACCGTATGACCTTTCACTGTTGGGTAGTTAACTTGATGTGGTTAAAAGACTTAATTTCTCTATGGTTTGTTGTAAATTATCCTATTATGTTGGAATTGCGATAATTTATAGAACAGGTCGATATTTAAAGTATAACATTATAAATTCTGAGTTAGGAATTTGGTTTCCAACGGACTAAATTCCTGCTTGTGAATTTAGGGTGTTACATTTTGGTATCAGTGCAGTTCAATCCAATTGGACTGTGAGAATTAGGATTTTCTGTGGTTTGTTGATAATTTCTTATGTATTTTTTTGTGAATTGAGAGACTGATCACCTCGAGATTTGCTTTATGATATGTAGAAGTTATTGCAAGCAACAGGAGGGGTAGGCCAAGGGATAGACAACCCTCTCCATCTTCTTCACCTCCACCTGAACCAGTCTCAGATTTGATGGTGGCAGCTCTTCAAGCACTGACTCAAATGATAGGAAACCAAGCAGTTACCAACACAGCAATCTTGCAAGAGTTGGCTAGACAACGACCGGAGCAACCACCACCCACTGTGGACGTATTCTCTGTTGGGTTGTCCGAGTTCAGGAAGCATAACCCCCCACAGTTCAATGGGGTGTATGATCCTGACGCGGCAGCTCGATGGCTTAAGGATCTAAGCAGAATTTTTGATGCAATGAAGTGTTCTGATGAGGTTAAGGTGAGCTTGGCTGTATACATGATGAGGGGGGAAGCTGAGGATTGGTGGAGGACTGCAAAGTTACAAATGGCGGAGTTGGAGACTCCATTGACTTGGGAGGCTTTCCAAGGTCTGTTTTTGGAGAAGTATTTTCCGGCGACAATCAAAAGGCAAAAGGAAGCAGAGTTTCTACAACTTCAACAAGGAGAGATGACGGTTGGGCAGTATGTGTCAAGATTTGAAGAATTGTCAAAGTTTTCTCGGTATCTACAGGCTGTAAACGATGAGGAGTGGAGGTGCACTCAGTTTGAGGGAGGATTGAGACCGGAGATCATTGATCGAGTGGCAGCCCTGGAGATTAGGAATTTTTCTACCTTGGTGAGCAAGTGTTATATTATAGAGAAGAATTGCAAGGGAAGGATAGCATCTCCAACACCACAAGATAACAAAGGGAAAAGAAAGGTGGCGCCTAGTAACCTGAACAAGAACTTTAAACCGAAATGGCAAGGCAAACAACCTGTAGCAGTTCAGCCATTTCAACATAGGGAGGTTCGAGTATGTCCTAAATGCGGGAAGGAACATCTGGGAGCATGCTTAACGGGGAAGAATGTCTGTTACTTTTGCAAAAAAACCGGTCACTTCAAAAAGGACTGCCCTAAATTCAAGGAGCTCCAAAAGCCTCAACCAACAGGAAGGGTTTTTACCCTCAGCGGTCAGGCGGCGAATTCTTCTGATAATCTGTTAAGAGGTAATTGCACTTTAGGAGAGGAGACTTTAATTGTATTGTATGATTCAGGAGCCTCACATTCTCTTGTTTCTTTTGATTGTGTAAATAAATTGAACTTGTCTATCGTTTCCTTGCCTTACATTCTAAATGTTGTTACTCCAGCTAAAGAAACCATATCAACTTCTCTTGTGTGTATGGACTGTCCTTTAATTATCCAGGATAGGACTTTTGTTGTTGATTTGATTTGCTTGCCTTTGATTGGTATTGATGTTATTCTGGGAATGAACTGGTTATCTTCCAATCAGGTGTTGCTAGACTGTTTTAATAGAAAGGTTCTTTTCCATGATTTTTCTGTTCCTTCTAAGGAAAGGTTGTCCATTCTATTGTCTAGTGTTTCTCAAGTTTCCCAGAGTATCAATGACGGGGGTGAATGTTTTCTGTTGTTACTTTCCTCAAATTTAGAAACAAAATTTGATTTGAGTAGTGTGGCTACGGTTCGGGAATTCCAAGATGTTTTTCCTAATGAAATTCTAATCTTACCACCTGAGCGAGAAATAGAGTTCACCATAGATTTGATACCCGGTTCAGGACCCATTTCTAAGGCACGCTATAGAATGTCCCCCTTAGAACTTAGTGAACTCAAGAGGCAATTGGAAGAGTTGTTAGGAAAGGGGTTTATTAGGCCTAGTGTCTCCCCGTGGGGGGGGCTCCAGTGTTGTTGGTGAAGAAAAAGGATGGAAGCATGAGGTTATGTGTAGATTTTAGGCAATTGAATAAAATAACAATTAAGAATAAGTATCCATTGCCTAGAATAGATGACCTCCTAGATCAACTTAGAGGTGCTTCTGTGTTTTCCAAATAGATTTGAAATCAGGATATCATCAAATCAGGATAAGAAAGGAAGATATTCATAAAACCGCTTTCCGAACTAGATATGGACACTACGAGTACTTAGTAATGCCATTTGGTGTTCCTAATGCTCCGGCAGTGTTTATGGATTACATGAATCGAATCTTCCGACCTTTCCTACATAAATTTGTGGTTGTATTCATTGATGATATTTTGATTTACTCTTCTAGTATGGAAGATCATGAGAAACACTTGAGATTGGTGTTGGAAGTTTTGAGGGAAAGGAAATTGTTTGCCAATCCGAACAAATGTGAGTTTTGTAACACCCGCGTTTTACCGTTTTTGTCATTTTTGCCATTTTGAGTGTTTTATTGGATTTTGAGTGATTAAAATTATTTTTAATCATCAAAATTTATAATTTTGGATTTAGAATTGAATTTCCTATTTTTAGGAATTTTCTGGGAATTTTTAGGATTTTTCTGTGAAAAATGACCTTTTTGCCCTCCCGTCTCTAGAACCGGGCCCGAATACTCTTGATCCGGGCCAGAGAAATTGCACAACTCTCCTTTTTCCTCCTCCCAAGGTCGTGGGAGAGTGTGAAGTGTGCATGTGGAAAAGCTTTTCAATGCTTTTTTCCAAGGTCAAAAGACATGACATAAAGCCTTAATTTTCATAAGACTTATGCCACTTGCCCTTTTATTTCTTTTTCCCTACATGCAAAAAGGCTAGAGACCATTTTCATTTTTCATTCTCTCCTTCTCTCATGCAAAAACAGACCTCTCCCCCATCCTCTCCATCTTCCACTTTTTCTCCCAAACACATTCAAGCTAAAGGTTCCATTTTTGAACCTAGGCTTAAACACTTAGCCTTCAATCTTGTAGAAATTCTTGTTGGAGACCAAAGGAAGGAGTTTGGAGATGTTCTTGGTGGCTGTTGCTGCATCTTTTTCCTTGGAGATTTGAGGTAAAGGGGGGGGGAGAACTTGAACTCTAGTAGGCCATGTAACTAGAGTCAAGGATTTGCCCTTGAATCCTTGCTTTTTCTCTTGTTTTCCTCTTGAAAAATCATGTCTTTGGAGTTCTTTTGGTGATTTATTGTTGGATCCTTTGAGCTGGGTTGAGATTTATGTTTGCATGTGTTGTTTGATGCTTGAAATATGTTTGGAGTGTGGTTGATGATGCATGCAAATTGTGAAACTTGTTGGAAATAAATTTTTCCCGTTTTTACATGGAGCAGCGACCATAAAATGGCGACTGCGAATTCGTTCACCGTTGGATCGGGCTGAAATTTTAGTGGCTGATTTATAACGCTTGAATCTTCATTTTTAACGGTCGGATCGTTGATATGATGTCTAGGCTGGGAGATATTCGATCTGCACAGTGGCTGTTTATTTGAAATTTTATTGAAAAAGAAAAAAAAACTTGCTTGTTAATGTGTTTGTGTGGCTGCATGTGTGCAAAAATTATTTTGATGGTTTGGATGTGATTATGTGATGGATCTATGTACATGCATGTGGTTGATCTTAAGTGGAAAATTGATTTGGTGATTTATCTTGAAATAATGATGTTTTGAGCTTGAAAAATGCAAGTGTGAGCCTTGAGCATGTGCATGTGTGATTTGGATGGTTTGAAATATCCTATTTGATGTTTAAAATACATGGATGAGATTATGTGTGATTTTGGCAAAGATTGGAGAAAGAAAGAAAAAAAAATGAAATTTGGATGAACATTCAAGCTTGTTCTTGAAGTTCATGAGGATACTTGATGAGATTCATCAAGGGAGACCTTTTTGATCTTGAAGAGATCAAAAAGAGGTTTAAAACATGTTTTTAAGTGTAAGGGACTAAAAGTTAAAATTTTTACAAAAAGGGGCCAAAGTGCAATTAAGTTAAGTTTTTAAAATAATTAGTTAAATTCGGATTTCTAATTTAATTAATATAAAAGTCTATATAAAAGTCATGCTTTTAAATTACTAAGAGTAAAAATGGGCTCTCATGGGTCCAATAACACTTAGGCTTTTTATTTTAGTCTAAAGTATTTAAAAAAAGAAAACCTAGTTTTAAATTAATTAAATAGGAATAATCTAAATTGTTTAGATTAAGCCTGAAATTATTGATAACAATAATTAATTTAATTACTTAGGTTGATTAACCTAAAATTATCTAATATAATTATAATTTATTAATTAAGTAATTAATCACTAAGGATGATTAAGAGCAAATTAATTATGATTAATCTTAATTAAGCATATTTAGAGATTAATCAGGATATTAAATAAGGATTAAGCCTTAATTAAGGAAGGCCAAGGTTAATCTAATTATTGAAGATAAATTATAATTCAAAATTAAAATTTAACCTTAATTAATTGTATAAAGAGGGAAAGGAAATTAGTAAAAGCCTCTCATAAGACATTCCATAAATCTTAGTAAGTATAGGAATTAAGTGGACATAATTATCAAAGGATATTAGTATAAACTACCATAAAAGAATACAACCAACACTCCCTCTGCATAAGACTTGAGAAGCTTAGAGAGAGAGAGTGTGTCTTCGATTCAAGAAAGGGTTGATGCTCCCAAAAGAAAAGCAATGAAGTTATGAAGTGGTACTGTGATATGTGTTGATGATGATGAGGAGGAAAAAGATTCGATCAAAAGTATCAGTATTGATTTTATGACATGCATCATAAGGCATAACGTGATGATCAAGGTTGAAAAGCCTTACGACCTATATGGCAATAACGCCCTAGTACAGCGTGAAACTGGATGGGACGGGTGCACTGGGTTTGGCAAGAAACGCCAGCGGCTGCAGAGGGCCACGCACCTGAGGATAAGTCGAGTCCCGAAATGGCACAAGTGGCATAGGCTCGCCTCCTATAGTCGTGCAAGCGGAGATCAGGCTTGACTATCCTGTCGCTCTCAAGTTTTCGTGATTAGTGTGAGTTTGTCTGGAAGTCGGGAAAAATTCAAATCGTCCTGGCCGGAGATTTTGAGCAATGCTCTTCGTACCAAATTACTAGTACAGACAATACTCCTGATTAATTGCATATATGGTCGAGCAGTGGCTGGGTGCCCTGCTGTTGGTTCTGCTTTCCCCGGGCCCTCATGCATTGGTTATCTGCATCATGGCAAGCATAAATTGCATACTTGTGATAATGATTGTGATTGTGTTTGTGTTGGGATTGTGACTGTGTTTGTGTTGTGACTGTGATTGATATTTTGTGAAATGATGTAACGCTTTAGTTACGTTGACCTACTTACTAGAGAGTTCATGCGATGTTCTCACCCTTCCTTTCTATCTCTTCTTTCTATGTTCTTCTCGTCACGTTGATAGTCGGTATCGAGGACTTCTGTCATGACGTCTATGCAAGTACGGCTAAGGTGGATGCCGAGAGACGCCTGGAGGGTGACGAATGTTCCGCGCAGATGTGAGTTCACGGGGAAAGTCCGTGTCGTTATCACGCACCCCGGACTTCCGCTTGTACCTGAGATGGACTTCATCGTACTAGTGACTCTAGAGTTTCCGACGCCACCTAACTTGGTGAGGCATACTGCATTCCATCTTTCACATCGTCGTCCAGCTTCCTCCTCATCATCGCAGTCATCCCGGGTAGCTGACTTGGTTAGACCAGACTTTCCCAGATACTCCCCTTCCCCCGAGGTGCCAACTCCTCAGTATATGTGTCCTGATGCGCGTGGTCGTTCTCTCCCGAGCGAGCCAAATCTTATCATGATCAATGACACCACGGACGAGGAGGAAGAACCGGAGGAGGATCCGAAGGAGGACTCTAAAGGGAAGGAACCAGAAGAAGATTCTTCTAGTGACGTTCCCTCAGAGGATTTTAGGATGATCACCATTCCAGATGCTGGGCGGATGAGTTGTAGGGTTGTCTCCACTGAGCCGGAGGTTGATGAGTAGTTTAGTATCATTTTGAGTCTAGTAGCACAGCTCTGGTTTAGGAATCTTTTTTCTGTATATTTTGGTTTAAGGTTTTATGTATTTAGCCTACTACTAGAATTCATGTTTTGTATAGTTACCTTGTCGGCTCAAGGAGCACTTGATCCTGTGTCATTGTATATATTTGTGATGTTCCTTTCTTATAATCAGTCTCGTGGCTGCGTGTATGATGTGTATGTATGCGGAGTAATAATTGTCTAAATGTTTTCGGAAAACAAACTTCGGACTTAAGAAAAGGACATTTTCATAAATACTTAAAATGGAATTAGAAAGTGATAAGTTGATAATGACTAAGTCCTTTCAAAAAAAAAAAATATCCCCGTATTTTCCAAGTTCTAAAATAGTAAGTTCGACCGTTATGTTTTGCAATGTGATATTCTTAGTGGTGTAACTAAGGGTGTCGCATTTAGTGGTATCAGAGTTGTTCTTTCCTTCTGGCCTCGGGTATGGCCTATAATACTCTTCTCTCTGTGTTTGCTCTGTGTTGATTGTTTGTTTGCTTGTATGAATTGATTGTTTGCCTTGTGTGAATTGGTTGCTCTCATCTTACTATCTTAGTAATTTGAGGACCTGTGTGTAGTGTTGCTTATTCTTGCTTGAATGGTTCTGCATGAAACAGAAGAAGTTGATCTGTTCTGCGAATGCAGGGTTTCATGACAGAAAAAGGCAATCCTGGGATGGGCAATCTCCTGGGAAGGAGACGGGGAAGCATAATATCACACCTCATAAAAGAATAAACCTAACACCCTTATTAGGATTAGGGTAGTATGATTGAACTAAGTAATTAAGCTTCTGAAACGAGTTTGCTAAGACCGCTAGGTCTTGAGATCGTATATTAGTGTAGCCAATAGTTGTTTTAGCTTGTGATTTGAAGTGATGAGTGAAGTATCAAAAGTTAGAGTAGGATGACCACTAAGGTTAGATATCCATTCCTTTATATGAGTGACCTAAGGGAACTATGATGAACTCGAGGTTTGTAAACTTAAGTTTAAGATGATTGATCATTAAGGTTTAATTATTAAGGTTTTGAGATTTAAGGGTTGGTACTAATAGCTCTTGAGGATTCAGTTATTGATAATGTATATATAAATTGGTAAAGCAAGTTAGAAGTGATTGATGACTTGGAGTATACTCAGGATAATTAATGATAGAGTTTAGGATAAGGATGTCACACACGCATATTGGAGTTTGATCTTAGCAATTAAGGCATATTTGGATACCTTGTTGATGAACTTGAAGTCTAAAAGGGGTGGAAAACTCGATTAAGATAAAAGATGTCTAAACATTGAGACCAATAGCATAAGATGTAATCCTTAAGCAAAGGATCTATTAAGTATCAAGATTAAGCAGGAGGTTGAAGAAAGGAATCATGTAATGGAGAATTAGATTTACCGATAGGAACTACAAGAACTACAATTGTGGAGTCTAGGTAAGGATAACACTTCCATGAGGTCAGTAGAAATAATAGAGATGACAAATAATGAGGGACTATGGTAGGTGTTGACCTTGATGATTAAGGGTTATGCTTGATTGACGCTTCTATAGCTTGAAATAAGTATGTGATTGAAATCTCGTAAATGATCAGATTAAAATTGGATTACAAGTATGTTGATTAAGTATAATCTTATTAATTGTTATAGGATTGGTTTGCGCATTGATCTTAATGGACTTAGACCTTCAAAGAAAGATATATAAACTAGTAAATAGTTAGGCAGGATTTTGGAGATTGGATTGGAATAGTACCAGACATAAGTAGATGACACTTCGCGTAAGATTACCCTAGGGGACAGATACAAACCCTAGAAGTATATAACCATAAGGAACAATAATAATACTCCCTAAGATAGATTGCTTCCATCTATATACCGAGACTATAGGTAATCTTACAATTCGCTTTGAACTTTACCATGAATGCTACATGTTTTTGATGATTCCATCTGGATTGGTTGTCATTGATGTTCTTTTCCCTCCTTAGTGAACCCAGTTTTCTAGCCTCATTTAGGTCAACCTATCCTCATTCCTTTGTGTAATGTTCTCTCTTATTTCTAGGACTCATCGGGAAGTACATAATTCTTTGGAATAACCTTGAGGAATAAAAAAAAAGTTGTGTTAAGTTACCTAAGTGTGAATTTTGGTTGGAGGAAGTGAACTCCCTAGGTCATGAGATCTCTAGTGGAGAAGTTAGTGTAGACCCAGCTAAGGTAGAAATTGTACTGCTATGAGAAGCTTTTCAGGGATAGATGGTTACCACCATAAGTTTATTAAGAAATTTCTGGGATAACAACCCCGTTGACCCGTATGATTAAGGAAAGATCAAGCCTTCATTTGGAGCCAGAAGTGTGAGGATAGTTTTCAGGAGCTGAAAAGGAGGTTAACTTCTGCACCTGTATAAAGTTTTACCTGACTCACAAGAGAGTTTTGAAGTATATTGTGATGCTTCGAAACAAGGTTTAGGCTGTGTGTCGATGCAAAAAGGTACAGTAGTGGCTTATGCCTCTAGACAATTATGAACACAACGAAGTATATTACCCTACACATGATCTAGAGTTAGCAGCCATAGTTTTTGCCCTGAAGATTTGAAGGCACCACCTATATGGCGTTAGGTTTGAAGTTTTTAGCAATCATAAAAACTTGAAGTATCTGTTTAATCAGAAAAAGCTGAATATGAGGCAGGGGAGATGGATGGAGTTCTTAAAGGATTATGATTTTAGTCTGCAGTACCACCCTGGGAAAGCCAATGTAGTGGCTGATGCTCTAAGAAGGAAATCCTTGCATATGTCAGCAATGATGGTTAAGGAACTAGAATTAATAGAAGGATTTAGAGATCTGAACCTGGATGTTGGATTTAGTTCTAAGAGTGTAGTTTTGGGAACCTTGAAGACTTCAAATAATTTCTTAGAACAAGTTCGTATAGCAAAGGAGAAGGATCAATCTTTGCAGGTTTTGAAAGATCTAGTTTCTAAGAAAGGAGAATCTGAGTTTCATAAAGGTACTGATGGTATTGTTAAATTCAAAAATAGGATATGTGTGCCTGATGATAGTGATGACACACTGCTAGAAGCTTGGACCTGCAAGACCTACATTAGAGGAAATGCACCAACTTTTGGCTTGAGCTTCAAGAAAGGAAGAGTTAGAGAAATTAGTGTCCTACAAATAAAGGGTCACTACCCTACAAAATAAAGGTCACTACCCTACAGAAGGACACCTTGACCCTAGATAGGACCCTTGTCCTATGGACCACCCTTAATTAGGACTCTCTTGTATTTTCTTTTTTGTATTTTCCTTTTTATTTCATCCTAGTTGGGTGGTAATTGTATGGGTTTATTGGTTAGTAGGTTGCCTTGCTAGAGGGCTTAGGAGTCTTGGGTTCAATTCCCACATAGGATAAAATTTTACTCATCTTTCTTTTTCCCCTTGATTTGGGCGCTACATGTATGGCTTTATTGGCTTAAGACTTAGCTTAGCCATAAGCCTTGGGGTCATGGGTTCAAATCCCACTTAGGATGGGTTTGCACCCATCTTTTTATTTTCTCCCTTTTAGTCCCACAAGGAGGCCGCTCCCTTCCCTCACTTTTCCTATAAATAGGACCCTCCTCTCTTGTATTTTCATCATCCTTTTTATAGTAAAGGCATTATGCCAAATTTTCTCCTCTTTTGAGAGTTGAGTGAGGCTTGGTGGTTGTTGCTTAAACCATGGTGAGACTTATCTAATTCTCCTGAATTAGTGGCGTCTGGCGATTGAACTTATCTGCTGCAAGAAGGGACTTGCACCAGTGGCGTTCTCCATTTCTTTCTCTTCCACTTTTTCTTTCATTTTCCTTCATTTTCTTGCACTTTCTCACGCAATTATAGCTGCTGCCCAGCACCTATAATTCGTGAATTACTTGCTAATTTTCGGTTCTAATTGGTTTGTTTTGCTCAATTCTAGATCCTGTGCAATTCCTGTCATCATTTGGTATCAGAGCTTGTTGAATTTGAGCAAATTGGGAGCATTTTGGTGGCTGTTTGGGCGCTGCATTCTGCACTTCTTTTGTGCAGAATTTTGCTTCAAATTAGTGTAATTCAATCCCTCTTTTCTTTGTAATTTGGACTTGGACTGTTTCCCGGGCCCGGGGTGCCTTTCTACTACTACTTTGTGCTTGTTTGCTTGATTGAATTGGGTGAATTCTTGCTAGATTGGGGGCTGTTTTGGGCCGCTAATTCCCACCCCCTAGGTGTTTGATGAATTGTCTCTTAATTGCTCATACTTGTTCTTGAGTGATTTCTACATATACTTGCTATAAATTGCTTGTTTGTTGGTGAAGTGTGGTAAGAGGAGGCATTGTTGTCTTCATTTTTCCAAAGATCGTTCACCTACATTTTCTCCCAAACACCTTTACATTGTCATCGCCCATATCATCTCTTTACTTTCCGCCATTTACTTTCCGCCATTTAATTTCCGCCATTTAAATTCCGCTCCTCCCCATCCTTTTAATTTCAGCTTTCCCCCTTTACTTTCAGTCATTTATTTTTCAGTCCTCCCCATCCTTTTAATTTCCGCTTTCCCCTTTACATTTCAGTCATTTACATTCTTGTCCTCCCCATCCTTTTAATTTCAGTTTCCCCCTTTAATTTCTTGTCATTTAATTTTGCGCAATTTTCTTCTTCTTTTTGCCATTTTATGCGCATTTTTGGGCCTATGTTTTGTTCATATTCTACTCTTGTTATGTCTGTTTGATTGGCATTCTGATTGCAAATTTGGATTGACTGTTATCTCTACCTAGAACTTTCCCTGTTTGATTGTGCAAAACGCTCACCTATAGGATCTTTTTTGGTTCATAGTATTGGAAGAAGATCAACAAATTCTAATTGTTGATTTTCCTTCAAATTTAATTCCAAACTTAAAATTGAACCAAGCGTGTTTCTGTGACCACACTGGTCTTGTATAATCAACAAGGAAGTGCTAAGCAATTTTTTGGCCATTTTTGAAAATCAGTTGCCATCACGTTTTTACAGTTTTTAGAAATCAGTTTATTCATTATTTTTGCTTTTCTGGGCCACTTGGACCAGTTTACTGTCAGAAAATTCCAAAAATATTACAGTAGGTTCGGTATATTTCTTTTCATTGTGTACAAATTTCTGTAATTTTTTGTTGGAAAAGAAAAAGTCAGAAAAAGAAAAAGAAGGCAAAAAAATATAAAGAGTACGTACGTGCCAAAAATAGAAAAAGAGGTGTAAAAAGCAAAAAAATGGTGCAAACGAAGAAAAAGACAAAAAGACACCCAAAAAGAGTCAAAATTCAAAAAAATTCAAAAAAAAATTCAGAAAAATAGAAAATTCAAAACAAAGAGATATCCCAACAATACAGTGACAGTTTTACTGTAATTTTTTGTTTCTTTTCCCTGTATACTGTAATTGAGTTGTATTTGCTATTTTTCTTAAAAACGACAATTTTGGCAACTCTTTCAAAAATCACCAAAAACAATTCTCTTTGCAATTTCTTCCGTCTTGTCTGTTTTGCTGTCTACTCTTGTGTATAAGCTTGTTTGAGTGCCAGCTTTTCTTGTTTGTCATATCAATTCTTCTGTTTTGTCTTAGGATTTCTAATTCTCTTCCAGTAGATATTTTTCTTTTGTTAGCGCGCTTTTATTTTGGGTAAGGGTTAAGACTTAGACTCAATCTGGTCTTTACAACTTCAACCAAACTCCAACCGAGTAGAAGAGGCAAGAGAGTCTCATTATAGAAAAAGCCAAAAAGAGTGACATACACGAGCGTTGCATTCCATTGAGTGTATAGACTTAGTTGAGTGGAAAGGTCCATAAAGCTTTCAAATAAAATCAATTAAGATGTCATATAGAATGTGGAGAAAGGAGCTAGATGAAGATAGGAGAGAATTTAGAAGAGAAAAAGAAGTGAGAAGGCACTCTTCTCATGACAAAGTTGATGAAAGGTATAGGAAGGAAAGGAGAGAAATAAATAGGTATCATTTTGAAGATAAGGAAAGGAGTTATGATAACTCTAACCATGAAAAGAGAAGATATGAAGAAGAGAGAAAACTTAGGAGAAATTATGAAAGTGAAATTAGAAGAAAAGATCATGAAAAGGAGGAAAGGAGAAGAAGAGAAAGTAGGAAAGTTACAAAAGATTCTTTTGAAGATAGAATTGGGAGAAAGTTAGAAAAATTTTCAAATAAAATCGAAGATAAAATTTCAAAATTCTTTTCAAAATCCTTAATTGAGATAGAAGAGATAAGAAAATTAGAAAAAGAAGAAGAAGAAGAAAGGTTGAAGAGAGAAGAAGAAAAGGAGATAAAAGGAGTTCAAATGGATGAAAAGAAAGACAAAGAAAACTTAGGGAAGCAACCAATTCCATTAGGTAAACAAGTAAATGCTAACCCTTTGTGTGAAAACATGAATAGGTTGATGGCAAGCACTTCTAGTGTTGCAAGGAGGACAACTCAAGTGATTGAAAGGGAGTTTCCTAGACTAACTTTCTTTATGCATGAAATGCTTTCTTCTATGCACGATTATATGCCTCAAAGCATTACATGTTTGAATGAAATAAGAAATGTTGATGATGCTTTGAAATCTATTGCATGTTTAGAAGAGCCAACTAAGTTTAAGAGTACCATGAAACCTACTAGAGATGCATGTTTAGTTAAATCCTTTGATCAATTTAGATTGGATGATAACAAAGTTGGATTGAATATGCATGCACCTTTGGTTTGTGTTCATAAGTTGAATACACATTTTGGGCCTCAAATAATTATTTCATATAAAGATGTGTATTATGCTCTTGAACTAGTTAGTAAAAAGGATAAAAATTTGGATGAAGCTATCACATATGAAAAAACTTGTTTACATGATGATATGCTTCATAGTGTGCTTGTTCAAAGTGATTCTTTTAATGTTTCACCTTACATGAATACATATGATAATATGCAAAAGGTGTCATATTACTTGAATAAGTGCACTAGAATGGATATGCCTCGTGAGCAAACTTGCATGAATACTTCATGGCATGAACATATACACTATGATTTTTACAATAATACTCAAGATGTGTGTCTTATGTTCAATGAGCATGATGTGATCTCACTTCCATGAAATAGGACATTCATACCACATAGTTTTAATTGTGCTTTCATTTGGAAATATATTGTGGATTACTTTGTTGGTTTAAAACATGAATATCACTTGTTTAGATTTCGTTTTAACCAACTAACCCCTTTGATTGAAAAGAAGGACTTCAAGAGAATGGTCTTTGATCCAGGATCTCCTTCTACAGCGTACATGGACAAGATGGTTCATTCTTCATTTAGGGAGTTTTCTAACCCTTATATCAAACACCTCTTGTTCATCTCCTATGAATTTCTTTTGCTAATCTTTATGATTCCCAAGTATTTCTGTTATGAGCCTTCACTTTGCTTTCTTGGGAATAATACTTATGGGTCTTCTTCTTGTTGTCTAGGCTCAAGGAAGATGTTCAACTTGAGGACCTCTAACTCTACTCTCCAAGGGCTAAGGGAAGTATCTTCTTACTTTCTTGTTGTCATCCATCCCCTTCTTCTAGCCAGTTCATTATTCTTATGGCTTCTTTTTGAATTTTCAGATTTGAGGTCAAATCCTTTTCAAGGGGGAGGGAATGATGACACACTGCTAGAAGCTTGGACCTGCAAGACCTACATTAAAGGAAATGCACCAACTTTTGGCTTGAGCTTCAAGCAACGAAGAGATAGAGAAATTAGTGTCCTACAAATAAAGGGTCACTACCCTACAAAATAAAGGTCACTACCCTACAGAAGGACACCTTGACCCTAGATAGGACCCTTGTCCTATGGACCACCCTTAATTAGGACTCTCTTGTATTTTCTTTTTTGTATTTTCCTTTTTATTTCATCCTAGTTGGGTGGTAATTGTATGGGTTTATTGGTTAGTAGGTTGCCTTGCTAGAGGGCTTAGGAGTCTTGGGTTCAATTCCCACATAGGATAGAATTTTACTCATCTTTCTTTTTCCCCTTGATTTGGGCGCTACATGTATGGCTTTATTGGCTTAAGACTTAGCTTAGCCATAAGCCTTGGGGTCATGGGTTCAAATCCCACTTAGGATGGGTTTGCACCCATCTTTTTATTTTCTCCCTTTTAGTCCCACAAGGAGGCCGCCCCCTTCCCTCACTTTTCCTATAAATAGGACCCTCCTCTCTTGTATTTTCATCATCCATTTTATAGTAAAGGCATTATGCCAAATTTTCTCCTCTTTTGAGAGTTGAGTGAGGCTTGGTGGTTGTTGCTTAAACCATGGTGAGACTTATCTAATTCTCCTGAATTAGTGGCGTCTGGCGATTGAACTTATCTGCTGCAAGAAGGGACTTGCACCAGTGGCGTTCTCCATTTCTTTCTCTTCCACTTTTTCTTTCATTTTCCTTCATTTTCTTGCACTTTCTCACGCAATTATAGCTGCTGCCCAACACCTATAATTCGTGAATTACGTGCTAATTTTCGGTTCTAATTGGTTTGTTTTGCTCAATTCTAGATCCTGTGCAATTCCTGTCATCAGATAGGGAAGTAAGGAAACTGATCTTAGAGGAGACTCATAAGAGTAGGTTGAGTATTCACCCTAGAACAACTAAGATGTATCAGGATCTGAAGAAAATGTGTTGGCGGTCTGGAATGGAAAAGAAAGTAGCTGAGTATGTAGCATCTTGTTTGGTTTGTCAGAAAGCTAAGGTTGAACATCAGAGATCATCAGGAGAATTACAGCCTTTTAATGTCCCTGAGTGGAAATGGGATAACATGTCTATGGATTTCACGGTAAGATTACCTAGAACTCCGCAAGTTTTGATTCTATATGGGTAATTGTTGATAGGTTAACAAAATCTGCTCATTTCGTACCCATTAACGTTAAGTTTTCCCTAGGAAAGTGCACTCAGTTGTACATTAAGGAAGTAAGTAGATTACATGCGGTTCCGCCTAGCATAGTGTGGGATAGAGACCATAGAATTATATTCAGACTTTAGGGAAGTCTTCCATAAGTATTAGAAACCAAGATTAAGAGGATTCGGGGAAGGAGATCCCTTTGGTAAAGGCTATTCGGAGTGCAACTGATGAAGGAAATGCAACTTGGGGATTTGAAGAACAGGTGAGAAAGTCTCACCCTCAATTATTTCAAGAAGGTACGCGCAAATTTCGAGGAGGAAATTTCTTTTTAGAGGGGGAGAGTTGTAACACCCGCGTTTTACCGTTTTTGTCATTTTTGCCATTTTGAGTGTTTTATTGGATTTTGAGTTATTAAAATTATTTTTAATCATCAAAATTTATAATTTTGGATTTAGAATTGAATTTCCTATTTTTAGGAATTTTCTGGGAATTTTTAGGATTTTTCTGTGAAAAATGACCTTTTTGCCCTCCCGTCTCTAGAACCGGGCCCGAATACTCTTGATCCGGGCCAGAGAAATTGCACAACTCTCCTTTTTCCTCCTCCCAAGGTCGTGGGAGAGTGTGAAGTGTGCATGTGGAAAAGCTTTTCAATGCTTTTTTCCAAGGTCAAAAGACATGACATAAAGCCTTAATTTTCATAAGACTTATGCCACTTGCCCATTTCTTTCTTTTTCCCTACATGCAAAAAGGCTAGAAACCATTTTCATTTTTCATTCTCTCCTTCTCTCATGCAAAAACAGACCTCTCCCCCATCCTCTCCATCTTCCACTTTTTCTCCCAAACACATTCAAGCTAAAGGTTCCATTTTTGAACCTAGGCTTAAACACTTAGCCTTCAATCTTGTAGAAATTCTTGTTGGAGACCAAAGGAAGGAGTTTGGAGATGTTCTTGGTGGCTGTTGCTGCATCTTTTTCCTTGGAGATTTGAGGTAAAGGGGGGGGGAGAACTTGAACTCTAGTAGGCCATGTAACTAGAGTCAAGGATTTGCCCTTGAATCCTTGCTTTTTCTCTTGTTTTCCTCTTGAAAAATCATGTCTTTGGAGTTCTTTTGGTGATTTATTGTTGGACCCTTTGAGCTGGGTTGAGATTTATGTTTGCATGTGTTGTTTGATGCTTGAAATATGTTTGGAGTGTGGTTGATGATGCATGCAAATTGTGAAACTTGTTGGAAATAAATTTTTCCCGTTTTTACATGGAGCAGCGACCATAAAATGGCGACTGCAAATTAGTTCACCGTTGGAGCGGGCTGAAATTTTAGTGGCTGGTTTATAACGCTTGAATCTTCATTTTTAACGGTCGGATCGTTGATATGATGTCTAGGCTGGGAGATATTCGATCTGCACAGTGGCTGTTTATTTGAAATTTTATTGAAAAAGAAAAAAAAAACTTGCTTGTTAATGTGTTTGTGTGGCTGCATGTGTGCAAAAATTATTTTGATGGTTTGGATGTGATTATGTGATGGATCCATGTACATGCATGTGGTTGATCTTAAGTGGAAAATTGATTTGGTGATTTATCTTGAAATAATGATGTTTTGAGCTTGAAAAATGCAAGTGTGAGCCTTGAGTATGTGCATGTGTGATTTGGATGGTTTGAAATATCCTATTTGATGTTTAAAATACATGGATGAGATTATGTGTGATTTTGGCAAAGATTGGAGAAAGAAAGAAAAAAAAATGAAATTTGGATGAACATTCAAGCTTGTTCTTGAAGTTCATGAGGATACTTGATGAGATTCATCAAGGGAGACCTTTTTGATCTTGAAGAGATCAAAAAGAGGTTTAAAACATGTTTTTAAGTGTAAGGGACTAAAAGTTAAAATTTTTACAAAAAGGGGCCAAAGTGCAATTAAGTTAAGTTTTTAAAATAATTAGTTAAATTCGGATTTCTAATTTAATTAATATAAAAGTCTATATAAAAGTCATGCTTTTAAATTACTAAGAGTAAAAATGGGCTCTCATGGGTCCAATAACACTTAGGCTTTTTATTTTAGTCTAAAGTATTTAAAAAAAAGAAAACCTAGTTTTAAATTAATTAAATAGGAATAATCTAAATTGTTTAGATTAAGCCTGAAATTATTGATAACAATAATTAATTTAATTACTTAGGTTGATTAACCTAAAATTATCTAATATAATTATAATTTATTAATTAAGTAATTAATCACTAAGGATGATTAAGAGCAAATTAATTATGATTAATCTTAATTAAGCATATTTAGAGATTAATCAGGATATTAAATAAGGACTAAGCCTTAATTAAGGAAGGCCAAGGTTAATCTAATTATTGAAGATAAATTATAATTCAAAATTAAAATTTAACCTTAATTAATTGTATAAAGAGGGAAAGGAAATTAGTAAAAGCCTCTCATAAGACATTCCATAAATCTTAGTAAGTATAGGAATTAAGTGGACATAATTATCAAAGGATATTAGTATAAACTACCATAAAAGAATACAACCAACACTCCCTCTGCATAAGACTTGAGAAACTTAGAGAGAGAGAGTGTGTCTTCGATTCAAGAAAGGGTTGATGCTCCCAAAAGAAAAGCAATGAAGTTATGAAGTGGTACTGTGATATGTGTTGATGATGATGAGGAGGAAAAAGATTCGATCAAAAGTATCAGTATTGATTTTATGACATGCATCATAAGGCATAACGTGATGATCAAGGTTGAAAAGCCTTACGACCTATATGGCAATAACGCCCTATTACAAGCGTGAAACTGGATGGGACGGGTGCACTGGGTTTGGCAAGAAACGCCAGTGGCTGTAGAGGGCCACGCACCTGAGGATAAGTCGAGTCCCGAAATGGCACAAGTGGCATAGGCTCGCCTCCTATAGTCGTCCAAGCGGAGATCAGGCTTGACTATCCTGTCGCTCTCAAGTTTTCGTGATCAGTGTGAGTTTGTCTGGAAGTCGGGAAAAATTCAAATCGTCCTGGCCGGAGATTTTGAGCAATGCTCTTCGTACCAAATTACTAGTACAGACAATACTCCTGATTAATTGCATATATGGTCGAGCAGTGGCTGGGTGCCCTGCTGTTGGTTCTGCTTTCCCCGGGCCCTCATGCATTGGTTATCTGCATCATGGCAAGCATAAATTGCATACTTGTGATAATGATTGTGATTGTGTTTGTGTTGGGATTGTGACTGTGTTTGTGTTGTGACTGTGATTGATATTTTGTGAAATGATGTAACACTTTAGTTACGTTGACCTACTTACTAGAGAGTTCATGCGATGTTCTCACCCTTCCTTTCTATCTCTTCTTTCTATGCTCTTCTCGTCACGTTGATAGTCGGTATCGAGGACTTCTGTCATGACGTCTATGCAAGTACGGCTAAGGTGGATGCCGAGAGATGCCTGGAGGGTGACGAATGTTCCGCGCAGATGTGAGTTCACGGGGAAAGTCCGTGTCGTTATCACGCACCCCGGACTTCCGCTTGTACCTGAGATGGACTACATCGTACCAGTGACTCTCGAGTTTCCGACGCCACCTAACTTGGTGAGGCATACTGCATTCCATCTTTCACATCGTCGTCCAGCTTCCTCCTCACCACCAAGGTCATTAGGCTTAAAACCCAAAATTAAGCAACAACCTTGGTTGAAGCCTAACGGGGCACACTTCACATGAACCATGACGTAAATCATCAATTCACTTCAATAATGCTAAGGTTAAGGGTTCTAAGTGTCCATGAGACTGTGCTTCTCTATTCCCTTGTTCCTATCCATAATATCACCTTTCTACCCTGGTTCCTTGAGTCTATGCCTCTCCTCTTTATTCCCGCCAATTCGTTTAAGCTTAGTTTCTTCTGTCTCGATCTCCCTCTGCATAAGACTTGAGAAGCTTAGAGAGAGAGAGTGTGTCTTCGATTCAAGAAAGGGTTGATGCTCCCAAAAGAAAATCAATGAAGTTATGAAGTGGTACTGTGATATGTGTTGATGATGATGAGGAAAAAGATTCGATCAAAAGTATCAGTATTGATTTTATGACATGCATCATAAGGCATAACGTGATGATCAAGGTTGAAAAGCCTTACGACCTATATGGCAATAACGCCCTAGTACAGTGTGAAACCGGATGGGACGGGTGCACTGGGTTTGGCAAGAAACGCCAGCGGCTGCAGAGGGCCACGCACCTGAGGATAAGTCGAGTCCCGAAATGGCACAAGTGGCATAGGCTCGCCTCCTATAGTCGTGCAAGCGGAGATCAGGCTTGACTATCCTGTCGCTCTCAAGTTTTCGTGATCAGTGTGAGTTTGTCTGGAAGTCGGGAAAAATTCAAATCGTCCTGGCCGGAGATTTTGAGCAATGCTCTTCGCACCAAATTACTAGTACAGACAATACTCCTGATTAATTGCATATATGGTCGAGCAGTGGCTGGGTGCCCTGCTGTTGGTTCTGCTTTCCCCTGGCCCTCATGCATTGGTTATCTGCATCATGGCAAGCATAAATTGCATACTTGTGATAATGATTGTGATTGTGTTTGTGTTGGGATTGTGACTGTGTTTGTGTTGTGACTGTGATTGATATTTTGTGAAATGATGTAACGCTTTAGTTACGTTGACCTACTTACTAGAGAGTTCATGCGATGTTCTCACCCTTCCTTTCTATCTCTTCTTTCTATGCTCTTCTCGTCACGTTGATAGTCGGTATCGAGGACTTCTGTCATGACGTCTATGCAAGTACGACTAAGGTGGATGCCAAGAGACGCCTGGAGGGTGACGAATGTTCCGCGCAGATGTGAGTTCACGGGGAAAGTCCGTGTCGTTATCACGCACCCCGGACTTCCGCTTGTACCTGAGATGGACTACATCGTACCAGTGACTCTCGAGTTTCCGACGCCACCTAACTTGGTGAGGCATACTGCATTCCATCTTTCACATCGTCGTCCAGCTTCCTCCTCACCACCAAGGTCATTAGGCTTAAAACCCAAAATTAAGCAACAACCTTGGTTGAAGCCTAACGGGGCACACTTCACATGAACCATGACGTAAATCATCAATTCACTTCAATAATGCTAAGGTTAAGGGTTCTAAGTGTCCATGAGATTGTGCTTCTCTATTCCCTTGTTCCTATCCATAATATCACCTTTCTACCCTGGTTCCTTGAGTCTATGCCTCTCCTCTTTATTCCCGCCAATTCGTTTAAGCTTAGTTTCTTCTGTCTCGATCTCCCTCTGCATAAGACTTGAGAAGCTTAGAGAGAGAGAGTGTGTCTTCGATTCAAGAAAGGGTTGATGCTCCCAAAAGAAAAGCAATGAAGTTATGAAGTGGTACTGTGATATGTGTTGATGATGATGAGGAAAAAGATTCGATCAAAAGTATCAGTATTGATTTTATGACATGCATCATAAGGCATAACGTGATGATCAAGGTTGAAAAGCCTTACGACCTATATGGCAATAACGCCCTAGTACAGCGTGAAACTGGATGGGACGGGTGCACTGGGTTTGGCAAGAAACGCCAGCGGCTGCAGAGGGCCACGCACCTGAGGATAAGTCGAGTCCCGAAATGGCACAAGTGGCATAGGCTCGCCTCCTATAGTCGTGCAAGCGGAGATCAGGCTTGACTATCCTGTCGCTCTCAAGTTTTCGTGATCAGTGTGAGTTTGTCTGGAAGTCGGGAAAAATTCAAATCGTCCTGGCCGGAGATTTTGAGCAATGCTCTTCGTACCAAATTACTAGTACAGACAATACTCCTGATTAATTGCATATATGGTCGAGCAGTGGCTGGGTGCCCTGCTGTTGGTTCTGCTTTCCCCTGGCCCTCATGCATTGGTTATCTGCATCATGGCAAGCATAAATTGCATACTTGTGATAATGATTGTGATTGTGTTTGTGTTGGGATTGTGACTGTGTTTGTGTTGTGACTGTGATTGATATTTTGTGAAATGATGTAACGCTTTAGGTACGTTGACCTACTTACTAGAGAGTTCATGCGATGTTCTCACCCTTCCTTTCTATCTCTTCTTTCTATGCTCTTCTCGTCACGTTGATAGTCGGTATCGAGGACTTCTGTCATGACGTCTATGCAAGTACGGCTAAGGTGGATGCCGAGAGACGCCTGGAGGGTGACGAATGTTCCGCGCAGATGTGAGTTCACAGGGAAAGTCCGTGTCGTTATCACGCACCCCGGACTTCCGCTTGTACCTGAGATGGACTTCATCGTACCAGTGACTCTCGAGTTTCCGACGCCACCTAACTTGGTGAGGCATACTGCATTCCATCTTTCACATCGTCGTCCAGCTTCCTCCTCACCATCGCAGTCATCCCGGGTAGCTGACTTGGTTAGACCAGACTTTCCCAGATACTCCCCTTCCCCCGAGGTGCCAACTCCTCAGTATATGTGTCCTGATGCGCGTGGTCATTCTCTCCCGAGCGAGCCAAATCTTATCATGATCAATGACACCACGGACGAGGAGGAAGAACCGGAGGAGGATCCGAAGGAGGACTCTAAAGGGAAGGAACCAGAAGAAGATTCTTCTAGTGACGTTCCCTCAGAGGATTTTAGGATGATCACCATTCCAGATGCTGGGCGGAAGAGTTGTAGGGTTGTGTCCACTGAGCCGGAGGTTGATGAGTAGTTTAGTATCATTTGAGTCTAGTAGTACAGCTCTGGTTTAGGAATCTCTTTTCTGTATATTTTGGTTTAAGGTTTTATGTATTTAGCCTACTACTAGAATTCATGTTTTGTATAGTTACCTTGTCGGCTCAAGGAGCACTTGATCCTGTGTCATTGTATATATTTGTGATGTTCCTTTCTTATAATTAGTCTCGTGGCTGCGTGTATGATGTGTATGTATGCGGAGTAATAATTGTCTAAATGTTTTCGGAAAACAAACTTCGGACTTAAGAAAAGGACATTTTCATAAATACTTAAAATGGAATTAGAAAGTGATAAGTTGATAATGAATAAGTCCTTTCAAAAAAAAAAAATATCCCCGTATTTTCCAAGTTCTAAAATAGTAAGTTCGACGGTTATGTTTTTCAATGTGATATTCTTAGTGGTGTAACTAAGGGTGTCGCAAGTTTTGGTTAAACAAAGTCCATTTCCTAGGCCATGTCATTTCTGGGGAGGGAGTGTCAGTTGATCCTAGCAAGGTAGAGTCTGTTCTTGAATGGGAAAGGCCAATGTAGTGGCTGATGCTCTCAGCAGGAAATCCCTGCATGTGTCATCCTTGATGATACAAGAGATGAATCTCCTAGAGAAGTTTAGAGATTTGCACCTAAGTGTATAGTTTGGAGTAGGTAGCATTCATATGTACCGATTAGAAATCTCTAGTGAGTTTCAAACTCTGATTAAGGAGGCTCAGGATTTGGATCCTGATCTTCAGACTAAGATGGGGCAAGTAGGATTTTCTAAGTCAGGTGAGGGATTGATTCTTTTTCAGGAAAGAATTTGTATCCCTAAAGAGAGTAGAATTAAACAGCAGGTATTAGAGGAAGCTCATAAGGGTAAGATGTCCATACATCCTGGTTCCACCAAGATGTATCAGGATTTGAGGAAGAGGTTCTGGTGGGTAGGTATGAAGAGAGAAATAGCTGAGTTTGTGTCTAGGTGCCTAACTTGTCAACAAGTTAAGGTGGAACACCAGAAACCATCTGGAGTTCTATTACCCTTAGAGATTCCTGAATGGAAGTGGGAAAGCATAGCTATGGACTTTGTGGTAGGTTTATCTCGAGTCCAAGCAGGGTTTGATACCATATGGGTAATAGTAGACCGTTTAACCAAGTCAGCCCACTTTCTTCCAGTTAAGAATACCTTTTCCCTTAGTAAGTTAGCTGAATTGTATGTTAGAGAGATTGTCAGGTTGCATGGTATTCCTTCTAGTATCATTTCTGATAGGGTCCCCAGGTTTACTTCAAGGTTCTGGAATGCACTACACCAGTCATTCGGGACTAAACTTAGGTTTAGCACCACTTACCATCCTCAGACTGATGGTCAGTCTAAGAGAACCATCCAAACCTTAGAAGACATGTTAAGAGCCTGTTCACTAGAAGAGTCGGGCAGTTGGGATAAGTACCTACCATTTGTATAGTTTGCTTACAATAATAGTTTTCATAGCAGTGTAGGCATGGCTCCATATGAAGCTTTGTATGGTAGGAGATGTAGGTCTCCTATGTGTTGGCATGAGGTGGGTGAGAGATCCCTATTGGGTCCGGAGTTGGTTCAGGAAACTTCTGATAAGATTAGGATGATTAGGGAAAAACTTGTAACTGCCCAGAGCCGTCAGAAAAGTTTTGCTGATAAAAGGAGAAAAGAACTAGAATTTGAGGAAGGGGAACATGTATTCCTTAGAGTAACTCCTGTCATTGGTCTAGGGAAGTCTGTGAAATCCAGGAAACTGAGTCCTCGATACATTGGTCCCTTTCAAATCTTGCAAAGAATTGGTCCTCTTGCATATAAATTGGCTCTTCCACCATATCTTTCCAAGATTCATAATGTTTTTCATGTGTCTAAGTTAAGAAAATATGTGTTTGATCCTTCTCATGTCTTGTCTTCTGAACCAATACAATTGAAGAACAACCTCACACTACCTGCAAAACCCAAACAGATTATTGACGGAAGTGCCAAGACTCTGAGGAATAGAAACATTCATTTGGTTAAGGTAGTTTGGGAAGGTTTATCTTTGGATGAAGCTACTTGGGAAAAGGAAGAGGTTATCAAGTATCATTACCCTAGTTTATTTGTATGATGGTAAGATCTCTTATCTTATATTATTAAAATTTTGGGGACAAAATTTCTTTAAGGGGGGTAGAATGTAACATCCCAACAATTGGATAAGTTAATTGTAAGATTTATTGTTATTTTTGGAATTTGGCCTAATGACCTTGGTATACTAATTCACAAATATATAGAGTTGTAGGTATCCAATTAAGGTAATTCCACCTTCATTAGAAAGCTAACTTCTGGGGCTTCAGTTTGATAGGTCATATGATAGGGTTCCGAGCTCATTTGAACTCCCAAAACAGATTTAAATTCGCCCATGAGCGAAAAAATTCGCTTGTGAGCGAAAATTGACCCGAGAAGGGTTATTTCCTGGTGGTAATTCGGCCATGAGCGAAAAAATTCGCTTGTGAGCGAATTTTCAGGAATTCAGACCTTAAAAACGCTTTCTCCTCCTTCTTCCTTTCATTTTCTTCCATTCTTAAGGTTCTAGAGAGAGGGAGAAAGGGTTTTAGAGAGAGAAAGTGGTGAAACAACAAGGGATCGAAGGATTAAGACTAGGAATCATCTCATCTTCACTTAATTGCTTGGATTCCTAAACTTTGGTGAGTAATTCTCACTTGATTGAGTAGAATTAGAGATTGGTCTCCAAACCCTTGATCCCCCTCCTTTCTCTCCCATTCTCTGATTATATCTTCTTTTTGTTGATTGTTTGTTTTTGTGATTGTTGATTGATCAATGGGAATGAATTTAATCGGTTAAAATGGATCAATTCTTGATAATCGTTAGTTTCGAAACTTTCGAAACTCTCGAAAGTTTCGAAACTCTCGAAACGTCGAAAGGTTCCGTTCTCTTCAATTAAACTCGTTCCGAAAGGTATAATTAAGGATCGGTAATTGATTTCGGTATAGGAATTGATGAGTATATGTTGAGGGTGTCGTTCGCACTCCGAATCTCCTTAGTTTCGAAAGGTTCGAAATGTCGAAATTGTCGAAACTAACGAGATTACGATATTTATCAATTCCGGATATCTAAATTCGTTATTTGATCAAGTTTATACGATTAAAGGACTTCGGTCTCTTTGTGAAAGAACATAGCCTTTGGCTATGACTGGACTTCGGTCTCTTTGTGAAAGAACATAGCCTTTGGCTATGACTGGACTTCGGTCTCTTTGTGAAAGAAAATAGCCTTTGGCTATGACTGGACTTCGGTCTCTTTGTGAAAGAATGTAGGGTGGGATTCGTCCCCTGGGGAGATATCCTCTGTAGTCTGAGCTCAGGTCTAACTCTAGACTGTGATTGTACATGGCCTATCGGGCAAGCATTTTAAGCATACTATTAACTATGTTAGATGAAGATTGTTATAGTTCGATATAGTGATTTAAAGCCTGAATTGTCATGAGATATATGTTCTGCATACATGCATGAGATTTGCTCACTGAGATTGTATCTCACCACAAGTTATGTGGATTTTGATTAGACGTTCAGGTTCCTTCTCCCCAGCTTAATGAGCCTCGGAGATGATTTTGGAAAGCTGAAGACTTAGTGTTTTGTTGTAATTATTTAAGGGATGACTTTTGTATATGCCCTTTTGTAGTAGCTAGAACTGGCTTTGTATTTCAGAGTTATGATCTAAACTTGTAGGGACCTTTTGAATTAGAATTGTAAAATGGACCGGATGACCTTTCACTGTTGGTTAGTTAACTTGATGTGGTTAAAAGACTTAATTTCTCTATGGTTTGTTGTAAATTATCCTATTATGTTGGAATTGCGATAATTTATAGAACAGGTCGATATTTAAAGTATAACGTTATAAATTCTGAGTTAGGAATTTGGTTTCCAACGGACTAAATTCCTGCTTGTGAATTTAGGGTGTTACAGCCTAGGCTGTCCAGTCAGAATGTTTTCATCTGTTTTGTGAGCATTTCGTTCAAGCGAGAATTCCCCGTTTGAGCAAATTTATCAGCAAAAACAAGGGGTTTTGGATTCTATCATTTTCAGTTGAGTGAAGGAACTTTTTCGTAAGAGAAAATCAGACAGAATAGAAGAAGGAGAAGCAAGCCCTAAAGTGAAAATGTGCGAGGCTATTTCTTTAAAATCCTGACTCTAGAGCATTCGAGCCCATTCCGAATACTTTTCCTCATTCACTTGCGTGCCCTAGCAGAGCAAAAGAGAAGAGGGGAAGAGAAGAAGCTCAACCAAGTTAGAAGAAGGAGGAAGAAGGCCATCCCATCCCCTTAAGCTCATTCTTGACTACTCTAGAGGTGAGTGTGGTCAGCCCACTCACTCTCATCATGAGTGGAAATCCTATATGACACCCTTTCTCCATTCCCTTTCTTATTTGGCTTGTGAATGCTTGGTTGATTTGATTCATGTTTCCCCACCTTGATTTACATGTATGGAGTGGTTATGCTAAAGGATATATGTTAAAGTTTCCATATCTAGGGCTTTATTGTTAGAACTACAGGAAACACTAGAAGGGGGGTTGAATAGTGTTTTAAAACTTTATTGAATAATTTTGGAAATCTTTGATTTAAAATATCATTTAAAAAGAACAACGTTCAAAGACCAATCTTAAGATCAGAGTTTAAATGAAACATGCGGGAAATAAGAATGATAAGATTGATAATCTTTCAAAACGGTCTTAAGATTGTTTTAAATTAAAGTTTCTCAAAGTATCTTCTGAAGATTATTACAAGGAGTATCTTTTAGAATGGTTTCTAAAATACTTCATCAGACTGAAGATCGTCTGAAGTTTAATTCTGGTTCTGAACTGAGTTCTTTAGAGACTCACTTCAGACACCTATTTCAGAACTTCTTCAAGATACATTCTCTGTAATATCTCAAACGATATGAGAGAGATTTGAGTTTTCATTATCTTTGAAAACTTGTTTGATTAAAATTGTGATGATATGGTGATTATGAAAATACTTTTCAATCCCCAAAGTAAATGCAGAACTGAAAATAAAAGAGATTAAGGGAAGGAAAACTGAGACACAACATTTATCCTGGTTCACCCACATCACCGTGAGTTACATCCAGTCCCAGTGGCAAACCACCACTTGATTTTCACTATCTGAAACCATAGATACAAGTATTCTTCACAGCCTCTTCAGACCAATAATGAATATTCTTTTACAGACAAGCCTCTCCAGGCTCACAAGTATTCTTTCCACCAAGCCTCTGCAGGCTCACAAGTATTCTTTCCACCAAGCCTCTCCAGGCTCACAAGTATTCTTTCTTCCAAGCCTCTCCAGGCTCACAAGTATTCTTTCCACCAAGCCTCTCCAGGCTCTCAGACACATAAAGTGTTTACAAATTATAATCAAGTTTAAGTTTCCATGAAACATAAACTTAATCTCTTCTTGTACTAGAGGTTAACTGAGTACTACTCAGGATACAATATATGAATCTAAGTACAAGGATACAACAGAGACACAAGTGTTTAACTTAAGTACAATCTCGTCTCTAATAAGTGAGGTACTTCTCCCTCAACTAAATTGGCCTAAGTGAGATATGAAATTAAGCTCCAGCCTCATTCTCCAACCATTGGTTTACATGGGCTACATTCTCACCCATATCATTGGAATACCAAGGTATGTTCTTGGCTTCAACCTATTCTAGGTTGACTGTCATTTTGGCCAGCATAACAGCTGCATATTTGTTTATCCAAACAGTAATGACAAGCATAGCCAATGTCTCTTTTTCTATGGTTGTTCTTTTCAATTGCAACAACAACAACAACAACAACCACTCTTGGTTGGGCAGTAATGCCAACTCGGTTGTGTTAACAACAACAACAACAACTGGTTGGACCGACCAACATCGACCAACATCTTCAAATTCAATCTAGAGGCTATTTATATGTTCAGCTTGAATATAGCCGTTGAAGATGATTCATAATACCGTTGTGCTGATGATGATGTGGCTCATATAGCCGTTGTGTAATAGCTTCTCAAACGGTTGCTTCTCCTTAAGCGAATAGGTGTACAGACGATCCCGTTCTGACACTTGTTATGTGCTTCTTTGTGAGAGATGTTTCTTGATATTAATCTGCGTATTCTCTCTCTCTCTTGAATTTCTTCTGCTTTTGCTTTCTCCTTCACCTTTCTTCTGCTTTCTTTTGGATTGTATAGATGAGGAAATATCCGTTGAAATACTATCGTTTAGAGATAGCATTGAATCCTCTTTAATCCGTTGTGAGAGACGCTTCTGACGACTCTGACATGTCTGACATAGTACTACGTAGGTGCTGCTATAAAGCTGCCACCGTTGTTGCTGCGAATGCTGCGTTGCAGAGATTTTCTCAGTGGTGTATGAAATTCAAAAGCACCACGAAAGGTATTTGTGTTCATTTCCATAAATATGCTTGAGAAGGAAACGTGTAGCAGAGAATGACTTTTCTCAGCAATCTTCAGAGAGCAAAAGTCTTCATAGTCTTCAGCAAGTAGTGCCACGTCGCATTTCAAAAGGCCTCAATACTTCAGACGGATTGAGACTTCAGACAGATTGAAACTTCAGATAGCTTCACCACTTCAGACGGGTTGATGCTTTAGACAACTTCAATACTTCAGACGGGTTGCGTCCTTCAGACAACTTCAATCCTTCAGACTGGTTGAAACTTCAGAAGGCTTCTTCCTTATGATAAGAGGATTGTAGCTTCGTTCTTCTTCTTCCTCTTCTTCTTTTTCTTCTTGTATCTTCTTCTTCTTCTTCTTCTGAGATAAAGATGTTGAATTGTATGTACTTTATTCAACCATCTTACTTGCTTGCTTTTGTTTAGTCTTCTAATACATTCTGGATAGCAGTAGGTGTAGATGCAGTAGGTCTGCGCACACAAATCCTTCTGTTGCGGGTGCAGCAGGCGTTGCAGAAAGTCTTTGCACTATTTCCTTATATGTGTAAGACTTTGATCGAGGTAGAAAAGCATGTCTAGCTTTATCTACTGAGATGAGTGTACTCCATTTGATGGAGTGTGCTTTACGCTTTGCAACGTCTCCAAGAGATCATTTCTTGATTCTGAAACGTTCAATCTTCAGATACATAGACTGCTTCATATTGTCTTCATTTCTTCAATTCTTCGTAGTCTTCAATTCTTCATATAGTCTTCAAGTCTTCAACTTGGTTGTGGATTACTCTTCTTTGGATTCTGCATTTTGTTCTTCTGATCTTGATCTTCTGAATGCGATTCTGATTATCTTGTTCTTCAGATAATTATTCTGACCTGAAACACAATCAACAAACTAATACCTTTCTCAGTAGAACCTGTTTACGTAATCTTATTAAGTTCTTATACAAACTTATTTGTCCTTAATATAATCTTATTTGTTAATCATTAAAACTTAAGGATGTTAAGTCTTATAGTCATGTTTAAATACTTAAACTAATTTATAGACTTCACATTTATCTATATCATTGTTCATGTCTCATGATCTTAAGACTCAAATCATGCTTCAAAATGCTCATGTTCATGTATAGAGGTTAATAATGTTTGGCTTGGGCCCCAGTAATAATGTATAATGAACATGGGTTTCGACCCCCAGTAATCACACATAATAGCCCTTCGATAATCATCCATAATAACACTCGGGTTTCGGCCCCTAGTAACAGCGTAGGTCTATATGTCCCCAAGGGAGACGTTCTTTGTGTAACATCCCAATCTTCTGATAGGTTAATTGTGAGATTTATAGGTTAATTGTGTAGTTAGAACATTAGGGACTAAGAGAAAGGAAGTAGGAATAGCTAAAGTTTGAGTATAGTGGGTTACTAGGACTTAACCTTTGAGTTTGGTCACTGGTAATCGATTACCAAGAGCTGGTAATCGATTACCAGAGAGTTTGGATCATGGTAATCGATTACAGGAGCTAAGTAATCGATTACCAGAAGGTCTGGCCCCTGGTAATCGATTACATAACCCTTGTAATCGATTACCAGCAACCTGGGTTCTTAGTAATCGATTACCAAAGGTGGTAATCGATTACCAGGTTCCCAGAAGGGGTTCTTAGGCTATTTTTGCCTTCAATAATCGATTACCAGGGTTTGGTAATCGATTACTGAGAGAAAATATGTATACCCAGGACGCGAAATTCATCAGAATTTTGAGAGAAAACCTAATTTTAGAGAGAGAAAGAGCGGGTCTAGAGAGAGGAAGTTCCAGAACGAAGTAGAAACGTCGGGACGAAGCTAGGAATCACATTTTTTCCATCTAAACTACTTGGATTTCTACTTTGTGGTGAGTAATTCTCACTTAATTGTTATAATTAGGAATTGGTCTCCAACCCATGAACCCCCTTCTTTCTCTCCCAATTCTCTGAAATTACTTGATGTTATTGTTTGTTTGTGATTGTGTATGATTGATTGATCAATGGGAGTGATTTTAATCGGTTAAAAACGGATCGATTCTTGATGATCGTTAGTTTCGAAACTTTCGAAATTCTCGAAAGTTTCCAAACTCTCGAAATGTCGAAACGCTCCGTTCTTTTCGATTAAACTCGTTCCGGAAAGGTAAACTAAGAATCGGAAGTCGATTTACATATTGGAATTGATGAGTATGTGTGGTGGTTGTCATTAGGCACCGAATCTCCTTGGTTTCGAAAGGTTTGAAATGTCGAAATTGTCGAAATTAACGAGATCACGATATTTATCAATTCCGAAATGTCTAAATTGGTTGTTCGATCAAAGTTTAAAGATTAAAGGACTTCGGTCAATAAGGGGCTTCGGCCTATGTGAGGGTGGGATTCGTCGCCGGGGGAGATATCCCCCGTAGTTCGAGCTCGAGTCTAACTCTGTAATGTGATGTGTACATGGCTTAGTGGCAAAGCATACTAGAGCATCCTTATGCATTTGTTAAGTTATGATTTATGAATGGAATGTCTTACTTGTCATGAATAACTGTCCTGCATACATGCATAGAGATTTATTCACTGAGATTTTTATCTCACCACGCGTTATGTGGATTATAGATGTCCAGGTGCCTCCTCCACCTCGGAATGCACAACTTTGAAAGGGGTTATTGGATGTTGAAGAAGATGAACGTGTTCTTGTTGCTTGTGAATTATGTAAATAGATTGTTAAATGATCTATTTATTTTCTTATGACTCAAGTAACGTAGTTTAATTTTTAGTTGGAATTATGATGTAAAGGAGTATGTAATGAGATATTTTGGTACTATTGGTTTAAGAGAAACTCTATGGGTTGTTTGCATCCTTGGTATGTAAGGACTTGTAGAAATCATTCTAACTTACTTGTAAAATGGACTGTTATATGAGTGAATGGGTAGAATGTTGTTTAGTTTAAAAGACTCCAATTTATATATTGTTTGCTTTAAATTATCTCGATTTGTTGGAATTGTGGATGATTTATAGAACGGGTCGATATTGAAATGAAACATTCTGAATTCAAAGTCAAGAATTTGGTTTCCAACGGATCAAATTCTTGCTTATGAAATTTAAGGTGTGACATTTTGGTATCAGAGCAGTTCAATCCAATTGGACTGTGAGATTAGGATTTTCTGTGGTTTGTTAATAATTTTATATGTATTATTTTGTGAATTGAGAGACTGATCACCTCGATATTTGCTTTATGATATGTAGAGAATTATGGCAGGCAACAGGAAGGGTAGGTCAAGGGTAGATCGTTCTTATCCACCTTCTTCACCTTCACCTGAACCGGTCCCAGACCCGATGGTGGCAGCTCTTCAGGCACTCACCCAAATGATGGGGAATCAAGCAGCTACCAACACAACAATCTTGCAAGAGTTAGCTAGGCAACGACCGGAGCAACCACCACCCACTTTGGATGTATTCTCTGTTGGATTGTCTGAATTCAGGAAGCATAACCCTCCACAATTCAATGGGGTGTATGATCCTGATGTGGCGGCTAGGTGGCTTAAAGACTTGAACAGAATTTTTGAAGTCATGAAGTGTGCTGATGAAGTCAAGGTGAATTTGGCAGTGTATATGATGAGAGGAGAAGCTGAGGATTGGTGGAGGACGGCTAGGCTACAAACGGCGGAGGCGGAGACTCCTTTAACTTGGGAGGCCTTTCAAAGCCTATTCTTGGAGAAGTATTTCCCGGCAACTATAAAAAGACAAAAAGAAGCGGAGTTTCTACAGCTTACACAAGGGGAAATGTCAGTGGGACAATATGTGTCAAGGTTTGAAGAATTATCGAAGTTTTCCCGTTACCTTCAGGCTGTAAATGATGAAGAGTGGAGGTGTACTCAGTTTGAAGGGGGATTAAGGTCGGAGATCATTGATCGAGTGGCAGCTTTGGAGATTAGAAATTTTTCTACATTGGTAAGTAAGTGTTACATTATAGAGAAGAATTGTAAGAGGGTGATGACATCTTCAACACCACAAGATAACAAGGGGAAAAGGAAGATGGAAACTAGTAATCAGAACAAGAATTTCAAACCAAAATGGAAAGGTAGGCAACCTGTGACGGTTCAACCACCTCAACCTAGGGATATTCGGGTATGCACTAAGTGTGGGAAAGAACATTCGGGAGCCTGCTTAATAGGGAAGAATGTATGTTTTCTTTGCAAACAAACCGGTCACTTCAAGAAGGATTGCCCAAGACTCAAGGAGCTCCAAAAGCCTCAATCAACTGGAAGGGTTTTTACCCTCAGTGGTCAGGCGACGAATTCTTCTGATAATCTGTTAAGAGGTAATTGCACCCTAGGGGAGGAGACTTTAATTGTATTGTATGATTCGGGAGCATCACATTCCTTTGTGTCCTTTGATTGTGTAAATAGACTGAAATTGTTCACCACTTCTTTACCTTATATTCTCAATGTTGTTACTGCTGCTAAAGAATCCATATCCACTTCTCTTGTATGTATGAATTGTTCATTAATCATTCAAGAAAGAGTTTTTAGTGTGGACTTGATATGTTTGCCTTTGACTGGTATTGATGTTATTCTGGGAATGAACTGGTTATCGTCCAATCAGGTGTTGTTAGATTGTTTCAATAAAAAGGTTGTGTTTCCTGATTGTCCTGTTTTTCATAAGGAAAAGTTGTCTATTCTGTTGTCTAGTGTTTCCCAATTTTCCCAAAGTATCAATTACGGGAGTGAGTGTTTTCTTTTGTTACTTTCCTCAACTTTAGAATCAAAATCTGATTTGAATAATGTAGCTACGGTTCGGGAGTTTCAGGATGTTTTTCCTGATGAGATCCTAACCTTACCACCTGAGAGAGAGGTAGAGTTCACCATAGATTTGTTGCCAGGTTCAGGACCCATTTCTAAGGCACCCTACAGAATGTCCCCCTTATAACTTAGTGAACTTAAGAAACAATTAGAAGAATTGTTAGGAAAAGGGTTCATTAAGCCTAGTGTCTCTCCTTGGGGGGCTCCAGTGTTGTTGGTAAAGAAAAAGGATGGGAGTATGAGGTTATGTGTAGATTTTAGGCAGTTGAACAAGATTACAATTAAAAACAAATACCCATTGCCTAGAATAGATGATCTTTTGGATCAACTTAGAGGTGCTTCTGTATTTTCCAAAATAGATTTGAGATCAAGATATCATCAGATTAGGATAAGGAAGGAAGATATTCATAAAACCGCTTTTCGAACTAGATATGGACACTACGAGTACTTAGTAATGCCATTCGGTGTTACTAATGCTCCAGCAGTGTTTATGGATTACATGAATCGAATCTTCCGACCTTTCCTAGATAAATTTGTGGTTGTGTTCATCGATGATATCTTAATCTACTCTTCTAGTTTGGAAGATCATGAAAAACACTTGAGGTTGGCGTTAGAAGTTTTTAGGGAAAGGAAATTGTTTGCCAATCCAAACAAATGTGAGTTTTGGCTAAACAAAGTCCATTTCCTAGGCCATGTCATTTCTGGAGAGGGAGTGTCAGTTGACCCTAGTAAGGTAGAGTCAGTTCTTGAGTGGGAAAGACCTAGGACTGTTACGGAGATTAGGAGTTTTCTAGGGTTAGCCGGTTATTATAGGAGGTTCATTAAGGGCTTCTCTCGCTTAGCCTTACCCCTCACCAACTTAACTAGGAAGGACCAAGCCTTTGTGTGGGATAGTGATTGTGAGCATAGTTTTCTGGAACTAAAACATAGATTGACCAGTGCCCCGGTGTTAGCATTACCTGATGTGTCTAGAACCTTTGAGGTATTTTGTGATGCCTCTGGGAAGGGACTAGGAGGTGTTTTAATGCAGGATAGGAGAGTAGTAGCTTATGCATCTAGGCAGTTGAGGCCTCATGAGGAAAATTATCCTACCCATGACTTAGAATTAGCTGCTGTGGTTTTTGCCCTAAAAATTTGGAGGCATTATCTGTTTGGTGTAAGGTTTGAGGTCTTTAGTGATCATAAGAGTTTGAAATACCTCTTTGATCAAAAGGAACTCAACATGAGACAAAGAAGATGGATGGAGTTTTTGAAAGATTTTGACTTTGAGTTAAAATACCACCCAGGTAAGGCCAATGTAGTGGCTGATGCTCTTAGCAGGAAATCCCTGCATGTGTCATCATTGATGATACAAGAGATGAGTCTCCTAGAGAAGTTTAGAGATTTGAACTTAAGTGTGGAGTTTGGGGTAGGTAGCATTCAAATGTACAGATTAGAAATTTCCAGTGAGTTTCAAACTCTGATTAAGGAGGCTCAGGATTTGGATCATGAACTTCAGGGTAAGATGGGGCAAGTAGGGTTTTCCAGGTCAGGTGAGGGATTAATTCTTTTTCAGGGAAGAATTTGTATCCCTAAGGGGAGTAGAGTTAAACAGCAGGTATTAGAGGAAGTTCATAAGGGTAAGATGTCTATACATCCTGGTTCTACCAAGATGTATCAGGATTTGAGGAAAAGGTTCTGGTGGGTAGGTATGAAGAGAGAAATAGCTGAATTTGTGTCTAAGTGCCTCACTTGTCAACAAGTGAAGGTGGAACACCAGAAACCATCTAGAGTTCTGTTACCCTTGGAAATTCCTGAGTGGAAATGGGAAAGCATAGCTATGGACTTTGTGTTGGGTTTACCTTGAGTCCAAGCAGGGTTTGATACGATTTGGGTCATAGTGGACCGTTTAACTAAGTCAGCACATTTTCTTCCAATTAAGAACACTTTCTCCGTGTATAAGTTAGCTGAGTTGTATGTTAGAGAGATTGTCAGGTTACATGGTATTCCTTCTAGCATAATCTCTGATAGGGATCCCAGGTTCACTTCAAGGTTCTGGAATGCACTACACCAGTCGTTCGGGACTAAACTTAGGTTTAGAACCGCTTACCATCCTCAGACTGATGGTCAGTCTGAGAGAACCATCCAAACCTTAGAAGACATGTTAAGGGCTTGTTCACTAGAAGAGTCGGGCAGTTGGGATAAGTACCTACCACTTGTAGAGTTTGCCTACAATAACAGTTATCACAGTAGTATAGGCATGGCTCCATATGAAGCCTTGTATGGTAGGAAGTGTAGGTCCCCTGTTTGTTGGCATGAGGTGGGTGAGAAAGCTCTGTTAGGTCCAGATTTGGTTTAGGAAACTTCTGATAAGATTAGGATGATTAGCGAAAAACTTGTAACCGCCCAGAGCCGTCAGAAAAGTTATGCTGATAAAAGAAGAAAGGAACTAGAGTTTGAGGAAGGGGAACATGTGTTTCTGAAAATAACTCCTGTCATTGGCTTAGGGAAATCTGTGAAATCTAAAAAGTTGAGTCCCAGATACATTGGTCCCTTTCAAATCTTGCAAAGAATTGGTCCTCTTGCATACAAATTGGCTCTACCACCTCATCTCTCCAAAATACATAATGTGTTTCATGTGTCTAAACTAAGAAAATATGTATTTGATCCTTCTCATGTCTTGTCTTTTGAACCAATACAATTGAAGGACAACCTCACCTTACCTGCCAAACCAATTCAGATTATTGACAGAAGTGCCAAGACTCTGAGGAATAGAAACATTCCTTTGGTTAAGGTAGTTTGGGAAGGTTTATCTATAGATGAAGCTACTTGGGAGAAAGAAGATGTTGTCAAGCATCACTTCCCTAATCTCTTTGAATTGTGGTAAGATTTAATACTTTGTATTTGTGAAATTTTGGGGGCAAAATTTCTTTAAGGGGGGTAGAATGTAACATCCCAATCTTTTGATAGGTTAATTGTGAGATTTATAGGTTAATTGTGTAGTTAGAACATTAGGGACTAAGAGAAAGGAAGTAGGAATAGGTAAAGTTTGAGTATAGTGGGTTACTAGGACTTAACCTTTGAGTTTGGTCACTGGTAATCGATTACCAAGAGCTGGTAATCGATTACCAGAGAGTTTGGATCATGGTAATCGATTACAGGAGCTAAGTAATCGATTACATTTCCCCTTGTAATCGATTACCAGCAACCTGGGTTCTTAGTAATCGATTACCAAAGGTGGTAATCGATTACCAGGTTCCTAGAAGGGGTTCTTAGGCTATTTTTGCCTTCAGTAATCGATTACCAGGGTTTGGTAATCGATTACTGAGCGAAAATATATATACCCAGGACGCGAAATTCATCAGAATTTTGAGAGAAAACCTAATTTTAGAGAGAGAAAGAGCGGGTCTAGAGAGAGGAAGTTCCAGAACGAAGTAGAAATGTCGGGACGAAGCTAGGAATCACATTTCTTCCATCTAAACTACTTGGATTTCTACTTTGTGGTGAGTAATTCTCACTTAATTGCTAGAATTAGGAATTGGTCTCCAACCCATGAACCCCCTTCTTTCTCTCCCAATTCTCTGAAATTACTTGATGTTATTGTTTGTTTGTGATTGTGTATGATTGATTGATCAATGGGAGTGATTTTAATCGGTTAAAAACGGATCGATTCTTGATGATCGTTAGTTTCGAAACTTTCGAAATTCTCGAAAGTTTCGAAACTCTCGAAATGTCGAAACGCTCCGTTCTTTTCGATTAAACTCGTTCCGGAAAGGTAAACTAAGAATCGGAAGTCGATTTACATATTGGAATTGATGAGTATGTGTGGTGGTTGTCATTAGGCACCGAATCTCCTTGGTTTCGAAAGGTTCGAAATGTCGAAATTGTCGAAATTAACGAGATCACGATATTTATCAATTCCGAAATGTCTAAATTGGTTGTTCGATCAAAGTTTAAAGATTAAAGGACTTCGGTCAATAAGGGGCTTCGGCCTATGTGAGGGTGGGATTCGTCCCCGGGGGAGATATTCCCCGTAGTTCGAGCTCGAGTCTAACTCTGTAATGTGATGTGTACATGGCTTAGTGGCAAAGCATACTAGAGCATCCTTATGCATTTGTTAAGTTATGATTTATGAATGGAATGTCTTACTTGTCATGAATAACTGTCCTGCATACATGCATAGAGATTTATTCACTGAGATTTTTATCTCACCACGCGTTATGTGGATTATAGATGTCCAGGTCCCTCCTCCTCCTCGGAATGCACAACCTTGAAAGGGGTTATTGGATGTTGAAGAAGATGAACGTGTTCTTGTTGCTTGTGAATTATGTAAATAGATTGTTAAATGATGTATTTATTTTCTTATGACTCAAGTAATGTAGTTTAATTTTTAGTTGGAATTATGATGTAAAGGAGTATGTAATGAGATATTTTGGTACTATTGGTTTAAGAGAAACTCTATGGGTAGTTTGCATCCTTGGTATGTAAGGACATGTAGAAATCATTCTAACTTAGTTGTAAAATGGACTGTTATATGAGTGAATGGGTAGAATGTTGTTTAGTTTAAAAGACTCCAATTTATATATTGTTTGCTTTAAATTATCTCGATTTGTTGGAATTGTGGATGATTTATAGAACGGGTCGATATTGAAATGAAACATTCTAAATTTGAAGTCAAGAATTTGGTTTCCAACGGATCAAATTCTTGCTTATGAAATTTAAGGTGTGGCACTTTGTATGAGTTAGGTTTAGCCCCAGAAAGTGATAAGACCCCTTCTGCCTAGTGAAAGCAGGTCATGTGCATCTCTTGCATTGTTGTTTAAATACTATGTGAATCACAATGGAGCCCTTCACTTCATTTCAGATAGTTATCCTTACATTACCAGATGGAGCTCTCTTTTTAGGCCATATATAAAGTCCTACAATCTCAAAAATGGTGTGTCAACAATGCTTAGGTTGCCAGAAGAAGCAAGAAGGGGCTCTCATGACAAAAGTTGTAAAATGGACATCTTCAAATTGGGCAAAGTACTGTCAAACTTATTAGGTCTGTCCATTTGTTTGGTAAGATTGAAAAACTTGTCTTTACCATATGGGTTTTGACATATTATGAATCAAGGTCATGGAAAAAGATCTTAAAATAAGGGGGTTTATGGTTATGGTGATCTTTTGATATTTGCTACAGGGTAAAAAGGTCTATAATTATGGTTTGAGCTAGTCAATCAAGATATATGAGGCTCGAGGAAATATGTGAGCATGGATGTGGAACTAAAGTCTATTTTACTCCTTTCTCAAATACTCTTCGTCCATATACTACTTAGGAACGAAAGCCACAAAACCCATTTTGTTTGTTTATTGTATCTTGTTTTCATTTATGTTTGTGATCCACTTTTTGCTAAAACCCCATGATACATAAATTGATCGGTATGTGTTAGTTTTTTTTTTGGTACATGGTATGCGTTAGTTTGTTGAAGGAGAAATTTTTTCTTTCATAAGGAAAATCTATAATGAATTGGCTTTGTTAGGATTATTTTTTTCCATTTAATGGAAAATTTATTAGCTAGGATTTCTTTTATCTGTTAAAAACAAATTCCTCAAAAGATTTTACTTCTATACAATGGGGGATTCTAACTATTAAATAACATGGAATAAAAAAAGTCAAACACAAGAAAAAATAGCATGTGCTCATAAAATTAATTTATAATTAAGAACATTTTTAGCAATGTATATTTAACTATCCTTCTAAAATTTTATTTGATGGCCTATATTTAAATACATTTTCAGTTTGATATATATGCCACTTTAAGAACATATTTATTGTTGGGAAAACAAAATAACAAATAGATTTTTCCCTGCTTGTAATATATATTTTTGTTAGCTTACTTGGCGGAGTTGGTGGCAAAATAAAACATAATGATAAAAGAAAAATGAGACTACTTGCGGGGAATTAGGTTGTTCATATTGGATTGGATTTGTTCTGAAGTAAAAAATAACCTATCCAATTATATTGTCCAACAATCCATTTTAAACATAAAAATATGATCCAATCTAATCTAAAATGTTTTGAATTAGATTAGTTTTTCGATTTTTATTTAAACGATATATTATTTAGAAATATTAATTACTTGCCTAGTACGTTTTCTATTAGTTTACATGATTAAATTATGTTAATCATATGTTTCATGATATTTTTTTGGGTAGTATGTTTCATGATATTATAACAAAAATATCAACTTACCATAAAAAACTAATTTAAAATTTGATATACTTATAATATTACAATGATGTAAAAGTTATATTATAAAATAAAAAAAATTAAATTAGTATGAGTAATTTAATGTTTATATACTTATACAAATATAAATGTATGAATATTTTATAAGAGTTAGGTTCCGTTGACACTAGATGTCAAACTTTATGAGTTAAACCTCTTAATAACATTTTGTAAAATGAGAATTTGGCCAATCTAATCGTTAAATTGAAAGTTCTTATAAAGTAGATCAAGTTTATAAAATTTCATAAAAATCAAAAACTAATTGATACTTCATCAAACAAATTTATTTTAACGTATAATATATTTTTAAAATATAAGTAAAAGTTCACTATTAGATAACATATCTACGAATGTCCAAATTATCTGAAATTTGATATACATGATCATGAAACTAATATAATGTGATTGAACGGTTAGATTGGTCAAATTCACATTTTACAAAAAGTTATTAAGTGGTGTAACTCTTAAAGTTTGACACCTGGAGTGGCAACAAATCTTGACTCATTTTGTAAATAACATAATATATGTATATATAAGTTCAGTTTAAATTAGATTAGATTTTAAGAAAAGATCTAAGGATCAATTTAATCCAATTAAAAAAAACTCAATTTTCGTGATTTTCAGTTTGATTTAATTTACATTTAAACGAGATAGGATTTGATTTGTTCTCAATTATTAACACCCGAGGAATGGCTCACCACTCACTTGAAGGTCTTCAAAAAGGCTAGTACAATGTGAATAAGGTAGAAATAGGCTAGACCGCTTATCGGGGGTCTACCACATAGCCTATTTAGTACCTAGTTTGGTTTGACTTGTTTAAAAAAAATATGAGGCTTATGCTTTTGAAAAAAAACTTAAAATAGATCATATTTAGACATTTTAAAAAGCCTATTATGTTTGGTGGGCTAGCCTATTTATAAATTATATTAATTTTAATAAAAATATAAATATAAATATATTATAAATAATAAATAGTATAATATAAAACTTTTTTATTTCTATTTTTAGCCTATTTAGAGATATGCACTACAAGAAAATAACAAATTAGACGCAGAATATTAGCGTCGGCCAAGTCAACGCAATGTCGACACTAAAGGCATCACTGTTGAAAAAAAATCATTTTTTTTAATTTTTTTAATTTAGTGTCGGCCAGGCCGACACTAAAGTCATCACCGTTTTTTTTTTTGAATTTTTTTAAGTAGCATCTGCAATGGCCAATGCTAACAAGGACTCACTGTTGATTTTTTTTATAACAATAATTTAGCGGTGGCTATTGTTAACATTAGCGTTTTCCTGCTTTTAACAAAATAAACACAGTATATATAATATTTTGCACTATATATTACAAGAAACATAGTTAGTGCAACGATAATTCTTCTTCTTCCTATCATGTGGGATGTGGGTTTGATTCTCGCAATTGATAAGTTTGGGAAGAGAGGATTATTTTTCAAAAAAATAATTAGCATTGGTCAGGTTGACGGTAAAGGCCGAGGCTAACGTAGCGACGACCTAGCTATAGTGACGGCTTTAGCGTCGGCCAGGCTGACGCTACGTAGTGACAATTGTTTTTGCTTGTCACTATTGTATTAACGACGACCAGATTAGCTACGGCCTTGTGGCCGTCGCTAAGGCGACGCTAATTAGCTTGTAGCGATAGTTTTTCTCCATAAGTGACAACTTTTGGCCGATGCTAGTTTGCAAATTTCTTGTAGTGATGCTTGTTGGCCTATTTAAAAACATATATACCAGTGATATATTTGCATTATTAAAAAGTAAGCTTATTAGTCCATAAACATACTAGCTTTTTTAGAGATAGACCTATTTGCTTATTTAAATGTCATAATATGAATTAGGCATTTCAACAGGTTAATGGGCTAAACCAAATAACAGGTTAGGTTTGGGTTGGAAAAGCCTAGATTGGCTCTCCCTACTTCCACCCCTTTGTGAACTCAAGAAGAGTTTATCTTTCTAACTAGCTAGTAAGAAATTGACCAATAAATTTGAATGTTAGTCATCAGAAACACCTTCTAGGAAATAATAATAATTTTTGTACTTTTCTTTATTTGTAAAATGTTTAGAATAAATATGATGTTAGATTAAGAAAAATATTTATATATATAAAAATAGGCAAGTACAAATTCTCTTAAGGGTATTTCATGTGTTTCAGCAACTCTCTGAAGGAGCAACCCTCTAGAGTGGTGCAACCTTCTAAAGGATGAGAACCTGCTGAAAGTAATCAACTCTCTGAAAGAGATGTACTATCTGAAACATGAAGATTTGTTGAAGACTGCTTTTGTAGGAATTTGAGCTCAAACAAAGTGAAGCCCTCTCTGGTCAGCTGTTTAGAATAATAAAGCACTCTAAACGACTTCTACAACATCTCATTAAGGAAAGAATTACATAGTCCTTTCTGTGCATATTTGAATCCTCGTACCAGAAAAGGAAACTGATGTACCTGTTATGTGTTAGAACTGAATCATACCTGCACACCTACACTGTGACACCCTTCTACCCCATACATGTAACATCCCGCGTAATAGGATATTATAACTTGTGAGATTAAAAGGTTAATCCATGCATGTTTCATTGAGAATTAAAGTAACAAGTAGTAGGGGGTAAAAATCTAGGAGTTTAAGTCCAACACTCTGGAATTTGATTACCAAGAGTTAGTAATTGATTACCAAGGAAGTCAGGTCTCTGGTAATCGAATTCCAGAGTTGAGTAATCGATTACCAGAGAGTTGGATTTCTAGTAATCGATTACGAGGGTTAGTAATCGATTACCAAGTAAGTCAGGTCTCTGGTAATCGAATTCCAGAGTTAAGTAATCGATTAACAGAAGTCTGGATTTCTAGTAATCGATTACGAGGGTTAGTAATCGATTACCAGAAGTCTGGATTTCCAGTAATCGATTACACTGAGTGATAATCGATTACCAGGTTCCCAGAAGAGGTTCGTAAGTGTATTTTGCTGTGAGTAATCGATTACCATATGTTGGTAATCGATTACTGAGCGAAAATATATATACCCAACACGTTTTAAAATCAGAATTTTTGGGAGAAAACCTATTCTAGAGAGAGAAGGAGCGGGTTCTAGAGAGAGGAAGTGTCGAAACGAAGCAGGAACAATGGATCGAAGCTAGGAATCATCTCCATTTCATCTAATTGCTTGGATTTCTTCTCTTGGTGAGTAAATTCTCACTTGATTGTTAGATTTAGGAATTGGTCTCCAAAACCCTTGAACCCACTTCTCCCTCTCCCTTTCTCTGATTATACTTGATTGTTGATATTGATTGTGATTGTGCTTGTTATTTGATTAATGTGTAATGATTTAAATCGGTTAGAACTGATCAATTCTTGATATTCCTTAGTTTCGAAACTTTCGAAACTCTCGAAAGTTTCGAAACCATCAAAACATCGAAACGCTTCGTTTTCTCCGATTAAACTTGTTCCGAAATGTAAAACTAAGGATTTTTAATTGATTTCGATATAAGAATTGATGAATATGTGGTTCGAGTGTTGATCGATTGGCGAATCTCATTAGTTTAGAAAGGTTCGAACTATCGAAAGTGTCGAAAACAATGGGATTCGCGATATTTATCAATTCCGATTATCGAAGTTAGTTATTCAATCGAGTTATGGAAAGATTATGGACTTCGGTCAAATACTGTAGGGTGGGATTCGTCCCCTGGGGAGATATTTTAACATCCCAACTTTTGATAAGTTAATTGTGAGATTTATAGGTTTATAATGTGGTTTGAATCTTATGAACTAAGTGTAAGGAATAGGGATGGTAAGGTTAAGTCAAGTAACTCATTTTGAACTAAACCCTTGAGTTTGGGCCACTGTAATCGATTACAGAGAGCTGGTAATCGATTACCAGAGAGTTTGGATAATGGTAATCGATTACAGGAGCTAAGTAATCGATTACCAGAAGGTCTGGCCCTTAGTAATCGATTACATAACCCTTGTAATCGATTACCAGCAACCTGGAAACTCAGTAATCGATTACCAAAGATGGTAATCGATTACCCGGTTCCCAGAATGGGTTCTTAGGCTAATTTTGCCTTCAGTAATCGATTACCAGGGTTTGGTAATCGATTACTGAGCGAAATTATATATACCCAGGACGCGAAATTCATCAGAATTTTGGGAGAAAACCTAGTTTTAGAGAGAGAAAGTGTGAGTCTAGAGAGAGAAAGTGCCAGAACGAAGTAGGAACGCCGGAACGGAGCTAGGAATCACAATTCTTCCATCTAATTACTTGAATTGCTACATTTGGTGAGTAATTTCTCACTTGAATCTTAGATTTTAGGAATTGGTCTCAATCCCTTGAACCCCCTCCTTTCTCCCCTTTCTCTGAATATATCTTGAGTATATCTTGATTGTTTGTGTTTGTACATGTTGGTTGATAACTGGGAACGATTTTAATCGGTTAGAACGGATCGATTCTTGATAATCGATAGTTTCGAAACTTTCGAAACTCTCGAAAGTTTTGAAACTATCGAAACGTCGAAACGTTTCGTTTCCTCCGATTAAACTTGTTCCGAAATGAAAACTTAGGATTGATAATTGGATTCGATATAGGAATTGATGAGTATATGGGCTTGACATCGATCAAGCGTCGAATCACGTTCGTTTCGGAATGTTCGAACTATCGAAAGTGTCGAAATTAACGAGATTCGCGATATTCATCAATTCCGGGTCTCGAATTAGTTGCTCAATCTAATATTTGAAAGATTATGGACTTCGGTCTCTTTGTGAAAGAACATAGCCTTTGGCTATGATTGGACTTCGGTCTCTTTGTGAAAGAATGTAGGGTGGGATTCGTCCCCTGGGGAGATATCCCCTGTAGTTTGAGCTCAGGTCTAACTCTAGACTGTGATTGTACATGGCCTATCGGGCAAGCATTTTAAGCATACTATTAACTATGTTAGATGAAGATTGTTATAGTTTGTTATAGTAATTTAAAGCCTGAATTGTCATGAGATATATGTTCTGCATACATGCATGAGATTTGCTCACTGAGATTGTATCTCACCACAAGTTATGTGGATTTTGATTAGACTCAGGTTCCTCCTTCCCAGCTTAATGAGCCTCGGAGATGATTTTGGAAAGCTGAAGACTTAGTGTTTTATTGTATATATTTAGTGGATGGCTTTTGTATATGCCTTTTGTAGTAGTTAGACTCGCTTGTATTTCGGAAATACAATCGGAACGTGTAGTAACCCTTTGGATTAGAATTGTAAAATGGACTGTATGACCTTTCACTGTTGAGTAGTTAACTTGATGTAGTTAAAAGACTTTAATTTCTTTATGGTTTGATTTAAATTATCCTATTATGTTGGAAATGTGATAATTTAATAGAACAGGTCGATATTTAAAGTATAGCATTCTAAATTCTGAGTTAGGAATTTGGTTTCCAACGGACTAAATTCCTGCTTGAGAATTTAGGGTGATACAAATATCCCCTTTAGTCTGAGCTCAGGTCTAGCTCTAGACTGTGATTGTACATGGCCTTTCGGGAAGCATCTTACGCATACTGATATTTATATTGAATTGAGACTGATATAGTTTTGATATTGTACCTATGGCCTGAATTGTCATAAATTATATGTACTTGCATCCATGCATAGAGATTTTGCTCACTGAGATTGTATCTCACCACGCGATATGTGGATTTTGTTAGATGTTCAGGTTCCTCCTTCCCGGAGTACTCAGCCTCGGGAGTGATTTTGGGAAGCGAAAGATTTAGTCCTTTTGTTTGTATATAGTGGATGGCCCTTTGTCTATGCCTATTTATATTATGACTAGAACTTGTATCCATGTTCGTGTAGTTAGAGTTTTGTTCTAACACGTGTAGTACTCCTTTGGACTCTATTTGTAATTTGGACTTTATATTTATATGATGGGTAGTTAAGCTTTATGTAGTTAAAAGATTTTAATTTCCTTTATGTTTGATGTAAATTATCTTGATATGTTGGAATTGCGATAATTTATAGAACAGGTCGATACTTAGAATGAAGGATTCTAAATTCTAAGTTTAGAATTTGGTTTCCAACGGATCAAATTCTTGCTTATGGGATTTAGGGTGTGACATTTTTGGTATCAGAGCAGTTCAATCCAATTGGACTGTGAGAATTAGGATTTTCTGTGGTTTGTTGATAATTTCTTATGTATTATTTTGCGAATTAAGAGACTGATCACCTCGAGATTTGCCTTATGATATGTAGGAAGTTATGGCGAGCAACAGGAGGGGTAGGTCAAGGGCTAGACAACCATCTCCTTCACCTTCACCTGAACCAATACCAGATCCAATAGTGGCAGCTCTCCAGGCACTTACTCAAATGATGGGGAATCAAGCAGCTACCAACACAGCAATCTTGCAAGAGTTAGCTAGACAACGACCGGAGCAACCACCACCAACTGTGGATGTCTTCTCTGTTGGGTTGTCCGAGTTCCGGAAGCATAACCCTCCACAATTCAATGGGGTGTATGATCCTGACGTGGCAGCTAGATGGCTTAAAGACTTCGACAAAATTTTTGAAGCTATGAAGTGCTCTGATGAAGTTAAAGTGGGATTGGCAGTGTACATGATGAGGGGAGAAGCTGAGGATTGGTGGAGGACGGCGAGGATACAAACGGCAGAGGCGGAAGCTCCTTTAACTTGGGAGGCCTTTCAAAGTCTTTTCTTAGAGAAGTATTTCCCGGCAACTATCAAAAGGCAGAAAGAAGCAGAGTTCCTGCAACTTCAGCAAGGAGACTTGACGCTAGGGCAATATGTGTCCAAATTTGAAGAATTGTCAAAATTTTCTCGGTACCTTCAGGCGGTGAATGACGAAGAGTGGAGATGCACCCAATTTGAGGGAGGCTTGAGACCGGAAATTATTGATCGAGTAGCGGCTATGGAAATCAGGAATTTCTCTACCCTGGTGAGTAAGTGTTACATTATTGAAAAGAATTGCAAGGGAGTGACGTCCTCTTCAGTACCACAAGATAACAAAGGGAAAAGGAAGGTAGAATCTAGTAATCAGAACAAGAACTTCAGGCCTAAGTGTCAAGGAAAACAGCCTGTAGCTGTCCAACCTCCGCAACGCAAGGATACTCGTGTATGTCCAAAGTGTGGGAAGGAGCATGGGGGAGAATGTCTGGTGGGGAAGAGGGTGTGTTATTTCTGCAAGCAGCCTGGACACTATTAGAGGGATTGCCCCGGAATCAAAGGACCCCAGAAGCCTCAATCAACTGGAACGGTTTTTACCCTCAGCGGTCAAGTGGCAGCTTCTTCAGATAATTTGTTAAGAGGTATTTGCACCTTAGGAAAGGAAACTTTAATTGTATTGTTTGATTCAGGAGCATCACATTCCTTTCTTTCTGTTGATTGTGTGAGTAAGTTAAAATTGTCTACCACTTCATTACCCTATACTCTTAATGTTGTAACTCCAGCTAAAGAAGCTATATCAACTTCTCTTGTGTGTCTGAATTGTTCCTTGATTATCCAAGAAAGAGTTTTTGTTGTTGATTTGATTTGCTTGCCTTTGACTGGTATTGATAATATTCTGGGAATGAACTGGTTATCATCCAATCAGGTGTTGATAGATTGTTTTAATAAAAAGGTTGTCTTCCCTAATCTTTCTGTTCCTTCTAAGGAAAAGTTGTCCATTCTATTGTCTAGTATTTCTCAAGTTTCCCAAAGTATCAATGACGGGAGTGAATGTTTTTTGTTATTACTTTCCTCAACTTTAGAAACAAAATTTGATTTGAGTAGTGTAGCTACGGTTCGGGAGTTTCGGGATGTTTTTCCTAATGAAGTTCTAACCTTACCACCTGAGAGAGAGGTAGAGTTCACCATAGATTTATTACCAGGTTCAGGACCCATTTCTAAGGCACCCTATAGGATGTCTCCCTTAGAACTTAGTGAACTTAAGAGACAATTAGAGAGTTGTTAGAAAAAGGGTTTATTAGGCCTAGTGACTCTCCGTGGGGGGCTCCAGTGTTGTTAGTGAAAAAGAAGGATGGGAGTATGAGGTTATGTGTAGATTTTAGGCAGTTGAATAAAATTACAATTAAGAATAAGTATCCATTGCCTAGAATAGATGACCTCTTAGATCAACTTAGAGGTGCCTCTGTGTTTTCCAAAATAGATTTGAGGTCAGGATATCATCAGATTAGGATAAGGAAGGAAGATATTCATAAAACCGCTTTTCGAACTAGATATGGACACTATGAGTACTTAGTGATGCCATTTGGTGTCACTAATGCTCCGGCAGTGTTTATGGACTATATGAATCGAATCTTCCAACCTTTCCTAGATAAATTTGTGGTTGTGTTCATTGATGATGTTTTGATCTACTCTTCTAGTTTGGAAGATCATGAGAAACACTTAAGGTTGGTGTTAGAAGTCTTGAGAGAAAAGAAATTGTTTGCTAACCCGAGTAAGTGTGAGTTTTGGCTGAATAAGGTTCATTTCTTAGGCCATGTAATTTCAGGGGAAGGAGTACCAGTTAATCCTAGCAAGGTAGAGTCTGTTCTTGAATGGGAAAGGCCTAGGACTGTTACTGAGATTAGAAGCTTTCTAGGTTTAGCTGGCTATTACAGGAGATTAGTTAGGGGTTTCTCTCGTTTAGCCTCGCCTCTCACCAAGTTAACTAGAAGGGTCCAAGCCTTTGTGTGGGATAGTTATTGTGAGCATAGTTTCATAGAGTTAAAGCATAGATTGACCAGTGCCCCGGTGTTAGCATTACCTGATGTGTCTAGAACCTTTTAGGTATTTTGTGATGCCTCTGGGAAGGGGTTAGGAGGTGTTCTGATGCAGGATAGGAAGGTTGTAGCTTATGCATCTAGACAGTTGAGGCCTCATGAGGAAAATTATCCTACCCATGACTTAGAATTAGCTGTTGTGGTTTTTGCCCTAAAAATTTGGAGGCATTACCTGTTTGGTGTAAGGTTTGAGGTCTTTAGTGATCATAAGAGCTTGAAGTATCTTTTTGATCAGAAAGAACTCAACATGAGGCAGAGAAGATAGATGGAGTTTTTGAAGGATTATTACTTTGAGTTGAAGTATCACCCAGGTAAAGCCAATGTAGTGGCTGATGCTCTCAGCAGGAAATTCCTACATGTGTCATCTTTGATGATACAAGAGATGAGTCTCCTGGAGAGGTTTAGAGATTTGAACCTGATTGTAGAGTTGGGAGTAGGTAGCATTCAGATGTACCGATTAGAAATTTCTAGTGAGTTTCAGACTCTGATTAAGGAAGCTCAGGATTTGGATCTTGATCTTCAAAGTAAAAAGGGGCAGTTAGGATTTTCTAAGTCAGGTGAGGGATTGATTCTTTTTCAAGGAAGGATCTGTGTCCCTAAAGGGGGTAGAGTCAAACAACTGGTGTTGGAGGAAGCTCACAAAGGTAAGATGTTTATACATCCTGGTTCCACCAAGATGTATCAGGATTTGAGGAAGAGGTTTTGGTGGGTAGGTATGAAGTGGGAACTAGCTGAGTTTGTGTCTAAGTGCCTAATTTGTCAATAAGTAAAGATAGAACATCAGAAACCATCTGGAGTCCTGTTACCCTTAGAAATTCCTGAGTGGAAATGGGAAAGCATAGCTATGGACTTTGTGGTGGGATTACCTCGAGTCGAAGCTGGGTATGATACCATATGGGTTATAGTGGACCGTTTGACCAAATCAGCCCATTTCCTTCCAGTTAAAAATACCTTTTCCGTGAATAAGTTGGCTGAGCTGTATGTTAGAGAGATTGTCAGATTGCATGGTATTCCTTCTAGCATCATTTCTGATAGGGACCCCAGGTTCACTTCAAGGTTCTGGAATGCACTACACCAGTCGTTCGGGACTAAACTTAGGTTTAGCACCGCTTGCCACCCTCAGACTGATGGTCAGTCTGAAAGAACCATCCAAACCTTAGAAGACATGTTGAGAGCCTGTGCATTAGAGGAGTCAGCCAGTTGGGATAAGTACCTACCACTCGTAGAGTTTGCATACAATAACAGTTTCCATAGCAGCATAGGCATGGCACCTTATGAAGCCTTGTATGGTAGGAAATGTAGGTCTCCTGTGTGTTGGCATGAGGTGGGTGAGAAATCACTGTTGGGTCCGGATTTGGTTCAGGAAACTTCTGATAAGATCAGGATCATTAGGGAAAAACTTGTAACTGCCCAGAGTCGTCAGAAAAGTTATGCTGATAAAAGAAGAAAAGAACTAGAGTTTGAGGAAGGGGAACATGTGTTTCTTAGAGTAACTCCTGTCATTGGTCTAGGGAAGTCTGTGAAATCTAGAAAACTGAGTCCCAGGTTCATTGGTCCCTTTCAAATCTTGCAGAGAGTTGGTCCTCTTGCATATAAATTGGCTCTTCCACCTTATCTTTCCAAAATCCACAATGTTTTTCATGTGTCTAAGCTGAGAAAATATGTATTTGATCCTTCTCATGTGTTGTCTTCTGAACCAATACAATTAAAGGACAACCTCACCCTACCTGCAAAACCTATTCAGATTATTGACAGAAGTGCCAAGACTCTGAGGAATAGAAACATTCCTTTGGTTAAGGTAGTTTGGGAAAGTCTATCTATGGATGAAGCTACTTGGGAAAAACAAGATGTTATCAAGAATCATTTTCCTAGTCTTTTTGAATATGGGAAAGTCTATCTATGGATGAAGCTACTTGGGAAAAATAAGATCTCCTATCTTATATTAGTAAAATTTTGGGGACAAAATTTCTTTAAGGGGAGTAGAATGTAACATCCCGCGTAATAGGCTATTATAACTTGTGAGATTAAAAGGTTAATCCATGCATGTTTCATTGAGAATTAAAGTAACAAGTAGTAGGGGGTAAAAATCTAGGTGTTTAAGTCCCTGGTAATCGATTACCAAGAGTTAGTAATCGATTACCAAGGAAGTCAGGTCTCTGGTAATCGAATTCCAGAGTTGTGTAATCGATTACCAGAGAGTTGGATTTCTAGTAATCGATTACAAGGGTTAGTAATCGATTACCAAATAAGTCAGGTCTCTCGTAATCGAATTCCAGAGTTAAGTAATCGATTACCAGAAGTCTGGATTTCTAGTAATCGATTACGAGGGTTAGTAATCGATTACCAGAAGTCTGGATTTCCAGTAATCGATTACACTGAGTGATAATCAATTACCAGGTTCCCAGAAGAGGTTCGTAAGTGTATTTTTTTGTGAGTAATCGATTACCATATGTTGGTAATCGATTACTGAGCGAAAATATATACACCCAGCACGTTTTAAAATCAGAATTTTTGGGAGAAAACCTATTCTAGAGAGAGAAGGAGCGGGTTCTAGAGAGAGGAAGTGTCGAAACGAAGTAGGAACAACGGACCGAAGCTAGGAATTATCTCCATTTCATCTAATTGTTTGGATTTCTTCTCTTGGTGAGTAAATTCCCACTTGATTGTTAGATTTAGGAATTGGTCACCAAAACCCTTGAACCCACTTCTCCCTCTCCCTTTCTCTGATTATACTTGATTGTTGATATTGATTGTGATTGTGCTTGTTATTTGATTAATGGGTAATGATTTTAATCGGTTAGAACGGATCGATTCTTGATATTCCTTAGTTTCGAAACTTTCGAAACTCTCAAAAGTTTCGAAATCATCGAAACATCGAAACGCTTCATTTTCTCCGATTAAACTTGTTCCAAAATGTAAAACTAAGGATTTTTAATTGATTTCGATATAAGGATTGATGAATATGTGGTTCGAGTGTTGATCGATTGGCGAATCTCATTAGTTTATAAAGGTTCGAACTATCGAAAGTGTCGAAAACAATGGGATTCGCGATATTTATCAATTCCGATTATCGAAGTTAATTATTCAATCGAGTTATGGAAAGATTATGGACTTCGATCAAATACTGGACTTCGGTCAAATACTATAGGGTGGGATTCGTCCCCTGGGGAGATATCCCCTGTAGTCTGAGCTCAGGTCTAACTCTAGAGTGTGATTGTACATGGCCTTTCGGGCAAGCATCTTACGCATACTGATATTTATATTGAATTGAGACTGATATGGTTTTGATATTGTACCTATGGCCTGAATTGTCATAAATTATATGTACTTGCATCCATGCATAGAGATTTTTCTCACTGAGATTGTATCTCACCACGCGATATGTGGATTTTGTTAGATGTTCAGGTTCCTCCTTCCCGGAGTACTCAGCCTCGGGAGTGATTTTGGGAAGCGGAAGATTTAGTCCTTTTGTTTGTATATAGTGGATGGCCCTTTGTATATGCCTGTTTATATTATGACTAGAACTTGTATCCATGTTCGTGTAGTTAGAGTTGTGTTCTAACACGTGTAGTACTCCTTTGGACTCTATTTGTAATTTGGACTTTATATTTATATGATGGGTAGTTAAGATTTATGTAGTTAAAATATTTTAATTTCCTTTATGTTTGATGTAAATTATCTTGATATGTTGGAATTGCGATAATTTATAGAACAGGTCGATACTTAGAATGAAGGATTCTAAATTCTAAGTTTAGAATTTGGTTTCCAACGGATCAAATTCTTGCTTATGGGATTTAGGGTGTGACACTTTTATACAATTAATAATTCGACATATAGAAAGGATAGTATTCCACAACACGTAAAAATGTTCACATTTCTCATCGTTTAAAACGTCATTTATTTTAAAGTCAACTAATTTAAAATAGAAATAGCAGTCAACAGTTTTCAAAATACTTAAGCAGCGGAATCACAAGTATCAATCTCAAAATATCCTACTAGCCATCTAAGGCACTTAAAATAGTTTACAAAATCTCTTCCTAACTTGAAATATAAAGTAAAAATCCTCCAAAATATGCCTTGATGTTACATGTATCAGAGCGACTCTCCCTTCAATCAATACTCGACACCTGTCGTGTCATCATCATCACCTGTAAAATTAGCCACAGTGTAACGGTGAGGAAAAGAATACCAACTTATTCATACACATAGGAGGCTACCCTATCCTCACCCACATACAATCATCATTATCATCAAGTAATCATACTCATATCATCTTATATTCCTTATTCATCAAGTTATTTTCCTCATCATAGTTATATTAATCTCACTTTACTAATCATCAAGCACATTCTCTTTACTCAACACATACTATCATATCATCAATAGTTCTCATAACGTCATAATATAATTCTTCATCATCATTAAATACAATGTATATTCATCTATCATCTTGCACACCAAAACATCATCAACATCATCCCAAGGATCATGACTTGGAACTCCGCACAATGGCGCACCTCGTCAATCCCCTTAGTTGTTACCGATGATGGCCCTACCGTTAAACACCACACAGGTCGGTAAGTTGTACATCGCCCCAATCTAGGCTTGTACAGAGACATCCGCCCCACGTGTTAAGCCCTACCGTTGCACCCCTATTTAGGCCGGTAAGTTGCACCTCACCCCACTCTAGGTTTGTGCATGAATGTCCCCCACCATGGTTTCTTCACTCCGCCCCTATTTAGGCTTTTACAGTTCACCTCCCTGAGTTGCACTTCACCCCTCACTAGGCTTGTGCATCTCAAGTACAATCACCTCCCTGAGTTACACTCCACCTCTCACTGGGCTTGTGCATCTCAAGTACAACACCTCATATGCTCAATGCATAATCATCATCACACTACATCTCATATGCCCAATGCATAATCGTCATCATAACACACCTCAGATTCTCAATGCACCATTACATCATCATTATCACATAGCTCTTATGCTCACACATTAATATATCATCACCATTATAACACACATCATCAATCATCGTTATCATCATCATCATAAATCATCATGAGCTTAATGCATGAACATATAAACATCACACATCACATACCTCATACACTCAATACATCAATACATCGTCATCATACATCTTAGCCATATAGACATCTAACATCAATGGAGATATAATATCATCATACTCAAAGCACAATCAATACACTTCAAACATCTATTTAAATCTCTCAATTTCACAAAATAACACTTATATTAATTACATATCAATCTCAATTTCATGTGTTAAGGAAAACCATACTCACTCTGAAAAGAACTCATCACAATCACATCAAAAACAGAAATTCTGCGAGCTACGCTTCAACCTGCGCTCCAGCGCAACCTGCAGCGCAGATTCCAGAGGGCCACGCTTCAACTTGCGCTGCAGCGCAAGTGTCGCAGAACGCGACTGTACTGCGTTTTTGCCCCTTTTTTCTCCCTTCTTCGATCCCTACTCATTCCTCATTGTTTATACTTCGATTCAACACATTTTTATCAAACAAATTCAATGAAATAATCAATCTTTAACACGATTATACAGTTATTAATCAAACCCCAAATCATCAAACCCTTATTTACCCTTTTCGCTATTTTCGCTATCCTCTTCAATCTCATTCAAGAACTCATCAAGATTCATAAAACAATTCAACAATCAACATGATTTCATCATCCATACTCAATATAAACATATATCAATCCGAACTCAAAGTCTTAGAACTATCCAAGCACCCCCCACATGCACATACAAGTGGCACCCTCTCCCCCACCGTACCTTAATTGAAGATTGATCAACAGCAAGGAAGACTCTTTCTTGGTTCTTGATGATTACTTTCCAGCAACCTCCTCTTGAGACTTGGTTTCTCGCCTCCTTAGCGTTTCGCTCTCTGACGATTTTACGAATAAGGATTAGGGTGAACTGAGAACCCCTCCTTAAATAAGGATTAGGGTGAACTGAGAACCCCTCCTTAAATAAATACTTAATTGGGCTAGGCCCACCCTCAACCCACTCATCCTCTTTTTATTAACATAACATCATTCATAATAAAATAGTAATAATTCTATTATTTATTCTTCTTATCTTATTTTATTTATTTATTTCACTACTTTTATTAATTTTATTTTATTTTATTTTATTTAATAAAATTTAGGATGTTACAACTCTCCCCTCCTAAAAGAAAAATTCGTCCTCGAATTTTCCGAGATGAACAACTCTAGAAAGGACTCCTCTTAACAGATCGATCAAAAACAACTGCTTTACCAGAATAATCCAATAGGACATGGTTGGAAGATAACCAGTCCATACCAAGAATAATATCTAATTGACTCGAAGGCAAACATAACAAATTAACTAGGAGCTCTTTACCTTCAACACGAATAAAACAATTTAAGCACACATCAGAAGTAGAAACTGGCCCACTGGCTGGCGTTTCCACACTCAACACAAAAGGCAAAGAAGAGACAGGCAAGTTTAATTTAGACATCCAAGCAGGTGATATGAAAGAGTGAATCGCACCAGAATTAAACAACAATCAAGGATTACCCGCAATGAAACTCGTACCTTGGATCAAGTCTTCGGAGCGAGCAGCTTCAGTACCACTCAAGGCAAAGACTCTCCCAGTAGTTTGAGGTTTACTGGAACTTCCACTAGCACCTCCACTTGCCGTTGCAGTTCCTTGCTTCTTCTTTTGTGGACAATAACGGGAAATGTGTCCTTTCTCCCTACAAATGTAGACGGTGATCTCTTTATCTTCACATTGTTTCACTCGGTGTCCCTCCTTCCCGCATCTGTAGCAAGTAATAACAGCGGTAGAACCCACACTTCCACCCTTGGACGCCTGACTAGCAGCCGAAGTATAATTCTTTTTACGCCTCAAATCCTCACTGCCTCCTCCAAACTCAGAGCTCCCAACTGGACGAGAATACAGCTCACCCTTGCAAGCAGATTTAGACTTGTTCTGGTTCCTGATAGGTCCTCCACTCTTGTAATGCGTAGCTCTAGCCAGGTTGTCTTCATCGTATACCCTACATTTATTCACTAGCTCGTGAAATCGCGCAATTCCTTGGTAGTTGAAGACTTGCTTGATTTCTGGACGTAGACCGCTGATAAACTTTACGCATTTTGCATCTTCATTAACAGATCCCTCATATGTAGGACAGAATCGAACTAATACTTTAAACTTGGATACGTAGTCCGCTACGGTGCCATCTCCTTGCTTTAACTCGAGAAACTCGATCTGCTTCTTGTTACGGATATCGTGAGGAAAGTACTTCTCAAGGAACAACCCCTTGAAGTTATCTCAACTCAACGCAGTGCCGTCATTAATCATCCTCTGGAAGGTGTTCTGCAACCAGAACCCGGCATACCCTCGTAACATGAATGCAGCCAAAGTAACCTTTTGCACCGACGGGCAATCCATCGCTCTAAAAATCTTCTTGATCTCGAAGATCCAGTCAGTAGCACCATCGGGGTCATATCCCCCACGAAAAGTAGGTGGATGGTTCCTCTGGAACCGAGCAAGCCAATCCACCTCATGATGTTGGTTCAGGTCGCCAACAGCCTACGCCATAGCCAATAACGCTTCAGCCATCAAAAGATCATTCCTACCTCTTACAGCCATCACTTTTCTGATTTACAGAAAAGTAGGGAGTCAAACAAACAATCAAATCAAGACAACATAAATATATTCAATCAATCAATCATCACAATAACACTGCGGAAGCACATCAAACAAATAACTCAAGGTCGATGAACCGAACAATCAAACAAATAGTTAACTCAAGGCAATATAATTCACTCATACAACATAACACATTAGCATCACAGAAGCACAATAAACTCATAACTCAAGGCCGGTGAACCAACCTGCTATGATACCACTTAATGTGACACCCTTCTACCCCACACTCTTATACAATTAATAATTCGACATATAGAAAGGATAGTATTCCACAACCGGTAAAAAGGTTCACATTTCTCATCATTTAAAACATCATTTATTTCAAAGTCAACTAATTTAAAATAGAAATAGAAGTCAACGGTTTTGAAAATACTTAAGCAGCAGAATCACAAGTATTAACCTCAAAATATCCTACTAGCCATATAAGGCACTTAAAACAGTTTACAAAATCTCTTCGTAACTTGAAATATAAAGTAAAAATCCTCCAAAATATGTCCTGATGTCACACGTATTACAACGACTCTCCCTTCAATCAATACTCGACAACAGTCGTGTCATCATCATCACTTGTAAAATTAGCCACAGTGTAGTGGTGAGGAAAAGAATACCAACTCATACATACACATAGGAGGCTACCCTATCCTCACCCACATACAATCATCATTATCATCAAGTAATCACATACTCATATCATCTTATATTTCTTATTCATCAAGTTATTTTCCTCATCATAGTTATATTAATCTCACTTTACTTATCATTAAGCACATTCTCTTTACTCAACACATACTATCATATCATCAATAATTCTCATAACGTCATAATATAATTCGTCATCATCGATAAATACAATGTATATTCATTTATCATCTTGCACACCAAAACATCATCAACATCATCCCAAGGATCATGACTTGGAACTCCGCACAATGGCACACTTGGAACTCCCCTTAGTTGTTACCGATGATGGCCCTACCGTTAAACACCACACAGGTCGGTAAGTTGTACATCGCCTCACTCTAGGCTTGTACAAAGACATCCTCCCCACATGTTAAGCCTTACCGTTGCACCCCTATTTAGGCCGGTAAGTTGCACCTCACCCCACTCTAGGTTTGTGCCCGAATGTCCCCCACCATGGTTTCTGCACTCCGCCCCTATTTAGGCTTTTACAGTTCACCTCCCTGAGTTGCACTTCACCTCTCAATTTCCCAAAATAACACTTATATTAATTACATATCAATCTCAATTTCATGTGTTAAGGAAAACCATACTCACTCTGAAAAGAACTCATCACAATCACATCAAAAACAGAAATTTTGCGAGCTGCGTTTCAACCTGCGCTGCAGCGCAACCTGCAGCGCAGATTCCAGAGGGCCACGTTTCAACTTGCGCTGCAGCGCAAGTTGCAGCGCAAGTGTCGCAGAACGCGACTGTACTGCGTTTTTGCCCCTTTTTGCTCCCTTCTTCGATCCCTACTCATTCCTCATTGTTTATACTTCGATCCAACACGTTTTTATCAAACAAACTCAATGAAATAATCAATCTTTAACACGATTATACAGTTATTCAATCAAACCCCAAATCATCAAACCCTTATTTACCCCTTTCGCTATTTTCTCTATCCTCTTCAATCCCATTCAAGAACTCATGAAGATTCATTAAACAATTCAACAATCAACATGTTTTCATCATCCATACTCCATATAAACATATATCAATCCGAACTCAAAATCTTAGAACTACCCAAGCACCCCCCACATGCACATACAAGCGGCACCCTCTCCCCCACCGTACCTTAATTGAAGATCGATCAACAGAAAGGAAGACTCTTTCTTGGTTCTTGATGATTACATTCGAGCAACCTTCTCTTGAGACTTGGTTTCTCCCCTCCTTAGCGTTTCACTCTCTGACGATTTTACGAATAAGGATTAGGGTGAACTGAGAACCCCTCCTTAAATAAATACTTAATTGGGCTAGGCCCACCCTCAACCCACTCATCCTCTTTTTATTAACATAACATCATTCATAATAAAATATTAATTTTATTATTTATTCTTCTTATCTTATTTTATTTATTTATTTCACTACTTTTATTAATTTTATTTAATAAAATTTAGGATGTTACATACACTGCTCAAGGCAGAAGCTTTCAGAAGATTGTCTCACAATAGTCTTAACAACATTTAATGTTATTTCAAAATGGTGGTTTTTGCAATCTTCAACGGAGTCAAGCTGAACTCCTATATAAAGCTTCATGAAGAATTATAAAAAGCGAGAGAAGAACGATTTATCAAGCCAAAACGCTGCCAAACTTCTTGATGCTTACTCTCTACTTATTGTACTCAAAATTCATACATCCCGAGTCTTACTCAGTTAGTTTGTACAATCTTGTATGCGTTTAAGTCTGAAACTTGTCTAAGTTCAGCAACTTGAGCGAAATTCATTTGCAAACACTTTCATGTGTCTGAGAGCCTGGAGAGGCTTGGTGGAAGAAAGAATACTTGTCTTTGAGCCGGGAGAGGCTTGTCTGTAAAATAATACTTGGATTTTGATCTTGGAGAGGCTTGTCTGTAAAAGAATACTTGTTGTAAGGAGTCTGAAGAGGCTTGACTGAAAAAGAATACTTGTAACTCTGATCAGTTGGTGGAAATCCTTTGTTGGTTTGGCATTGGGACTAGACGTAGCTCACGGTGGATGTGAGTGAACTTGGATAAATCTCTTGGCTAAGTCTTCTCTACCCTTATCTCTTTATATCTTTTATTTAAACTAACTGAAGGGTTCTAGGTAATCTGTTTTATAAATTTTAACTGAAAACAAATTCAAACGTTCTTTAAAAACAAGTATCCAAAACTTTTTTTTGGACCTGCTGAAGCCACTTCAGCAAGTACCTTAACGCCCAGTTTCAGTAAGTTGCTAAAAATTCTTTGTGAGAAGTTTTGCTTGTAAAAGGTTTTCATAAAATTTGTTCGAACATATAAAACCCTATTCAACCCCCTTCTAGTGTTTCCTGTGGTTTCTACAGGGAGTACCTCCCCACTCCTCGTCCCCACCTCTCAATTATCTTCCCATCCCCAACCACATTCCCCATCTCGGGGCAATATTTCCCCCCATCCCCCACGAAGATCCCCATAGCTAGATTATTTATGAAAAAAGGCTAAAATTCAATTATATATATATATATATGTATATAATTAAGGATAATTTTGTTATTTTAATTCTTTATGGATCTTGGGAGGTAAAGGACATGATCTCATCTTATCCCCAAATATACTTTGAGCGATTTTCCATACTTAGCCCTATCCCTATAGTGGGAAAATCTCCAAATACAAAGTTCTAAATGGGGTAGGTCATATAACAATCCTAAAATCATAGGGAAAATTCTCAATCTTACACATATATTAATTATTTTACATGTGTTAGAGGCGGGGTAGGGACCCCACGGGGCAGGGGGAATGATCCCCACCCCCATCCCCAAATATGCTTCGGGGGAATTTTTATTCCCGTCCCCATCCCTGCGGGGAAAAATTCCCCATTCTTGGGTCCCCAAATGGGGCAGTCCCCACGGATATCCCCAAACTCAATTAGACATTGTCATCCCTATCTGGGTGGTGTATCGGTATGTCAGTTTTTTACCTCATACAATGGGTCAATTTGCCTTTTAATAAAAACAATAAAATTTAATGTAATTGTAGTTAAGGGTCTTTATTATTATAGAAACTTAATGATATAATAACACTTCCAAATGATTTTTCTTTTGTCATGCATCTAAACACTTTTCCATCTTAATTATGATTATTGATTAATGGATAAACCACGATCTCATAGATAATCTACTCAGACCCATATATTCAGAATCAATATACTCGTGGTAGTTAAAAATGTAGTATGGGGAAAGTGGACCACGCGCAGTAAATAAATAGTTAAGAGAAAAAATAGAGGGAAAAATATGTTTTTCATCCCTATAGTTTCAGTCAACTTTGGTTTTCGTCCTTGTACATTAAATCCTTTATTTTTTGTCATTGAACTTTCTAAAACCCAATCCATGGTCCCTGGTCATCAGTGAGATCTGTTAACCTGATGAGCTGGATAACAAAATTAACATGTTAGTCATAATAGTGAGCCCCAAACAACTTACTCATTTACTTAATCTTTTTTTATTAATTTTTTAATTATTAAAATAACCATAATTATGAAATTAGGTTTTTTATTGGGTAAAATTGCTTAGGTGAAAACCCTAATTTAGTAATTTGGGTTACTTTAATAATTTAAAATCAATAAAAAAAGTTAATTAGATGATTAGTCAGTTATTTGAGGTTGATATGTAACTTTTGTTAGCCAGCTTATCAGGTTAACAGATCTCATTGACAGACAGTGACCACGGTTTGGAGGTTTAGAAAGTTTAGGGACAAAAAACACATGATTTAAAATACAGAGACAAAAACTAAAGATGACTGAAACTATAAGTACGAAAAACATATTTATCCCAAAACTAGACACGGTGAAGAAGGAAGGGGCCATGCCAATCTTGGCTTTTACTTTCGGATCAATTGCAACTGGGTGTAATTTTAGGAATGGGTAATTAGAAAGGGGAAGGGGAAGTACGACTACCGTAAAAAAGTGAAAATGTAGAGAAAGAGGGAAAGTGGGTTGGGGGAAGAGAAGGGGATTAAAAAGGGGAATGAGTTATTTTGGGATAAAAAAATGGGATGTGTAAAAAATCATCTTTCCAACGAAAATATCATTAATTCGATAAAAAATAATTTCGATAAAAGAAAATTGCACAAGTTCAAATATTTCAAATAATATGAAGGGTCATATAGGAATATCACTAGCATATTTAAAAATAAAGAATGATCTAATGGGAAATTTTTAAGGACCAGTTTAGTAGGTATTAAGTATTCAATCTTGATCCTTAAATATTTTAATAATATATTTAATAGTTACAAAACTGTAAGACACCGGTACAACACCCATGGGGTGCTTGACATTAGATGTTTCCTAAAATGTAAACAAAAAAACAAAAAAAGATAAAGAGACTATTAAATGAAAATTATTAACGTGTTTCATAATTAATATGTTTATGTTATAAAATCAACGCTGACAATATATAAAAGTAGAGAGTAAAAAGAAAGAGAAGAAGAGCAGAGAGAAGAGAATAGAAGAGAAGAAGAGACCGAGAGTTGGTCGTGTCTTATTCCATTCACATAAGGGGGTATTTATACAAGTAAATAAGATTTAATAATGGAAACTAAGTAACCTATAATTGAGGAAACTATGTAACCTATGATATACAATATCTTCTCAAGATCAATTCTTCTATTAAACGAAATAGGTAAAGTCATATCATATCAGACTAAATCTGATGGGCATCCACCATATCATAATTATTCATAACACTCCCCCTTGGATGTCCATTATTTCAGAATGTGCCTCATTAAAACCTTACTAGGAAAAACCCTATGGGATAAAAACCTAGTGAAAGAAAAAGAGTACATCATTCTTTAATACGTTATTGGATACTGCCTCATTGAAAACCTTTCCAGGAAAACCCAGTGGGACAAAACCAGAATGAAGGAAAAAAGAGTGCAGAACGTATTTATTTCTCCCCCTCATTTAGACATTCATGTCTAAGACGTCGAAGACCAATCTTCTGTACTAGTTTCTCAAAAACTTTAGTTGGCAATGATTTTGTAAAAAGATCTGCTAGATTGTCACATGAACGAACTTGTTAACCATATATATCATCATTCTTTTGAAGATCATGAGTGAAGAAGAATTTTGGTGAGATATGTTTTGTTCTATCTCCTTTAATGTACCCTTCTTTCAACGGGGAAATACATGCAACATTATCTTCAAATAAGATCGTCGGAGCCAATTTTCCAGAAGATAAACCACGGGTTTCTAGCACATGTTGAACCACAGATCTTAACCAAGCACATTCTCGACTTGCGTCATGTAATGCTAAAATTTTTGCATGATTGGAGGATGTGGCTGTTATAGTTTGTTTCATGGATCTCCATGAAATGGTTGTACCAACACTTGTAAACAAGTATCCTGTTTGTGATTGACCATTATGAGGATTAGACAAATAACTTGAATCTGTATAACCAACTAGGTTTGAATTTGGTTTATTTGAGAAGAATAAACCCACATCTAATGTACCTTTAAGGTAGCAAATATATGCTTAATTCCATTCCAATACCTTGTAGATGAGAATTATATCTTGCAAATAAATTAACAACATATTATATGTTGGGTCATGTATAAGTAGCAAGATACATTAGTGCGACACCCTTAGTTATACCGCTAAGAGTATCACATTACGAACGTAACCGACGACTCTCGTTTTTAAAATACTTAGAAAATACGGGAATATTTTTTTTTTTGAAAGGGTTTTAATAAGAAACTTAGTCATCAACAACTAATCTCATTCTAATTCTATTTTAGATATTTATGAAAACATCCTTTCCTTAATTCTGAAATACGTTTTCGGAAAACATCTAGTCGATTTAATCATTCCGCATACATACACGCAGATATAAAGTGGAGACTAGGGAAGAAGCATGAAAAACATACATGTACGTAACCACAGTGTCAAGTGATCCCCGAGATACAACACCATCACACAAAATAAGAGTTCTAGCAGTAAAATAAATAAAACCTCTATCAATACAACCAAAATAAGAGGTCACTAATCAGAGCTGCTACTACTAGACTCATGACTACCCCAGACACACTCCTCTACTCATCGTCAACCGACTCAGCAGGGGCAGCCCTACAACTCCTCCTCCCAGCATCCGGGATGGTAAACATCCTGAATTCCTCTGAAGGAATGCCATCAGGAGAATCCTCCCTCAGCTCCTCATCCTCAGGGTCCTCCTCAGGATCCTCCTCTGGATCCTCCTCCTCGGATGAAGTATCATCAATGACGATCAGATCAGGCTCGCTGGCGGAAGGACGACCGAATGCACTGAAACGCATGGTCGGTGGGGATGACACCTCTGGTCCAGGAGTATAGCGAGGGGAATCCGGCTCTTCCCTAGTGGCCATCCGTGAGGACTGGGAAGAAGTAGATGGAACGGGACGATGACGACGGTTGAGGATGGTAGTGTGACGACGAAGTCCTGGTGGTGTCTCGAACTCTAGAATCACAGGCACAGTGATGACGACCTCTGGCACAAGGGGAAGGCTGGGGTGAGAGATCGTGACGCGTACTTCCCCTGTGAATATGTAGCGTCTAGGAATGTCCGTGACCCGCCACTGTCCTCGTGGCCCTCATCTTAGCGTTACCCTCATGGTCGATATCTTGAAGCTCCCCAAACCCGACTGACGATGGCGAAAGAACGCGACGACAGAGAATAGAAGCAGAGAAGAAAGGGTGAGAACATCACATGAACTCATAACAAGTAGAACATAGTAACTAGAGCATCAACAAAACATTCACAAACATCCACATAATCTCAATCACAAGTATGCAGTTGATGCTACCATGCTATATATATCTAATGCATGAGGGCCCGGGAAAACAGCACCAAAAGCAGAGCACACGGCAACTGCTCGACCATATATGCGCAATATATCATGAGTATAGTCTGTACTAGCGAGTAGTACGAAGAGCATCGCTCAATCTCCGGCCAAGACGATTTTCCGACTTCCAGACAAACTCACTGATTATGAAAACTTGTGAGCGACAGGATAGTCAAGCCTGTACCCCGTTTGCAGGACAGTAGGGGGCGAGCCTATGCCACTTATGCCATTCCGGGACCTGACTCATCCTCAGGGCTGGTCTCCTGGACCGCTGGTGTTCTTTGCAAAACTCAGTGCACCCGTCCCATCCAGTTTCACACTGTACTAGAGTGGTATTTCCATATAGGTCGTAAGGTTTTTAACCTCAACATCATCATTTATGCCTTATGATGCATGTCACAAAACAATGCCTACAGCATTCCACCCTCACAGGCAAAGCCTAATGAGTCATTCCACGTCACCACTTCCCCGTGGCACGCCTTGGTCCAAGTCTTTTCTTCACAAGAGAAACCAAATCACACTCTCTTACCAAGCTCCTCAAGTCTTATGTAAAGAGAAAGTGTTGGTTATAATATTTTAAGATGGTTTGTAATAGTGTTATTGATAACCAATTTCACTTAAGTCCTATAACTTACTAAGACTTATGGATGTGTTTTATGAAAGGCTTTTCTCATCCTAGTTCTCTTTGTATGACTAATTAAGATTAGGTTTAGTCCTTAATCATAACCAATCTTTATTAATCGGATTACAAGTAAGCTTTTACTTTCTTTAATTAAGTCTTAGTCCTTACTTAAGGTCCTAATTAATTTCTAATTATCCCTTAATCTCCTCCTTAATCTTGGATTATGATGACAGGAATTGCACAGGATCTAGAATTGAGCAAAACAAACCAATTAGAACCGAAAATTAGCAAGTAATTCAGGAATTATAGGTGCTGGGCAGCAGCTATAATTGCGTGAGAAAGTGCAAGAAAATGAAGGAAAATGAAAGAAAAAGTGGAAGAGAAAGAAGTGGAGAACGCCACTGGTGCAAGTCCCTTCTTGCAGCAGATAAGTTCAATCGCCAGACGCCACTAATTCAGGAGAATTAGATAAGTCTCACCATGGTTTAAGCAACAACCACCAAGCCTCACTCAACTCTCAAGAGAGGAGAAATTTTGGCATAATGCCTTTACTATAAAATTGATGATATGAATTACATGAGGGGAGGCTCCTATTTATAGGAAAATGAGAGGGAGGGGGCGGCCAAAAAAGAAAATAAAAGGGGGAGAAAATAAAAGATGGGTGAAAACCCATCCTACATGGGATTTGAACCCATGCCCCTAAAGGCTTATGGCTAAGCTAAGCCTTAAGCCATTAAACCTCCAAAAAGGCGCCCAAACAAGTAGGAAAATACAAGATGAGTCAAATTTCTATCCTATGTGGGAATAGAACCCATGACCTCCTAAGCCTTATAGCAAGGCAACCTACTAACCAATAAACCCATACAATTATCACCCAAGTAGGATGTATTAAAAGAAAAATACAATCAAATAAAAAGAAAATATAAGAGAGTCCTAATTAAGGGTGGTCCATAGGACAAGGGTCCTATCCAAGGTCAAGGTGTCCTTCTGTAGGGTAGTGACCTTTATTTTGTAGGGTAGTGACCCTTTATTTGTAGGACACTAATTTCTCTAACTCTTCCTTGCTTGAAGCTCAGGCCAAAAGTTGGTGCATTTCCTCCAATGTAGGTCTTGCAGGTCCAAGCTTCTAGCAGTGTGTCATCATTCCCTCCCCCTTGAAAAGGATTTGACCTCAAATCTGAAAATTCAAAAAGAAGCCATAAGAATAATGAACTGGCTAGAAGAAGGGGATGGATGACAACAAGAAAGTAAGAAGATACTTCCCTTAGCCCTTGGAGAGTAGAGTTAGAGGTCCTCAAGTTGAACATCTTCCTTGAGCCTAGACAACAAGAAGAAGACCCATAAGTATTATTCCCAAGCAAGCAAAGTGAAGGCTCATAACAGAAATACTTGGGAATCCTAAAGATTAGCAAAAGAAATTCATAGGAGATGAACAAGAGGTTTTTGAAATAAGGGTTAGAAAACTCCCTAAATGAAGAATGAATCATCTTGTCCATGTACGCTGTAGAAGGAGATCCTGGATCAAAGACCATTCTCTTGAAGTCCTTCTTTTCAATCAAAGGGGTTAGTTGGTTAAAACGAAATTTAAACAAGTGATATTCATGTTTTAAACCAACAAAGTAATCCACAATATATTGCCAAATGAAAGCACAATTAAAACTATGTGGTATGAATGTCCTATTTCTTGGAAGTGAGATCACATCATGCTCATTGAACATAAGACACACATCTTGAGTATTATTGTAAAAATCATAGTGCATATGTTCATGCCATGAAGTATTCATGCAACTTTGTTCACGAGGCATATCCATTCTAGTGCACTTATTCAAGTAATATGACACCTTTTGCATATTATCATATGTATTCATGTAAGGTGAAACGTTAAAAGAATCACTTTGAACAAGCACACTATGAAGCATATCATCATGTAAACAAGTTTTCTCATATGTGATAGCTTCATCCAAATTTTTATCCTTTTTACTAACTAGTTCAAGAGCATAATACACATCTTTATATGAAATAATTATTTGAGGCCCAAAATGTGTATTCAACTTATAAACACAAACCAAAGGTGCATGCATATTCAATCCAACTTTGTTATCATCCAATCTAAATTGATCAAAGGAATTAACTAAACATGCATCTCTAGTAAGTTTCATGGTACTCTTAAACTTAGTTGGCTCTTCTAAACATGCAATAGAATTCAAAGCATCATCAACATTTCTTATTTCATTTAAACATGTAATGCTTTGAGGCATATAATCGTGCATAGAAGAAGGCATTTCATGCATAAAGAAAGTTAGTCTAGGAAACTCCCTTTCAATCACTTGAGTTGTCCTCCTTGCAACACTAGAAGTGCTTGCCATCAACCTATTCATGTTTTCACACAAAAGGTTAGCATTTACTTGTTTATCTAATGGAATTGGTTGCTTCCCTAAATTTTCTTTGTTTTTCTTTTCTTCCATTTGAACTCTTTTTATCTCCTTTTCTTCTTCTCTCTTCAACCTTTCTTCTTCTTCTTCTTTTTCTAATTTTCTTATCTATTCTATCTTAATTAAGGATTTTGAAAAGAATTTTAAAATTTTATCTTCGATTTTATTTGAAAATGTTTCTAACTTTCTCCCAATTCTATCTTCAAAAGAATCTTTTGTAACTTTCCTACTTTCTCTTCTTCTCCTTTCCTCTTTTTCATGATCTTTTCTTCTAATTTCACTCTCATAATTTCTCCTAAGTTTTCTCTCTTCTTCATATCTTCTCCTTTCATGGTTAGAGTTATCATAACTCTTTTCCTTATCATCAAAATGATACCTATTTATTACTCTCCTTTCCTTCCTATACCTTTCATCAACTTTGTCATGAGAAGAGTGTCTTCTCACTTCTTTTTCTCTTCTAAATTCTCTCCTATGTTCATCTAGCTCCTTTCTCCACATTCTATATGACATCTTAAATTGATTTTATTTTAAGGGACCTCACCACTCACTAAGTGTTTACACTCAATGTAATGTATCACTCGTGTATGTCACTCTTTTTGGCTTTTTCATTGATGAGACTCTCTTGCCTCTTCTACTCGGTTGGAGGTTGATTGAAGTTGCAAAGACCAGATTGAGTCTAAGTCTTAACCCTTACCCAAAATAGAAACGCGCTAACAAAAGAAAATATCTACTGGAAGAGAAATAAAAATCCTAAGACAAAACAGAAGAATTGATATGACAAACAAGAAAAGCTGGCACTCAAACAAGCTTATACACAAGAGTAGACAGCAAAACAGACAAGACGGAAAAAATTGCAAAGAGAATTGTTTTTGGTGATTTTTGGAAAAGAGTTGCCAAAATTGTCATTTTTTAAGAAAAACAGCAAATACAACTCAATTACAGTATACAGGGAAATGAAACAGAAAAATTACAGTAAAACTGTCACTGTATTGTTGGGATACTTCTTTGTTTTGAATTTTCTATTTTTTTTGAATTTTTTTGAATTTTGACTCTTTTTGGGTGTCTTTTGTCTTTTTTCTTCGTTTGCACCCTTTTTTTGCTTTTTACACCTCTTTTTCTATTTTTGGCACGTACGTACTCTTTATATTTTTTGTCTTCTTTTTCTTTTTCTGACTTTTTTTCCCAACAGAAAATTACAGAAATTTGTACACAATGAAAAGAAAATATACTGAACCTACTGTAATATTTTTGGAATTTTCTGACAGTAAACTGGTCCAAGTGGCCCAGAAAAGCAAAAATAATGAATAAACTGATTTCTAAAAACAGTAAAAAAAACGTGATGGCAACTGATTTTCGAAAATGGCCAAAAAAATTGCTTAGCACTTTCTTGTTGATTATACAAGACCAGTGTGGTCACAGAAACGCGCTTGGTTCAATTTTATGTTTGGAATTAAATTTGAAGGAAAATCAACAATTAGAATTTGTTGATCTTCTTCCAATACTATGAACCAAAAAAGATCCTATAGGTGAGCGTTTTGCACAATCAAACAGGGAAAGTTCTAGGTAAAGATAGCAGTCAATCCAAATTTTCAATCAGAATGCCAATCAAACAGACATAACAAGAGTAGAATATGAACAAAACATAAGCCCAAAAATGCGCATAAAATGGCAAAAGAAGAAAATTGCGCAAAATTAAATGACAAGAAAGTAAAGGGGAAAACTGAAATTAAAAGGATGGGGAGGACAAGAATGTAAATGACTGAAATGTAAAGGGGAAGTGGAAATTAAAAGGATGGGGATGAGTGAAAATTAAATGACTGAAAGTAAAGGGGGAAAGCTGAAATTAAATGGGATGGGAGAAGCGGAAATTAAATGGCGGAAATTAAATGGCGGAAATTAAAAGGCGGAAAGTAAAGAGATGATATATGGGGGATGACAATGTAAAGGTGATTGGGAGAAAATGTAGCTGAACGATCTTTGGAAAAATGAAGACAACAATGCCTCCTCTTACCACACTTCACCAACAAACAAGCAATTTATAGCAATTATATGTTGAAATCACTCAAGAACAAGTATGAGCAATTAAGAGACAATTTATCAAACACCTAGGGGGTGGGAATTAGCGGCCCAAAACAGCCCCCAATCTAGCAAGAATTCACCCAATTCAATCAAGCAAACAAGCACAAAGTAGTAGTAGAAAGGCACCTCGGGCCCGGGAAACAGTCCAAGTCCAAATTACAATGAAAAGAGGGATTGAATTACACTAAATTGAAGCAAAATTCTGCACAAAAGAGGTGCAGCCACACGCCCAAACAGCCACCAAAAACAGCCCCAAATTGCTCAATCCATCAAGCTCTTGATACCAAATGGTTACAGGAATTGCACAGGATCTAGAATTGAGCAAAACAAACCAATTAGAACCGAAAATTAGCAAGTAATTCACGAATTATAGGTGCTGGGAAGCAGCTATAATTGCGTGAGTAAGTGCAAGAAAATGAAGGAAAATGAAAGAAAAAGTGGAAGAGAAAGAAGTGGAGAACGCCACTGGTGCAAGTCCCTTCTTGCAGCAGATAAGTTCAATCGCCAGACGCCACTAATTCAGGAGAATTAGATAAGTCTCACCATGGTTTAAGCAACAACCACCAAGCCTCACTCAACTCTCAAGAGAGGAGAAATTTTGGCATAATGCCTTTACTATAAAATTGATGATATGAATTACGTGAGGGGAGGCTCCTATTTATAGGAAAATGAGAGGGAGGGGGCGGCCAAAAAAGAAAATAAAAGGGGGAGAAAATAAAAGATGGGTGAAAACCCATCCTACATGGGATTTGAACCCATGCCCCTAAAGGCTTATGGCTAAGCTAAGCCTTAAGCCATTAAACCTCCAAAAAGGCGCCCAAACAAGTAGGAAAATACAAGATGAGTCAAATTTCTATCCTATGTGGGAATAGAACCCATGACCTCCTAAGCCTTATAGCAAGGAAACCTACTAACCAATAAACCCATACAATTATCACCCAAGTAGGATGAATTAAAAGAAAAATACAATCAAATAAAAAGAAAATATAAGAGAGTCCTAATTAAGGGTGGTCCATAGGACAAGGGTCCTATCCAACGTCAAGGTGTCCTTCTGTAGGGTAGTGACCTTTATTTTGTAGGGTAGTGACCCTTTATTTGTAGGACACTAATTTCTCTAACTCTTCCTTGCTTGAAGCTCAGGCCAAAAGTTGGTGCATTTCCTCCAATGTAGGTCTTCCAGGTCCAAGCTTCTAGCAGTGTGTCATCAGATTAGGATTATTAATTACATTTGATTAAGGTTAATTATAATTAATTAGTTCTTAACCATCATTAGTGATTAATTACTTAATTAATGCTTATATTACGATCAATTATATTTAGACTTAATTAATCTTTGATTAACTTAGATAAATTAGGTTAATCAACTTAGGTAATTAAATTAATTAAGTTCACTAATTAATTCTAAGCTCAATCTTAACCACTTAGATTAATTATTTTTAATTATCTTTTAAATTGAGTTTTTACTTTCTTTTTAAATACTTTGGACTTAAATAAAAATCCTAAAGGTTATTGGACCCATGAGGGCCCATTTTTACTCTTAGTAAATTAAAAATATGACTTTTAAATAGACTTTTATTTTTATTAATTTAAAAATCCGAATTTAATTATTTATTTTAAAAACATAACTTATTTGCATTTTAGCCCTTTTTGTTACAATTTTATCTTTTAGTCCTTTTGAGCCAATTTAGCCCAAAAACATGTTTTAAACATCCTTTTGATCTTTTTAGGATCAAAAAGGACATTCTTGATGAGTTTCATCAAGAACACTCATGAACATCAAGAACAACCTTGAATGTTCATCCACAACTTCAAACTTTTCCAGAATTTCCAGCCACCATACAATCATATCAAAACCACAAAGATCACACCAAATCATGCCAAAATCACCAATGCACACATTCAAGTTCAACTTCATTTTTAAGCTAAAAATAGCACTTTCTCAAGCATCAACCATCAAGACAATTTTGTAATTCCATCCAATCACATGCATGTTCATCAAATCATCATCTAAACACATTTCCAACATCAACTAAAATTTTAGAAACATGCAGCCACACAAACACATTAGCAAGCAAGTTTTTTTTTCTTTTTCAATAAAATTTCAAATAAACAGCCACTGTGCAGATTGAATATCTCCCAGACTAGACATCATATCGACGATCCGACCGTTCAAAATGAAGATTCAAGTGTTATAAAACAGCCACTAAATTTTCAGCCTGACCCAACGGTGAACGAATTCGAAGTCGCCATTTTATGGTCGCTGCTCTATGTAAAAACGGGAAAAATTTCTTTCCAACAAGTTTCACAATTTGCATGCATCATCAACCACACTCCAAACATATTTCAAGCATCAAACAACACATGCAAACATAAATCTCAACCCAGCTCAAAGGATCCAACAATAAATCACCAAAAGAACTCCAAAGACATGATTTTTCAAGTAAAAGTAAGGCTAAAAGCAAGGATTTAAGGGTAAAATCCTTGACTCTAGTTACAAAGCCTACTAGAGTTCAAGTTCTCCCCCCCTTTACCTAAGAAATCCTCCAAGAAAAGTGCAGAAAATCTGCTCCAAGACAGCCCCAAAGATTGCTCTTCTAAGTCTCCAACAAGGATCCAAAGGCTAGGAAACTAGTGTTTTTAAGCTTTGGTTCAAAGATGGAACCTAGGCTTGGTGGTGTTTATGGAGAGATTGGAAATTTTGGGGAGAAAATGGTGGTGGTGCCACGGCCAAGGAACAGAGAGGATGAGAGAAAAGGTGAAGGTTCTCTTGCTTGCATGTAACAAATGAATAAAGAAAGGAGAAAAAGTGCTTTTATATGTAATCACTTCACCTTTTTAGCCATTGGTGGGATGAAAAGTAGGGTCTTGTCACTCTTTAATGCTGCACATGCGCAGCTTCTAGAAGGAAGAGAGAGGTTTGTGCACTTTTTTCTGGCCCGGATCAAGAGTATTCGGGCCCGGGTCAAGGTACGGGAGGGGCAAAAAGGTCATTTTTAGCAGAAAAATCCTAAAAATTCCCAGAAAATTCCTAAAAATAGGAAATTCAATACTGAATTCAAAAATATATATTTTGATGATTAAAAATTATTTTAATCATTCAAAATCCAATAAAACACACAAAACGGCAAAAACGGCAAAAACGGTAAAATGCGGGTGTTACAACTCTCCTCCTCTAAAAAGAAATTTCGTCCTCGAAATTTGTGCATATCTTCTTGAAATAACTGAGGGTGAGACTCCTTCCTCCGTTCTTCCGACTCCCAGGTTGCGTCTCCTTCATCAGTTGCACTCCAAATAACCTTTACCAAAGGAATCTCCTTCCCGAATCATCTTAACCTTGGTTTCAAATACTTGTTGCCGACTTTCCTAAAGTCTGAATATAATTCTAGGGTCTCTATGCCACACTATGCTAGGCGGAACTACATGTAATCTAATTACTTCCTTAATGTACAGCTGAGTCCACTTTCCTAGGGAAAACTTTAATGTTAATGGGTACGAAATAAGCAGATTTTGTTAACCTATCAACAATTACCCATGTAGAATCAAAACCTGCAGGAGTTCTAGGTAATCCTACCACGAAATCCATAGATATGCTATCCCATTCCCACTCAGGGACATCGAAAGGCTGTTATTCTCCTGATGATCTCTGATGTTCAATCTTAGCCTTCTGACAAACCAAACAAGATGCTACATATTCATCTACTTCCGTTTTCAACCCAGACTACCAAAACGTTTTCTTCAGATCCTGATACATCTTAGTTGCTCCAGGGTGAATACTCAACCTACTCTTATGAGCTTCCTCTAAGATCATTTTCCTTATTTCCTTATCATCGACTACACATATCCTATTCTTGAATCTAATAATACCATCAGTACCTTTACAAAACTCAGTTTCTCCTTTCTTAGGAACTAGACCCTTCGAGACTTGCAAAGATTGATCCTTTTCCTGTGCTACACGAACTTGCTTCAAGAAATCACTCGAAATCTTCAAGGTTCCCAAAATTATACTCTTAGGACTAAACCCAACATCTAGGTTCAGGTCTCTAAACCTTTCTATCAATTTTAGCTCCTTAACCATCATTGCTGACATATGCAGGGATTTCCTACACAAAGCATCAGCCACTACATTGGCTTTCCTAGGGTGGTATTGCAGGCTAAAATCATAATCCTTTAAAAACTCCATCCATCTCCTCTGCCTCATATTCAACTCTTTCTGATTAAACAGACTTTAAGCTCTTATGGTCACTAAAGACTTCAAACTTAGCGCCATACTAATGATGTCTCCGAATCTTTAAGACAAAAACTACTGCCACCAACTCTAGATTATGCGTAGGGTAATATACTTTGTTGTGTTCATAATTGCCTAGAGGCATAAGCCACTACTTTTCCTTTTTGTATCAACACACAACCTAATCCTTGTTTTGAAGCATCACAAAATACTTCAAAACTCTCTTGTGGGCCAGGTAAAACTAAGACAGGCGCAGAAGTTAACCTCCTTTTCAACTCTTGAAAGTTGTCCTCACACTTCTGGCTCCAAACAAAAGGTTGATCTTTCCTAATCAGACGGGTCAACGGAGTTGCTATCCTAGAAAAATTCTCAATAAACCTATGGTGGTAACCAGCTAATCCTGAAAGGCTTCTCATAGTAATACAGTTTCTACATTAACTCGGTCTACACTAACTTCTCCACTAGGGATCTCATGACCTAGGAAGTTCACTTCCTCCAACCAACATTCACACTTAGGTAACTTAACACACAACGTTTTATTCCTCACGGTTATTATACTTCTAGGGTTTGTATCTGTCCCCTAGGGTAACCTTACGCGAAACGTCACCTACTTATGTCTAGTACTATTCCAATCCAATCTCCAAGATCCTGCCTAACTATTTATTAATTTACATACCTTTCCCTGAAAGTCTAAGTCCCTTAAGATCAATGCGTAAACCAATCCTATAACATTTAACAAGATCATACCTAATCAACATGTAACCAAATTCAATCTGATCCTTTACGAGATTTCAGTCACATACTTATTTCAAGTTACAGAAGCGTCAATCAAGCATAACCCTTAATCATCAAGGTCAACACCTACCATAATCCCTCATTAATTGTCATCCCTATTATTTCCACTAACCTCACGGAAGTGTCATTCTTACTTAGACTCCACAATTTTAGTTCTTGTAGTTCCTATTGGTAAATCTAATTCTCCATCGCATGACTTCTTTCTTCAACCTCCTGCTTAATCTTGATACTAATAGATCTTTTGCTTAGTCATATCCTATCATCCGACTAATATTTGCTTAAGAATTACACCTTATGCTATTGGTCTCAATGTTTAGACTTCTTTTATCTTAATCGATTTTACCATTTTTTTTATAAATCCTTATTTTATCACTCCGCTAGAGATAGCAATCATATTCTAGTGCATCTATCAAACTTCAATCATGACACTCATTCCACAGTTAAACCCTCTTAGACTTCAAGTTCATCAACAAGGTATCCAAATATGCCTTAATTGCTAAGATCAAACTCCAACATGCGTGTTTGTCATCCTTATCCTAAACTCCATCATTAATTACCCTGAGTATATTCCAAGTCATCAATCACTCCTAACTCGCTTTACCAAATTATATATATATATCAATAACCGAATCCTTAAGAGCTATTAGTACCAATCCTTAAATCTCAAAACCTTAATAATGAAACCTCAATGATCAATCACCTTAAACTTAATTTACAACCTCGAATTCATCATTGATACCTTAGGTTACTCATATAAAGGAATGGATATCTAACCTTAGTGGTCATCCTACTCTAACTTTTGATACTTCACTCAACATTTCAAACCACAAGCTAAATCAACTATTGGCTACACTAATATACGATCTTGGGACCTAGAGATCTTAACAGGGGAAGTAGAATCAACAAGGTCGGGGGGCCATCTAGAAAAAAAAAATTGTTCACACTCCAGAGAAATGAAAGAATGCGTCACACCCGAATCATACAATACAATTAGAGGAATTCCACTTATGACGCACTTACCTTGGATTAGATCTTCGGATTCAGTAGCTTCAACACCGCTCATGGTGAATGCTCTGCCTCTGGCTCTAGGCCTTCCAGCTTGTGCATTCAGGTTCGACCCAGGTTCACATGCAACACCACTACCACTTCCTTTCAAAGTAGGGCAATCCCTCCTAAAATGGCCATTTTGATTGCAACAAAAGCATATGGCTTCGGCAGATGGGCTTGCAGTCGGGCGCTTGACTGGACAATCCTTCATGATGTGGCCAGCTCGTCCACAACGAAAGCATGTACATTTGTTAGACTGGTTTGAGATCGGGCCCTTGATCGGGCGATCCCTCAGAAAGTAGATTTTTTTACCGTGTGGACAACTACCATCGTTGTTGCCGACACTGTTAGCAGGATTTCCCCCACTAACAACCACTGAATGTGGTCTCGCAGTGCCCCCAGATGATGAGCCAAAATTGTTTCTTGAAACAGAATAAGGCTTCCTCCTTTCTTGTGCAACCTTGGGTTTGTTCCTCCGTGGGTCGGAATTCTTCCAACAAGCTTGGCTCTTCTTGGTGTTATTTTCAAGGATGTGGCACACGCTGACCAACGTCTGCTGCTGATTT